>VZRX01012755.1:2233-56858 GCA_013398075.1 Notiomystis cincta
TGGTTTGGTTTTTTTTTTTTTTTTGTTTAATTTGTTTGAAGCCCTGCAAGAAGAGAGATTTTTGCTGGTTGGCATAATCCTGAATGGAGGAGCTGCTTGTTTTAGGGAGACACTTGTGCAGCTCACTTACCAGGCTGTGTGTAGCACACCTCTGTCAGGGTGCTGGTGCAGGGGAGCAGTGGGACAGTCACATGGCAGATTGGTCCCGCTCCTGATGAGACCGACCTGGTGTGAGCTGCATCGTGTTCTGTATGGCTCCTGCAAAACACGGGGGAAAGTGAATGTTGCTGGAGGCGTGGGCAGGATCCTGTGCTGGCCCTGAAGAGTTGTGTGCTCTGATAGTGCACGAGGCCCTGCAGTTCCCTGTGAGCCCTGCTCTGGGTGGAGCTGCTCCGTGCTCTCACTTTGCGCTATTCTCTGCATGCTTGGGGTATTGAGTGGGAAGAGCTTCTACCGTGGAGGTTGGGGCTCTGTTCATCCCTCCCTCCACGTGTTTGTTCACAGCCATACAGGATGGAGAAAATGGGTACTTTCTGGGTAGTTTCTGCGCCACACTTTGAGTCAGGTTTCCTGCGGTTGTTTGTGTCCCCCTGAGCCCCAGAGTGGGTTGGAGTGGCCTGGAGTGGTCCCCGCTGCAGCGCCCTCGCGAGCGGCACTGGCGCGGTGCTGAGCCGAGGGGCTGTGCGGAGCACTCACCTCATCCCACAGGAGCCCCTGCTGCCTGCCTGAGTGCTGCTCTCCAGCCTGCGTGGTAGCAGCCTGCAAGAGCACTTCTCTGTGAATCATGCTCTGCACATCAGCTTGAGGACGTGTGAAACAGTGAGAAATAACCTCCCTGAGATCAAGCAGGTACAGGATCTGCGTCTTCGCTGTCCACAGAATCAGCTCCTCTGCAATTGAGGGAAATTAAATTGGTGTGGTGGGATTGTCTTTTTTCAGTGTTGACTATTGCTCATCCTTGCTTTTCCTAGGTGCTAATAAATAGTTTCCTAGCACTTCTTGATCCTTTCTCCTTTCCAAGATATGTGCAGTGTGTCTCATCTCATTCTTCAGACAGGCAGATGGAAGAAGCCTGAAGAAGATTTGTGTGTATTTGTGGATGCAGAAGCTGCTGCAGTACAACTGTGCTTGTATTCTGTCCTGTGCTGCCTAATTCTGCCCTCACAGAAGGGATGCAGTGTCGTGCAGGGCCTGCCCAGCCCTTTGCTTTCCTCAAAAGCTCCTTACTCCATTTCCTCAGCAGCTCCTGCCTCTGAGTTCCTAAAGCTAAAAGGATGTTTTCTTTGATTCCAGGCTTGTGTGGTTGGAGCTCTTTTCAGATGTAGTTCTTCCTGAGAAAATCAGAACATGTGTTGAGAAATGTTGGTAGTTTGGATGGAGAAAGGCAAGCAAGGAGTTTTCCTCAAGTTTTTCTCTCTGTGTGTATATATATTTGAATATAAGATATATATGCTTGTGAGTAAGTAGATACACATACATGTATACAGGTGTATTAAAGTGTGCCAGAGTTGCTTCTGGGCTTTTCAGCAGCTCCTGGCATTCAGGAGGGGTTTGGGATGGGCATTTTGGAAGCTGGAGTCCTGTGGGATAATGTGTTGTATATAACATACTGATAACATCCATGTGGTGATTTCTGTTTGGTTTTCATGGACAGCAGCAATTTGTATCAGATATTCAGAGAAGGTGACGGTGCTGCTGTTTTCCTAGAACAGCAGTCTCCATTCTCTGGCATCTGAAGGCTGCTCAGAGCAAGTGTGGGGAAGTGCTCGACTCTGACAGCAGGAAAAGCTGTGTTTCTAAAAATGTGTGTGCTCGGTGCCAAAAGAACAACTGCTTAGAAACGTCCTTAAGGCTTTGCCAGAGAAGCTGCTGCTGCTCCCTGCCAAGATTCACCATACAAGGGAGGATGGTTGTTCTCCATTCCCACAGACACACTCAGACCTGAGCCCCCTGAGCTAGGAGTGGCTGGGTAGCAAAGGTAGCACAGTGAGGACAAGTGAAGGAAATGTGAATAAAAGGGAAGGTGACGCAGTGTGCTTGGATTTCTGAAAGGGCTAATGCATTCAGGTTGCCTTGCCCTGCTGGGCAGTGCTGGCAATTTCCCCTGCAGTGACAGACTGGTCATCCCAGCAGAATAAACTATGAGAAATGCAGAGAAAAGAGCAGTTTGAATAAATTGTACAGGAAAAAATAAATAAATTATTTGTGCTTTACGGATCTGTGCTTAGCATCAGAAGTAAAAATGTCATACTAAATTTTAGGAGCAGACAGCTTCCCAAATTTACGTCACTGGTGTCCTTGTGTTGTGATACAGGGCTTTACAGTGAAATTTTGGTCCCTGCAGCCCTGCATTTGAATGTCCTAAAGCAGAATGGGCATGGCAAGATAGTAGCTGAAAGGTACAATTCTGCAGTTACTTGCTTTCCTTAGGAGGACTTCATGAGCTTTAAGAAAACTCAGTTTGGGCGTGTCTGTTTTGCAGTAAGGATTCACTTTATGCCTGTTTAATTGTGAATGGCAGCGCAGCAATGAAGTGATTCCTGCTTTATTCAGAAAACTGCAGTTAGCTCTTGCCTTAAAACACGCTCATTCTTAATAAAAGATTGTATTGTTTTTAGATACCTTGAGTCAGTTTCTGTAAATTAGTTTTATTTATGTTGTTTCCTTTTAGTTTCTAGCATTTTTATAAATGTTTTCCTTAAGAGACTTTCCCGTCCAAACTGAGAGATCATTTCTAAATATTTTTCCTACAGCACTTGCTAAACAATGAATTTTAAGTGGATGCATTAAATTGTCAGATAAATAGAGGAATTACACCCAGCAATGTTGATCCTTTTTCACTTTGCCAGCAGGGGACAGATAAATCAGTCCCTCCTGTAACAGAATGGTAGAGCGATGTAGGCTGGGATGCACACGTTACATTATTACATTATTATATTACTACATTATTACAGAGTGTGTTGTAGGATCCCATCCTTTACCGTCTGGCTGTGTACACACTGATTTCAGATCCTGAAATCTCCTTGAGCAGCTGCAGTTATTCCTGTGGAGGGGAGAGACAGCCATGCATCCCGGCGTGCAGGAGGAGCAGGGCACTCTGGCGAGGGGCACGCTGGCTCCTGGGGACCCTCCCCGGTCACTCAGGGCCCAGAGCTCCTGGGGACCCTCCCTGGTCACTCAGGGCCCAGAGCTCCCTTGGGACCCTCCCTGGTCACTCAGAGCCCAGAGCTCCTGGGGACCCTCCCTGGTCACTCAGGGCCCAGTGCAGGGCTGCAGAAGGACTTGTGGGATGGGATGAGGGAGCTCTGAGGGGTTGAGTTGGTCTCTGGAGAGCCCTGCTGGTGCCAGGGACTGAGAGCATGGTTGTTTTCAGGGAGCTGGGAGGGTGTCAGGGAAACAGAGGGTGGGTTGAGCTGCAGCTCGTTCAGAGCTTCTGACAAGAGTGATGTTTACAGAAGCTGATGGCAAATTGACTTCTGATTCAAATAGGCATTGCTGGCTGGAGAGATAAAATAAGCATCGACATATCATCCTGCCTGTAATCAGGAAAATGGCCTTTGGGTGATCATCTTGCTGCACACACGACAGAGAGGAAAACCTTCTGCAGCAAACTTTGTTTTCATACATCTTGATAGAAATTTAGTTTTTTCCACACATTCAATCTTTTTAACTTCATCTAAAGTATTAGGTGCATACCCTCAGATAGTCAGAATGCCATATATATATATATATATTTGGTGTTGCCATATCTAGAATACAAATATTAAAATATGTGAAGATCTTTGTAGATCACTGAGTTAATAATTTTAAGTTAATGAATAATTTTAAATGTTTCCCATTCATAGAGCTAACAAACAAAAATACTGTCAGAAGTCACTCAACTTATATTGATTTTAACTATTATATT
The DNA here is from genome assembly GCA_013398075.1 of Notiomystis cincta. Classification (NCBI taxonomy): domain Eukaryota; kingdom Metazoa; phylum Chordata; class Aves; order Passeriformes; family Notiomystidae; genus Notiomystis; species Notiomystis cincta. The sequence goes on from VZRX01012755.1 coordinate 6,141, forward strand.
TCCAGAGTTTATTCTAAGGAGTTGGATAAATTTGGTTATAAAAGGGAAGAAAATCACAAATGTGTTAAAGAAAATGACAGCAATTAATGTTTAAACATTAGAAAACAAACAGATGTGGCATGAACCATCCAGTGAAATACAGCCCAAAGCCTTCCTGCTTGACTTTTTTTCTACAAATTAGCTCTGCAGACCTTGTTAAGCCTTGTTTTTCTGTAGTCATTGCTATGAAAAAATGAAGAGGTAGAAGTGAAAAATAAACCCTTGTTTAGAAGTATTTCTCTGCGTCCCTACCCACACATGGTCAGCAGCAGGGCCCTTGTGTCCTTGAGGCTGACTCAGAGGTGTTGCTGTGCTGACCTGCAGGCAGGATCCACCGGCTCTGGAGTGGAGCTCCTGCGCCAGGCTGCAGTGGACCCTGCTGGCTGAGCAAAAGGGGGGCATGTGCCAGAGCAGGGTTGCTGAGGGTGGCAGGGAGAAAACAGCTGATCCCTGCTGGTTTTCCTTTGCTTGAAGAATGTTTGCTCTGTTCTGAGAAGGGCTGGGGAGGAGGGACTCCCAGAGAGTATAAAGACTGAAAACTTAACTGGATCAGTCAGTTAAAATGAAGGCAGGGAAAGGATCACTCACTGTGTGCTGGGACAAGTCTGGTTAGTTGGACACTTTTGGGGAAGTTAACTCTCATCTTTACGAGCTGGGCCTCAGAGGTGTATTGATCCTTTCAGGTGGGAGTATGTAGAATGCAAGGCAGGAAATCTGTGTGTTTGTTTTTTCCTGGGAAGTTGAAAAGCCCTGCAAAAAGGGTATTGATTAACTTCCGTGCTGTAATACCTACACAGCCCCTCTCAATGGCATAATTCCAGTCTTCTCAAAGCACTTGGTTAATTCACATCCCATGGGGGTATGAGAGTAAAATCCCTGAGGCCAGGTAGGTTTTGTGTGTGTCTTTCTACTGGAGCTTTCTCCTGGCCCCTGGTTCAGTGCTGACTCTGTAGCTGTGTGATGGGGCTCAAGGCTGGCAGGGGCACCAAGTGTTCTTTTGTTGTGTCTTTTTAACCAGCCTATCTGCTCAATGCTTATTAACAGCTCTGCAAATTGAAATGGTAAAGCAGCATCCAATCTTAATTTCAACAATCGGTTAGGAAAACCAGCCAGTGTAGAAGTGCTGTATCTTGTAAAGTTTGCTGTGTTTGCTGGTGCTGTTAAACTGGGAGGAACTGCTGATATGCTGGCAGGAGTGGGTTATCAGAAACAACATCCTTGGCTGCCTAGACTGCAAAAAGACTGAAAGAAATCCAGCCCTTTAGTTCTACAGCATGGAACAAAGTCTTCCAAGACAAAGGATAATTAAATATGGTAACAGATAGCATAGGAGAATAGCCTAAGTGTTTGATCATCAGAAGTCTTTAAGAAGAGATAAAGCAGATACTTGTTATGATTGGTGAGGACTTGTTTGTATCTACTTTGCAGATGTGCTGGACCACCTCTTGCAGTCTCTTCTGGCTCTGCTTGCTGCTGTTTGGGTTTGCTTTATTTGCACTTTTACAGAGGTTAGAAGAAACTTTTAAATAAACCCACCACACGTGGAAATGTTCTCAACCCACTCCAATAGCTCATATCTTCATTCTTTATCTGAGCAAAGCAAAGACAAAAGAAAGTGCACCATTGTAACCTCCTTCAGTGCTCTTCATGAAAGGAGCGTAAAAAACTGGAAGTCAAATATTTTTTCTTTGCAGGTTACAGGATGACAGAATTAGGATAGAAAGGATGGATAACCTCAATTTCGAGTACAGCCATGCTTTCCAGAGGGTCACTGACTTCTATGCAAAAGAAGTGCCTGGTACTACAGGTATGTACTACAGGTTTTATGCAAAAGAAGTGCCTGACCTTACAGGTCTCTCATTCCAAATGTCTTTAAGCATGTATCCTATTAGCCTTTACATCTGTGCAGGCTTCTGGCCACCTTTGCTTCATTTTCTGCACAATAGGATCTTATTTTGAGCTTGGAGAAAAATGAACATTATTTAAATAGAAATGAATACAGGGCTACCATTACTTTTTTTCATTGCTAGAAGGTGTGTTTAGACAGATTTAAATTTAAACATATATAGCAGCTGATGGGGATTACTCAACATGTAAACAAATGTTTCTCAAGTTCACAGAATCCCAGGATGTTTAGGGCTGGAAGATGCCTCTGGAGCCCCCCCAGGCCGAGTCCTGCCCAGGCAGGGTCCCCTGGAGCAGCGCCACAGGAACGTGTCCAGCTGGCCTTGGGATGGCTCCAGACAGGGACACTCCAGGCCCTCCCTGGGCAGCTGTTCCAGGGCTCTGCCCCTGCATGGAGGGAAGTTCTCCCTCAGGCCGGGCTGGCGCTCGCCGGCCTTGATTCGATGGCCGCTGCTCCTCATCCTATCACTAGGCACCATTGAAGAGAGTTTGGCACAATCCTTTGACACCCCTTTGAGATGTTTATATGGATTGACAAGATCCCCTCTCAGTCTTCTCTTCTTTAGACTAAACAGGCTCAGCTCCCAGTCCCTCCTCATCAGATGCTCCAGACTCTTAATCATCTTTATAGCCTCTACTGTACCCTCTACAGCAAACTCCTTGTCTTTCTTAAAATATGGAGCCCAGAACTGAACGCAGCATTCCAGATGTGGCCTCACCTGGGCAGAGCAGTGGGACAGGATCTCCTCCCTGACCTGTTTGCCATAGTCTTCCTGATGCACTCCAGGATACCACTGGCCTTCCTGGCCCCCAGGACACTCCATCAGCTCATGGCCAACTTGTCATCCACCTTCACCCCCACGTCCTTCTCCACAGAGCTGGCGTCTTGTAGGTCACTCCCAATCTATTCTGGTACTTGGGGTTATTCTTCCTGAGGTGCAGGACCTGTAGTTGCCCTTGCTGAGCCTCACTGGGTTTCTCTCTGCCCAGCTCCCTCAAGGACAGTGTCCCCCTGGCGAGTCCCTGCTGGCCACTCCTGATGGCCTTTCTTCCTGCACGCTTGGTGGTGACCTCCAAGCCACCTGTCCCAGCACCTTCCCAGGGATGGAGGTGACTGCCTGGCAGTTTCCTGGGTCCTCCCTCTTGCCCTCTTTGAGAATAGGAGTAACATTCTTGTTACTGAGTTCTAAAGCTCTTGTACGTGTTATCTGAGAACAGCTTTAAAAACATCCTGAAAAAACCTGAACTGCATGGGTTTTTAAAAATACCAGTTTATGTTGTGGTATCGTGGAGTGAGTTTCCCTGTTGTTGCAGCTGCAGCAGGCACTGTGGTAGAGCACTGTGCACAGAAATGGAGATGTCAGAATTCCATTCTTAGTTTGTCTATTTAGAAGTTTGCTGTGTCAACAGCTAGTAATTTTTTATGAAGAAAAGCCCATGGAGTCAAATACTTTCTGTTTCATAATCTATTTACACTGTAGCAATGTTCTGCATTATTTGCAACCATAAGTGTTATTTTGGAGCCTTGCTTTGTGTTGATGTATAGATCTTATAAAACTCTCCACATACATTACAGATTTCTATTAGAATAAATTGAAAAGCAGATTGTGCTTTTTCTACAATACCTTAGTAATAGACACTGAGTTAACCAGAAAATAAACCTTTAACAAGAAAATTTCTTTTTTTTAGGTTCTCAAAACCTATCTATAATACTAAGCTTGGATAAGCCTGTTATTTGCTCTCTGGCAGCAGTAATTGCATATCTCAAAGAATTTAATTTGGAAAAGATGCTTTACAATCCGAGGTAAGTTGCCTTATGTAAACTTCCAATTCAAAGCACCACTCCTTGCACATTTTAGCAGACAGCATCCCTGATTGTAATGAAAAACCTGCTAGTGATAAACACACTTCTTGTAAAAATTATGCCTTACCTTTGAGTTCCTAATCAGAACTGAAAGAATCAAGTGGTTTCTTTGATTTTTTTCATGAAAATCTTTATGAAATGTTTGTGTAGACATTACTGTCAGTGATGTGAATGAGCATGTACTGCTGCCAGGTGTAACTGAAAACAAACAAGGTGTAAAAACTGGTAGATACTAGGGAGAAAATTTTAAAGTTTGTTTATATCACTTGTCACATCTCAACCTCAGTTTTATTGTGTAACCAAAATGGGTTTTTTGGGCAGCTTAAAAAAAAAATTTCTGTTGCAACTTAGCTTTGGAGATGTTGTAGCTTGCCAGCGGTGTGTAAATCATGTGTGTTTTCTTTCTGTAGCTCTGGAGGCAGGTATAAACTCTAGGGTGGTGTGATGTTCAAGCAGTACACAGCAGGTCTGAGTTCTTGAATCTAGTTCCCAATTTTAAAGAAAACAGGCATTTAACACATCCTGGCTTTCTGGAAAATCCCTTGGCTGGACTCAGTGGTGAGTAGGAGTGGGGAGAAGGATCATGACAAAAGCTAGAGCACCACTATTTGTGCAAAGTTACTGCAAAACCACACAGACATGGATATAATCTTGTCACCTCTTAAGTGGTCCCAACACTTGGGTTTACTAGATATGCTCAGGTGAGTACTCAAGATTTGTGACAGGATTATGCAGGTGGAATCAAATGAAAATGGAAAGATGTCACTGCTAAAGCTTCTCTTACCCTGTCTTGCATGAGTATAAAACATTGCTGTCCTACCTGGCTTAGCTTTGAAAATATCATTGAGGCTTATTAAATAAAACAGCTTTGTCTGCTGTGGATCCTCTGCAAAATATTCTCCCAGTTGTTTCAGTACTCCTCTGTCCCATAAGTATGCAGGATTTAATAAAGTCAGTCTGGCTGCAGACTGGAAACTTAGAAATATATTATGTCATTTGTAGATCATTCACATGTTGTGTGGGATTCTGAGAGTTTGAAGCCCAATTTTGAAGGGCTCCCTGCATTACCAGTTTAGATGACCAGCTGCATTTAAAAAATCAGCTGCAGGGGCCAGCTTTAAACACTTTTTAAACACTTTTTTCTAGGTGTCCACCAAGACATTTGAAAATTCGGTGTTCTAAATTTTGGGATGCATTTCTTTCCTTAGTTTGCCCTTCTCTCCAGGTTATATTTAAACATTAATAAAAAGTTTGATGTGCTTGTAGACCTAACGATGAAAGAATTCCTGTGGCATCTCCCTGCTGATCCATCAAGGGGAATGCTGATCTGTTCCAGCACTGTGGTGTGCCTGCTTGTCTTCTTTAATGGCCTTTTTTTATTTTATTTTATTTTTAAAAAATATGATGGCATAAGTGGAGAAATCTTGTAGAGTTTCTAAGGAAGAAAATGAATTCCAAGGAAATGCCATTTCATGGTCAGCTTGTGGGTCATTGCTGTCACAGTGCCTTGTGCAATCACACGGGAGGTGAATGTTCTTTCAGCTGGAGAAAATGTAAAATTCATCTTTTAAGTAGAAGTAATTCAGTTGCAGATGACAAATATAATTATTTGGAGGCTTATGTCAGTCACATTTGTAACAACTGCATCCTAAAATCGAGTGCTTTATAGACTGGGAAAGGAAAGCACTAAATCTTAGCATTGACATTTGCCTGCTGAAGGTTCTAATGGATTTCTGGGGAATGTATGAGCATGAGTGAAAAGGCAAAGAAATACTTAATATCTTGGCGCTGTTCTGTGAAGAAATAACATTTTTTGAGATAACTCGTGGTCAGGAGCTTGGATTCTGCTGTGTTTATTTCTAAAGCCTTTATGCTCTGGCTACCCAGTATTGGGTTCCACTTGCTGCTTGTAGTGTGTCTTGGGGATCAACAAACTGAGCCAAATATTCAGGCAAACTCAACTTCAATATTTTTCCTAATGCCAGTGAAATGCTATTTAAATACTGAACAGTAAAAGACTTTTAAGCAAATTATGTCAGGCTCATGAATCTCCTGAATTAGGAAATAGAAGAGGAATAACTTCATTGCAGTGTCAAGCAACTTAGAATTCCTAGAAGAATTCAGGTCAGTGAGCATATATAGATGAGTCAAAGAGCATGAAGTTGGAGTTGTGAGGTAGTTTTCAGTTTGTTAATGTGTCACAGGTCTGGATGAAGAAGACCTGTTTGATGGGAAGAATGACAGAAAAATTCATTACACCTCTGTACCTTCTTTGGACAAACACTCTTCTCCTTCCTGAAAAAAGTTCCATTTCAGTTTAGGAGGAGGAGTCATGAATTATCATATGAGTCAAGGAATCCTCATTGTGGGAGAAGCAGGTTTCACTCTAATATTTCAAAAAAATCTACTTTTTAAGAGCCTAAAAAAAGCAAAATACTACAAAGAAGTAAAGATTTCTACCACAGCAGAACCCCAAGGCATGCTAGGCTGCTTTAGAGTTCCAGCAGCAAGTAAAAATAGATTTAATAATGAATGGCACAAGTTTTTGTTCATCAGTGTGTTCTAATACCTTTACATATGGAGAGAACTTTTTTAAAGAAGTTGGTACACATCTAGGAGAGGTTTTCAAGTCATTTGAGTACCCAGTTTTGTTTGAAAAATCATCATTTGCATAGCAGTTGCTGAGGAAATGTGTCTTGGTGTATTTCAGTTTTACCTCTGTGTTTTCCTGCATGTGGGATATGGAAGAGAGAGACTTTGTAGATAGAAGTTTGTAGGTTTTGAACAGCTGTGGATGAACTTCAAGAAATGCAGGAAACAATAAACAAAACAAAAAGGGATTCAGATCAGAAGTTTTAGCCCTGGGGAAGTATTCACTGATGAGTTTAAACTTGGCTACTTAAACACAAAACATAGTCTTGGGCTTGACATCCTTTGCTACACAGATTGTGGTAAATGTCTTTGGTATGGAACCTAAAGAAAACAAATGCTCTTGAAAAATGGAGAGGCTTGTTTTTATTTCTTAAATCTTTCAGGGTTTCCTGCATTTCTTGTCTGTGTAGGTTCATTCTGTGGTTTATTCACCCCTGGAGATCTCAAAGACATAGACTCTAGAGCTCTGTGAAAGGTAATGGAGCAAAGAAAACCTCTTGCTTTCAGGGTACCTTGCAGCTTCACTCAGAAACATTAGAGATCTGGAAAATTAAAGGAGTTGAAAATTCCTAATTTAAATAACATGCATGCACTTAGGCATTGACTTAGATACCAAGTATGAAATGATATATATTGTCTCCTGTGGAGAAAATAATGAATACAGCAACAAAACCACCATTCACTTCAAGCTTCTCAAGAGGCAAAATCACAGAATCCCCGACTGATTTGGATCAGAGGGAACTTTAAAATTCCCCCAGTGCCACCCCTGCCATGGCAGGGACACCTCCCACTGTCCCAGGGGGCTCCAAGCCCAATGTCCAGCCTGGCCTTGGACACTGCCAGGGATCCAGGGGCAGCCACAGCTGCTCTGGGCACCCTGTGCCAGGGCCTGCCCACCCTCACAGGGAACAATTCCTTCATAAAACTAAATCTCTCCTCTCTTAGTTTAAAGCTGTTCCCCTATGTCCTAACTGCCTGTGTAGAAAGTTGCTCTCAGTCTTTTTTATAAACCCCCTTAAGTACTGAAAAAATGACAGAGATGATCCAGTTTCTCCAGTAACACATAATAAGTGAAGTCTGAGGATGTCCTTGGCTGTGCTAAAGAGGAACAGTAACCTTTTCATGCTCATCATCGTGTGGTCCTACTCTGAAAAAGTAATTTTATGAGTAGCAACCTTGTTCTCATGAGTATCCCTATAAGATTCCTAGAGCTTCCTCGAAGCTTGTGTTTGTTTTCTCTTTTCCTTTCCTTAAGCCCAGAGATGATGTGACCCTGCTTTGCCATGCTCCTCTGCTGTGGACTTGCCAGCTGTTTCCATTACTTGGGTTTTGTGGTGTTTGAGTACTTGAGACTGCGCAAGTCTGTGCTTTGAAACTGGGGTCACAGTGTCACCTGCAGGAGGAGTTAGGGCCCCGTGATCCTGTCAGATGATTTCTGAAAGGTCACTTGGAGCCCTGCAGGAGAGGACTGATGGCAGCACATTAACATTTCACACAGGGATTGTGCTGAGACCTTTGCTGCAAAACCAGCCCTGACTTAATAGTTACTTACAGCCTTCTTCTGCCACTTGGTCTCTAAATACCTTATACAGAATGTGGTGTTTTTTCACATTTTTATCAAGTTCTGATCCCAAGCTGAAGGAAGATGAGTGGGTGGAAGCAAAACATGTTCTGTGCTGTGACATGTGGAATTGTTGGTTGGGCATATCCTGCAGTTGATCTTGACTGTTACTCATACACTCTAAACTCTTAATTACCAAGATTAATAGCAGGGTGAAGTAACTCAGATAAAGGAAACACCTGGGTAATGTAAGACACACATAATTTATGCTGTGGAAACAACTTCAGCTCGTCTGATCTGAAAGAACGGTAAATACACAGTGAAAGAAGAGTAAATCCAGTGTGCAGTGGAACAGAGTGAGCTGTCTTCAGATGCTCCTGAGCAGCCCTACTGTGAGCAGAGTGTGTCCTCTGCTGGGTGCTCCAGAGCCACGAGAAATGTGGGAGCACCAGAACCAGACAAATCACAATCCTGAAACTCTGATGTTACAGGGAGACCCAAGAGCATCCCTTTGGCTTTTGAGAGCAGGTGGAGGGGCTTGGTTCTCACCCGGCTGGGTTTAGGAGACCAGAGGCTGCAGCAGCGCAGAGCGGTCCTGGGTGCAGAAAGGTGATTTTGGAACAGCAGATGGGATTTGTTGTTTCATGCAGGGAGTGAGAACCAAGCAGAAATCATTCCTAATTAATTTTTGCCAGCATCAGCAGTTGTGACTGAAGATAATAAAAAGTATTGTTTTGTTGCTTACAATATTGTGTAATTTGAAAAGTGTTGGTGAGTTTGCCTGCAGTGTTTTCTTTTGCTGGTCAACTTCCTTGGTTTCTGAAATAGCACACAAAGCAGAATAATTATGACTGTCGGTACAGTTCTGAGTCAGCTGTACTTCCAAGCTGTCATTAAACTTCTTGAGGGCCCTCAGTTGAATCTGCCTTTTTTTTACAGTTCTGTGGAAAATACTTCTAATTTGACCCATTATTTAGGAAAAAATTTGGTAGCAGGCCCAAGCACCTGCATCCAACATAAATATATAAGATTAGTCTCTGAATATTTCATGTTTCTGAAAGTTTTAGTGCTGTTCTTGTTTTTAGTGTAGCAGCAATGCAGCTGTGTGTGCCTAACAGAAAAAGGTTGAGCATTCGAGTACTTTTCCAGAGGGTTTAAAATTGAATGCACTGAAAAAAATTTTTGTGAAAAGTCAAGAAAACAGTTTTAAATCTTGCCCAGGAAATGGTTCTGCTTAGTCTAAGCCAGCAAAGTGTGTCCTAGATTCTGTGCAAAGGGCAGTCAGCAGGATGATTAACCCAGACAATCGTGACTTGATTGTCAGAAGCGTTTAGTGAGGATGTTGCACTTCACAGTTCTGACTGCTGCGTGTGTGTCTGACACTGAAATGATTTTCAGATCTACTATGATTGCACACCTAATACCATTATTTTATTAGTGGTGATTCTAAAGCAACACAGCCTTTGGGTTGATCATCCAGTTCTGTTCAGGAGTATCAAAAAGTCAAGTAATTTTGGTCATGGTTATTTCATATTGAATCAAAACGGAATAGTTTCAATCTCCCGTATTTCTGTTTTCCTACATAATTGCACTTGCAGGCTGTTTAAATTTTCAGTAGTAATAAGAAGTAAGAATATGCATTTTGATGTGATATTTTGATGATGAGTTGTGTTAAAAGTCTGTTCTACTCTTGAAGTATTAATTGTTAATCCTGTCCTCGCTAAACTGTAAACTGAATAAATTTAACATTTAGTGGAAAAGGGTTAGAAAACAGGAGGGCTTGATTTTGTTCTGAGCTTTGTCAGAGTCATTGTAGGAAATGGAGAAGTGAGTCTGAAATTGTATTTTCCCAAGCAGAAAGTTAAAAGAGGTTATTAGTATTCAGTACATTTATTTATTTGAATAGATTTGAATTTCTTACTTGACTTTTTAAAATTCCATTGCAAAACTGTTGAATTCTCTAATGTGAGAAACCTAACAGTGTTTCAGTGTTCTGCCCCTGCCCAAATTTAAGATATAACATCTGAAATTCTTCTTCCCAGCAATTTCAAACAGTTGTCCAGTGAAACTGAATACATGACAATTAATGGGACAACAATGAAAAATCTTGAAATTTTACAGAATCAGGTAAGGACAAATGTAATTTTTTTTAATAAATGCTGAGATTTTCACAGCTGTTTGACATACTTTTCCCCGAGAAGTTCATCATATTTGCTGACCCATAAGTCTTAAATGATTTTAAATGACTGAAGAAAAATAACATTTTCAGAATTATAAATGAAGTTAGTCTGCACTAGCTTTTAGTATGAGTTAGGAACCTTGCTGCACTTTGACTAACATAGAACTTTCCTAAAGTTTAATTTCTTCAATAACTGCAGTTGAGAGATGTCTGCAGTAGATTTGTTTTTGTGCCTCCGCTCAGAGCTTTATGCACAGACTTACTTTAACTGTTTAATTTATTCTGGTCATTTCCTAAAAAAACATTTTCTAGCTAAAGGAAAAACATACTTAAATATCTTACAACTCCTGGAGGTTCTTGATGTAAGGCATTGTTGATGAATGAGATTGATAATGAATGTACAGTTGCCATATCTTAAAGCCTAAACACAATGTTTTGAATAATGTGAAGATCCTCCCACTGCAAAACTGACTGCTCAGTTAAAAACAATTAATCTATTTTCATTACTTTAGGCTGACATGAAAATAAAAGGAAGCCTTCTCTGGGTCTTGGATCATACAAAAACTTCCTTTGGACGTCGAAGATTGAAGAAATGGGTAACCCAGCCCCTCCTGAAATCCAGGTGAGATGGTTCCTCACCCTGGGCTAAACCTCTGTTTTCTGAGTTGTGCCACTGACTATGCCCAATGAAGGACCTGAGATCCACAGCAGAGTTTGCACAGGAAATGACACAACAGAAGTGGTGGTTTTCTATTTAGGTTTGAAGGAGTGAAACCACTTTTTTTGGGCACAGATAAATAGTAGTGGGTTTGGACCAAGTTAGGGATTCCTTTGCAGAAATCAGATTGGGCACCATTCCAATTCTGTATCCTTTTTCAAACAGTGAATGAGGATGACCTGGGACTGGACGTTGTTTTGTTCCTAAACTTGCCAATTTATGTTGGATATTGTCCTTGCTTCACAAGTATTTTCATCTCTAATGTGTTTAATTTCTTCTGAAGTAGCTGTGGATGTTCTTGTTACTCGTGTATGCAGTGTACTGCACAGGAGAGAGTTCCTTTCTATTAATCCTGAAATGTGATGATTATTTGGCCACTCTTGTATTTTGACCTATGCTTGATTTATCAGTGCTTTAGAAATGCTGTATTTTGCAGCAGTATTATGCAGGTTTTCACTTGTCTCAGTTTTGAAATGAACTCCATCTTTTCTGATTTCTCTTTGCAGACTCGATTTAAGTGTTGAGCTTGTTTGTGTAGTAAATAGCAGTATTGAGTCCATGGGCTGCATTTGCCTGCATTTTGAGGTTTTGGGTCACTTGAATATGTGTCTCCTGAGCATTGCCAGTGTAGAGTTTGTTAAAGTGGTCATTTTGTTCCCTTCAGTTGTAGCATACAGGAAATCTTTTGGTTTGGTTATCCACAGTATTTTTCCCCTCTGCTTTACTTTTGAAAACATACTAAGCAATTTTAATGTTTATTAATTTTTGACAGGTTTAAATAATGAGGTATACCAGTGTTTTAGCATCTTGCGGTTGCTGGTAATTTACAAATGTTTCTTCAGAAGCATCTTTTTTTCCTTAACCAAATCTAGTGTGTTAAAACACTGTACTTCTGAAGCATCACTGCTTAATTTTCTTATTAGCCTTTTTCTGAGAAGTTCATTTCAGTGGCCCTTTTTTTTTCCTTTTAATTCTGATAATAGCTTTCATGTATCCTACCTGCTTCCAGAGGCTTTTGGTGTAACCATCCCAAGCAGCATGCAAGTTAATCAGGGCATTGCGTTCAGCCGAGGAGCATTCAGGCAGAGTGTCGGGGCGCTCTGCAGTAGTAAATGTAATTAAATGAGTTTTTGTCTGTGCTCGCCCTGGGCCCCGCGGGTTTGTGGGCGCGGCTGTCAGCGGAGGGAGCCAGAGCGCTGAGCATGGCCCCGGGCACTGGCCACGCCTGTGGGGCAGCGCCTCGGACACTGCTGCGCAGGGAAGGGCAGCTCCTGCGGACAGCAGACACCAGCTGCTTCCCCGGGACTTCAGGGTCTCTTTGTTCACCGGACACTTAGTTAAATTCTCCTTGTCCCAGTGCAGAACTGGCTTTTTGGGTTCGTAGCTTCCTTTGCTTCTCTTACTCCTCTACTCCTTCCTGCTTCTACAGAGAGATGCTTGGCATTTTCAGGCTTCTGTGGCTGGAGGTGATGGTGCTCCTCAGGACTACTTGAAGCTAAAAAAGCTATTTTGCTCTGTGTACTTCTCGTTTTCTAACTCTCAAGTTGTAATTTTACATAGCTAGTGCATCAGGCATCTGCTAGCATTGTTCCCAGTAATGCACACAAATGCACTCAGAGAACATTCCATAATTGTAATTCACCTGTGCCTCCTGGAGTGACATTCTCAGAGGAAGTAAGGCTTCTGTACTGCATCTTTTCCAGTCACTGAGTAGGTGTATCAAGAAGTGAGAGGGTGTAATTACTGCTTTATGCCTTAGAGTTGAAAATCACTTGGGATGATGACTAAATTTCCTGTGAAGAAACCATACATTAGGTTGAATAAAGATGGAATGTGTGCAGACTATTTGGGCGAACTTGGAGATACTCTTTAAATCATCAGTGATGCAATACATGTAGAGACGAGATGTATACATTCGGGAAAAAAAGAAATGGCAAAAGAAGTTTAACCAAGAGGGATGTAATGTCCTCACTTACTCACCTGGGTATACAGAGATAATGAGATAAGAGTGTATCAGTCACTGGCAACTGAGCTTTTTAGGAGTAATGAAGAAAGTTGTTTTTCTGCAGAAGTTACATATTTGTGGATTACAGAAGTGTTACCTTACCTCTGAAATTCAAGTTGCATCGAGTGCCTTTCTTGCCTGATGTCTGTAAGTGGAGTGGAAGAAAAGGAGAGAGGTGACCTGGAGCATTTCTGAGTGAATGAAACCTGCTGAACCCACGCAGGGAATGGGATTCCAGCAGGAGAAGCAGCAGAGCAGCCAGAGGGCTCAGGACAGCTCTCAGGGTCCAGTGTTGTAGCACAGTGTGATCTTTGTGTCTTTGTCCGTGTGCAACAGTTACATTTCTTTCCTAAGGCGAAATAGATCTGAGAACCCTTGAGGCTGATGTGGAAGTCACTGCTTTTCAATAGCTACATGAGGAGGAGAAAGGTTCACACGGTCCTGGTTGAGCAAACCTGGCTCTGGTTTTAATCTCTTGTTTTGTTGTATGTTTTGGCTGTTGTCCTGTGTAGAGACTGCCCTGCACATGATCAGTCTGAAACTTCACCTCTGCAGAATGTGTCCTTCCCTGTCTCTGTTATCCACTCCCTCCCTCCCTTCCAGCCTCTTCTTTGCATTTCCCTTCCCTGGTGTTAGGAGTGCTGGTAGCCCATCTGCAATACAAACAGACTATTGATAAATACTGCATACTTTCCCTGGCTGGGTATTAATTTGTGTCTGTGCCTTGCTCAGATACTGATTTTTGCACAATTTCTCAGAAATTTGTTTTCTTGATATATCCAACACACAGCCTTGTCAAGGTTGGCTGGAGTTGAACAAGGAGTTCTGAACTGGAAAAGGCAGATAAGTAGAGTAGCACAGTAAGATACAGGCTTATTATTTCCATAATAGATCACTCTGTAAAGCTAGTAAAGCTAGGTGTTTAAAGTAGAACTCAGGATGCTGCATCATACAGAGCAATTGATAGCCAGTGTAGGGGAACACCTGGAGGTTCCATTCCTGTGCAGGGAACTCTGTGTGTGCAGAAAGCACTGCATGAGGGAGGTGGTTCCCCACCCTCCCACTGTTCCTGGACTGGTGGAATGTGTTTTACTCATCAGGGGGTTGACAGGGTATGTGATTTCTGGTGCCATAGCCAGGGAGGAGGGAGAGGCTGCTGTGGAACTGGGAGAGAACCTGGCTGCCTGCTGGCCTCTGTTGCAAAAGCGCTTCCTTTTTAATTCCATTGAAAGAATTTCTATTGCAAAATTTAACCAACTTAGGGATGTGTGTGAGATAAACTGGAATGGAGTGTGTGATGTGAACATACTAGTTTGCACAGTAATCTCTCTCTTTGGGGTGTTCTCTAAATGTTTTTGAGAGTTTTCCTGTTTGAGGTGGTTTAAACAGACTGAGTGACCCATAAGTGCCTAGACTGTATTTCTTTAATATTCTTTTGTCTCTCTTAGATTTTTAGTGTTACATATGATGTGCCTGCATTTTTTGTAGTCAATTTATATTCACCTGATCTTTTTAAGCTGATGTTTAAATCTCAAGAAAGGAGAAAAATTGTATCTGTATAGGCAGTTGCCAAAGCCATGTCAACGTTTGCTTTGTGCATCAGAGAAATCAAAATTTTAATTACCTCTCAAAAAACTGGATTTCAGTTTTTTCCCTGGGATTCCAGTATACTTTGTCCCCCATTTCTTCCAGTTTTGGAAGAGGTGATGCTTTTATAATATTAAAGCCTTGTAGGATGGTATTGATAATTACTATTTGTCTGAATATGCTTTGTCTGCTGGAGCTCAGAATGGCTGTAAATGCAGCAAATTCAGAACTGCACAATTCAGGACTACAGACAGTTCCTTACCTGCTCCTGAAGAGGAGGAAGAGTGTAAATTGGCATTACTAATGCAACATGACTTGCTTGGAGGATGTAGAACTGGGAAGAAGAGGGTCCTTTATAGTGAGATTGGCAATGACATGTCTTTTGTAATATAAAATAATGCCTTGTTCTAAATTTTCTCACTTTGAATGTGTTGAGTGCTGCTTTATTTATACTTCTATACACAAAGTATAATTATAATCCTAAAGGAAGGTCTTTCAAGTTTGAGTTTGTCCTTGTTCTCATAATTAAAGTATCAGGGCAGTAAAACAAACTATCTAAATGTCCTTGAAGAAACCAATCTTAATTCAGACTTAAACTGGTTGCCATTTGATACCATCATCAGCCAGAGCACAATTAGAATTTTTTTTTTCCCCAGCAGTAATTTATGAGTAAAATCCACTGATCCTACAGCAGGGCTAAATTTTCCTCCTAAGAATAACAATTTGATAGAATCAGTGCCAGTATAAAATGCACAAATGCAGGTTACAGCATATGCCTGAGATCTCAAAATTGTTGTAGGAAAGAAAAAGATTGCAGCATCATCACATGTATTGATTCATTTTTGCTAGCTGTGTTTTGGTCCCTCTGAATGCTGTGTCTAATTCCTTATAAATGGAGTAATCAAGCATTCATTCATGTTGGCTAAAGTAGCTAATTGTTCCCTTTTTAGGCACAAATAGTTGAAATACATTGTGTATGAACATAAACAAAAGTGTTTGATTACCATTTGCATATTTTGGACGTTCTTTTAACAGATGTGAAGATAAAGTTTAGGGTTCTTGTATACTGCTGTTAAGTGTCTGAGATCCATTCAGGGAGATTGTCCTCTCCTGGCTGCATGTTCACCTTGGACCTCTCTGGAGAGGCATGAGACATCAGGAGTTTTGAGAGTAAATTACTTGAAAAACAACTGAGCAGATCCAGAAGGATGCTTAATTTTTTTAGGTTTCACTTAAATTTCACTGCATTAATTATGATGTAATTACCCTTGTTTGTACTTTTGCATTGGTGCTAGTGGATAGAATTGCAGCAGTGACACCAACATTCAACAGGCCAAGGTTCATGCCATAACTTAGGCAGTTTCTAGCTTAGCCAGCTCTGCAGGTGAGGGTGGCATGCCAGCCTGAAGGGGAAGGGAGCACCCAGGATGGGCAGGGGCTCATGGCTGGAAGGAAGGACCAGGGTCGGGGGTCCACGGAAGGCGCCAGAGCTTCGTTAGTGCATTGCACACTTGGCAGGGAGACAGGTCTGTGGGTCCTGTGCAGGATGAGCACACAGCAGAGGGGTGAGGACAGAGGGACAGAGTGAAAGGGGACAGACAGGGGAAGGGCAGATGGATTAGAGAGGGAGAGAGGGGTCACTGCTCCTGGCCCTAGTGCTGGTGCAGCTGACGGGGAGTCAGAGCCATGGGCTGTGCACACCTGGGCCCCCACTCCTGCAGGGAGCTGCTCACAGAGAAGATCTCTGCCTTGGAGAGGAGCTCCTGGCTTTCTGTGCTCGGAAGGTAGGAGAGGCAGTCTGTTCCAGACCTGCCTGGAGAAGGGTCGGGGGCTCCGGGGGTGTCGGGTGGTCCTGACCCTCCTGCTTCCTGACCTCGTGGCTGTGCTGTGCTGATCTCCAGCAGGCACAGCACGGGTGTTTGTCCTGGAAAAGTGCATCCCTGCCCTGCAAGGGCCCTGCTCCAGCCACAACAGTCCTTGGCTGGCTTTGTCAGCAGCCTTGGCTGGCTCTGCAGCCGTCACCTGTCGGTGCTGGGCACCTCATCCCCTTGAGCCCCAGGCTTGTGCAGTAAGCCAGGGTTTTATCTGCTTGTTCTTTGGAGGGGCATCCTGAGTTTGTAGACTGCACAGTGGTCATTCTGCCAGGGCTGAGGGTTTAGATGGCATTAATTGCCTGTCATAACAGGGAGTGGTCTAAAGCAAGGGACACTCTGTACCATTTGACATGGTCTTTAACTTAATCAGCTCATCCAAAGTCTGCACTCGTGAACCATGGTCTGAGGGGAGGTCAGAAAAAGCCCCAAAATGTATAAGTGAGTAATTTAAATGATACATTTTCAGTCTTTGCAATGCTGCAGTTAGCAGGCTGCTGGGCTTTGATTTAGATACCATAGTCCATGGAAAGCAATGTTTGTTATTTCATACCCTCAATTATGTTTTTTAAGGGGTTGAATTCCTGTGACTGACAGTTCTGCACATCACTGTTCTCTTTATAATGGATTTAATAAAATTTAATTGTATACACTGTATTTGACTTACGTCCTGAGCATGATGAATGAATTCATACTGTGTACATTTAGCCTAAGTTAAGAGATTTCTGATAAATTTATATTTATTTACCTCATATTTAAAAATACATGAATGAAAAAGTTCTTAGTTCTTAGTTACATTATCAATTTAACTCTGCCTTAAATATAATGATGCCACATCTAAAAATGTTAGGTTTGTTTTGCTGCAGTGGAGACTAGCAGATCTCTGTCACCACACCAGCAACTAGCAATCCTGTTTAGGCTGCTCTGAATGTTAATTCAGTGCAGTGCTTTCGTGTCTGCAGCCTTCTGCTTTGTCAAAATAATTTTTAGTTCAGGATTCAAACATCTTCTTCGCATTTTCTAATTTTCTGTATTGTTCACTATTTGGCAGCAGAATAATGCAGGGGAGTATCTCATTATTTCACTTCAAGTAGTTCTTTTAAATGACTGCAATAACAATTCTGCAGTTAGATTTTGTTATGTTTAAATACACTGCAAAGTGATTTTAGTATTGTATTAATAATGCTATTCTTAGATATGGGGTATGGCAGAAGTAAGAGTATTGCTTTTAGTCAACTGAATTATGTTACATTATTCCACAGAAGATTGCTTGGAAAATTGGATAAAGCTCAGATTGCTGACATGGTTTATACAGATGAGAAAGAACAGGCTAATATTGCACCTAAATGCAGCATGAAGCAGTAGCCAGTTTATCTGGCTCTTGAGTTTCTCTGCATAATGTTAGATCTAGGTTTTTTGGTGGTAGAATTCTTTTCCAGACCATGCAGAGATTGGCAACCCCAAACTTTATATCATACATGCTGGATAACTGCAGTGAAGAACAAATTTCTTTAGAGATGGCTTAGCAACTGATCAGTGTAACATATATATTTATATATTGGCACTCAATAAAACATTTGTTGATTTAAGTCTAAATATTTAAAGTTTAAAAGCATACTTTGAAATTCATCATCTGTTTTTATGAGATCTTGTCCCCGTCCTTCCTTCCTCATGGGAATGGTGATTTAGACAGTTCTTTGCTGTACTTTCTGACTTTTGAAATAGGAATCCCACTAGATTTTCTTTACAGGTGGAAAAAAAATGGGTCATTTGGTACTGAATGCCATTTTCCTGACCCTTTCTTATTTGTGGGATTAAAGCAGAAAAACTGTATGGATGCTTAGTTTTAGATTACTGGAGCTCCAGTAACACAGCCATATGTGAGGATGATTAAAGTGCAGATTAAGCTTTGGAGGGAGGAGTTTTTCGAATATCTGCATCTATTTTACCTATTACTGCCAGTTTCCAGTTTGCCACATAGTAATAGTGCTCTTTAAATTAAGTTACAGTGTTCTGGAACAGAGTTCTACTGCTTACAGTGCTTTTTATAATAAAAAATAAAGTGTTTTTATCTTCTTTAAGGTACATATGTTTATAATTTAACAGTTCAGTACTCCCTCATGTGGAGGAGAAGTGTTCCAGGGTTTCAAGTACAGCAAACTTCACTAATTCTCCATGAAAATGGAATTGTGGGTGGCAGCACTGACCCTTCAGAACAGCATTGTAACTGTTAGCTGGCTCTGGAGCTGTGAGCTCAGGGTGTTTTGTGGCTGTGTCAGTGATGCCAGCACTGCTCAGGTTCCTCTGTTACCCCTCTGTCAGTGCCTCTCTGACGTGCAGAGCTGAAATCCGGGCTCCTGGGTCCCTGTGTGCTGCCAGCAGCTCCTTGGGTCATTCACTGTGCCACCTCCAGGCTGCTCCAGGCCCTGGGGTGGCTCCCACAGCTCAGCACAGGGCTTGGATGTGTTCTGTGCTCCAGCAGCACTGCTGGCAGTGTCTGCTGCTGCTGCTGCTGCTGCTGCTGCTGCTGCTGTGCTGCTGCTGCTGCTGCTGCTCCTGCTGCTGCTCCTGCTGCTGCTGCTGCTGCTTGGTCGCCTGGTTGCCCACAGGAATTAAATTTGTGTGCTGGCATTGCTGCAGCAGTGGGTCAGGTGTTCTTGTGACCTGAAACAGGACTGCTAAGCAGAGCCTGCCTTTCTGTTTTCCACAGGGCTGGGAAGAAAACCAGTCTTGGGTAGTGGAGTAGTGCCCTGGTGCTGTCCGAGTCTGTCCAGCCCAGGGACAGCAGTGAGTTCCTGGGTGCCCAGGCAGCACAGGCTGTCCCCTCTTCATATGGCAGCAGGGGGAGGGTGCATCTGCCTGTGCTCCAGGGCCTGGGTGGGCAGGGCCATCCAGGGCTGCTCTGGGAATCAGGGTGTGCTGTTTGTGGCAGGTGAGGGGATGGTTTTGCTGTTTCTAAAGAAGTGTGACACTGACACAATCCTGGTACATGAAAGCTGTTAGATTTGTGTTTATCTGACAGCACACACAGGCATGGTGGTGCCCTTTCACATGATGTGCAATAAAATTCCAAGGACTCCTAGATTCAGCTGTTTTCAGGGCCAGAGGCCCTGCTGGGCTGTTGCAATGTCTGCAACCTGTGGAGGTGCCTCATTTCTTTGATTTCCTCATGGATGCTATTTTTGATCAGCCACACTGGCAATTGGCCTGAAACTTCTGCAGTAAAAGCCATGGGCAAGACAGGCAGTTTTCCAAAAATCTTAAATATGGATTGCATGCTTATTTCCCATCCCTCGTGCTGGCTGAGCTCTGAGCTTCTCTCTGGTCGCTGAGAACGTGGGCTGGGCTGCATTTGCACACACTTGTCTGGGATGTGAAGTGTGCCTCAAAGGACTGATTCCTCCTTAAACTGCAGGGGTGGGTGGGCTTTGGATACACCCATTTGCCCCCACTCTCAGTACTTCCCTAGGAAGCAGCAGGAAGGCAGTTTGGTTGCAGAGAAAGCAGAAATGGAGCTACCTCTGCAATCTGCTGCCAGTCCATGGATGTGTTGGAAGGATACAGAGCAGGCTGGGATGAAACTTGGTGGTAGTTGTCCATTTTTGCAGCCCTTTGCTTTTAAGAATATGTTTGTGAGGAAGCTGCCAAGAGCTATGGAATGGCCTCTTATCATAAGAAAAGTGTTTCCTCACTTCAGGAGGATGTTTCCTTGATTTCAGTCCTGAAATAAAGAGGTAAATGTTACAGGTTCTAGCAAAATAACAGTAAAAAATCCAGCACAGTCCTAATCCATGTAATTACCACTGGCTGGGATCAGACACAGAGGGGCAAAGTGCTAAGGGGTATGTACATCCTGCTGGAACAAGATATGGTACATGGAGTGCAGAAGTGAACTCCAAACTCCCTCTGCCCATCCTCCAGGCACTTGTCTGTACATTTGGGGTGGAATAGTCAGGATTCAGCATTACTCGTGTTACTGCCACCAGAACTGGGCACTGAAGTGTGTCCTGGGCTGTTATGAGCACAGACAGGGGACAGTGAGCTCATGTGCAGGGTCTGGCTTGCATTTTGAATGAAATCCCAAGATTCTCTGCAGTCCTCAGTTCTTTTACTAACCTGCTCATGAGGATGTGGCATTAGTCAAAATTTTAAAAAATCAACCCAAAACAAACCAAAGGAAGAAGTCCACTGGATGTATGCCTTCCCCTCAGAGAAACACAAGTTTTAATTATTGATCTTCTTCTTTTACAGTGAAATAAATGCCCGGCTTGATGCTGTGTCTGAAATTCTGCTGTCAGAATCCAGCGTGTTTGGTCAGATTCAAAACCTTCTTTGCAAGCTGCCAGATTTAGAGAGAGGCCTCTGCAGTGTTTTCCACAAGAAGGTATACCCATCATTATACTAATTTTTTGTTTTCTAAGCAGCATCACTCTGTCTTAGTGTACTTCCTTTGGTTTTGCATGTTTGTTTAAAAATTTTCTACTTAGCAAGACTGAGGCTGACATATTAAAGAGATGTGGGTTTATAAGAATCAGATGTGGTAAAGTCTTACTTTGTGATCAGTGATACACTGATAGAAGAAATGTCTGGGTAGGGTTCTAAAACAGATGCTTTGGATTGCTAATGGTAACAGGAAAACATCTGTAGCACTCATGATTTGGTGTCTGGATGTAGAGGTGGAATGGTGCAGTAGGGCCTTTTGCCATGAATTGTTACTTTCCTTTAAGCTAAAGCTTTGCATTCCATATGCTTATCTAAAATCACACGTGCAAGTGGAACCACTTGGCTGTAGTTAGCTGTTTCCAAATGAATGTTGGTTTGCTTATAAATCCTCTGGTTTGGACCTCACATCCACATTTTAATAGGAATACTTATGAGTGATGAGACACTGACAATGCTTAGTTGAAGCAGATTAATGTGCCAAAAGCACCTGTGGAGTACTTCATGTTCTTTTATTTCACTGTTCTATTTAGAGGTTTTGACAGTTCCTTTTAGATAGAGGAATAGATGGGTAGAATGAGAGCAAAGTTGTAACTTTTGGGATGGTGCAGCATAAAGTTTTCCTGTCTCTGAAAATCTGAAATGCAGTTCTTGTACAATTTGTAAAGCACTGAAGTGTTGCAATGTTTGGCTCTTGGAAAGGCTTGTGTATTTCAGTGAACAGATACAGAGGTCCAGACATAAGGAAGGTTGTTAAAACAGGGAGTGTGCACCACTTTGCCCATCCTCTAAAGTGTGCCATATTCACATGATAAAATCGTTTTATTTGTCCAAACAACTGCACAGGAATTAGATAATTCACTTTTTAATGGTTTAACTCATTTCAGGTTTCATACATAGTACTGTTTTTAGGAATGTATCTGCATTTCACAATATCCTGGAACTACTCTGCTGCTGCCCTGTGGGCTTTTTCTGGTTTGGTTTGTTTGGTTTTGTTTTATTTTCTGTATGTACTTATTTCTACAGCTGTAGAACTGCTTGCCTTTCTCAGCCCTAAGCTCACTTTTAGGTGGAGCCATGCAGAGCCCCTGGATTGTCATGTGGTTTTTGAAATGAGGGGACAGTGCAGTTTGTCTGAACAGCAGCCACTGTAGCATGAAGATATGTGTTCAGTGAGTCAGGTGTTGGAGAGAAGCTGCAGGAGAGGAGGAATGCTCCAGCAGAATCCCTGAAAAAGGGTAAATGAGGAGAGAAAGCTCCAAGCACAGACTTTTCTTTTGATGGATTTGCTTGCCCTGGTAAAAACCTGGTTGTGCAGAGCCCTGTGGGGAGGACCTGAACCCATGGTAACTGAGTAACCCCTGAAGACCTTTAGGACTCTGAGGAGATGGCAGACCCTGAGAGACAGGGCCTGTTTTCAGTGAAGAATCTAAAGCAAACTCTGGGAAACTGATTTGGAAGAATACATGGTGAATATGGAGCCTGAAGCAAAGCAGATATGTATTCAAGAACATGGAGTAACTGGGTTTCATAGATTTTTTGTGGTTTTTTTCCCACCCTGTGAATGCTGCCATTTCAGTTCCCACTACAGAACCCTTTGCAGTTATGTTAATTCCCAGTGTCCATCTCCCACATGCTTAAAGTGAGATTCAGTGCCATTTCATTCCCATTAAGGGATCCAAGGCTCTGAGTAGAACATTGAAGGAATGTGCCTGTTAATAGGGTGAGATGCAGGAAAAATGGGTGAATGTGACAAGCTTTTCATCCTCCAGGACCTTAATACTTCATGGAAGTATATTGTTACTTGGGGAGGTGTGCTGTACAAGGAGACTGCAGTGTACAGAGATGGCCAGGATGTCTCAGTCATTCCAAACATTCTTTGGAATGTTTTTTACATTCAGGTCAGCCACTGCAGAGATTTCATTGTGCAGAGCCCTGTGTACCAGTAACCTCTAGAGAAGACAGAAGAAAACGAAGGCAAAACAATGGTCTGTAAGGCAAAGCATCCTGATGGGAACTCTTGTAAAGGACATCACTGTCTGCTTTCCTGGTCTGACTTACTCTTTTTGGTTTGAAAACCTACTAGCAGGTCTTATCTGGTAGGATAATTCAAGCTGGCAGTTGTTAACCTGGCCCTTCACAAGTTCCAGTTGCCTCAAACCACCGAGACCTGTTTCTGATTTACCCCAGGTATTAGCAATCTGGAATTAGAGCAGTATTTTTGCAATGGGAATTAGGTATTGCCTTGAGGGTCACAGTTCAGCTGTAATGTTGCCTCAGCCTGCAAAAGGACCATGGGAGTGGCTAAGGAGACAAGAGCAGTACTGCAGTTGCCATGGAGAGGGGAGTTTCTTCACAAGGACTGGTTCTTGCTCTGGGTTTGTGCAGGTCCAGCACTTGCTGCCCACTGCACAGAGGCCTCACTCCTCCCTGTGGGAAAAGAAGAAATGTTTGAAGACTTCTGGGTCACACTCACAGGTTGACTGCAAAAGGAGTGTGAGAGACAGGGAATTTCAGAGAGCTTTGTCTCAGCAGTGCCTGGAGCTGATGCAGAATCAGGCCCTGGTGGCAGAGATGGTGCTCAGAGTTTTCTAGCACCAGATCAGCCTGTGGAGCCTGAGGAGAATCACCAGATCACCCAGCACAATTTGCACCACACACATTTCCCTCTGGCAGCAGTGGGAAGTAGAAATGGCAGGACCCTACTTTTTTTGCCTCAGTTAAAGTGGAGACTGCTCAGCCCTGCCTTGGAGCATGGCAAAAGAGGGACAGTGACGGATGTTTGAGCAGGTTTTAAAGCTAGGACTGAGTAAACATGCCATTAGTGCTTTTAGAAATGTGTCCTACAGGGCCAATCTGATGTTTCTTGCTGTTTTCATGCCTGTTTTCAGTGTGTTTCAGAAGATAAATATTTATACAGACTCAACCCATTCATGTTTATCTTATTTGTACCCTTCACTCAATAAATATTATTTTTCAACTAAAGCAGTCACCAAAGGAATCATCATAACAATTGGCCATTAAAAGCACAAAACAGATTAAAGTGGAGCTGTTTACCTAAGGAGGGAGGGCCATAATCAGACCTTACCACCTCATGTAGTAAAACATCATATCAGTTTGTTCCGCTCTGACTTCAACCCCATGCTCTCTCCCATTTGCAGTTCCCTACAAGCTGCTGCAGTTAAAAACCTGTTCAGTTCTGGATCCTGCTCTGAAGGGGTCCTGCCCACGTGTCAGGCTGCTCACCTGAGCAGAGCAGAGCAGAGCAGGCAGGTGCTGCAAGGGTGGCATTTGCTGCCTGTCTGCCCACAGCCTCCCCAAGGGATTTGCCATCCCATTTTCAGTGAATATTTTACTATTTCTGGGATATAGTCAGACTCCTCAGAGGACAAGGGTGCAGCTCAGCTGTGTGCCAAGGGTTAAAATCATTCAGTGGTGCTGAAAATGTGCCCTTCCCTGGAAGGTAAATTGGATATTTCATTGAAGACGGTGTGAATTTCAGAAGATTCAGAGAAAAATGTTACAATTTTGGTTTCTGGTTTGTATTTTCTTGTGTGAAATTAATACCTGTTATATATGCCCAAGAAATTAAGTCACTGTTTGTATAGAATGTTTTAAATACATTTGGCCCATAGGATAATCATTTGACTACATATATCTTGTATTTTTTACTTTTTTTCCCTACTATGATAATAGCATGCACATCTTGCTTATACTACACTTTTAATCTTTTAAAGAATCTCCATCACAGATATTTTTAGGTATGCAATGCTAAATGTTGATTTGAGCAAACTGTTCCCCATTAAGCTGATTAATATAAAGTTATAACAAAGGAACTTAGTAATCTTAAAATGAAATACCTCATTTTTCCCAAACCAAAGTCTGCTCTGATAAGGTGGGTATTACAATTTGAAAGGAGTGATAAATGTATATTGCATTTAGACACCCATATATTTTCTTTTATTTGAAATGCTTTTAACCTGGGGCCAGTGGTCAGTGGCTGTCAGCTCTGGGTCACTGCTGGAAACAATTCCAGTAATGCAAACAGGGCTGAGTTGCTGTCAGTGTTGCTGAGAGGGTGTTAGGTCTCTGTGATCTTTCCTGCACCCTCACTGGCAGCCACCCCATTTTTGGGACAGTTTGATAAACTGCTGGTTGAAACCATTGTTTGGCATCACCATCAACTCTGAGGGTGTTTCTCCAGTGCCAGGGAAGGTATGGCTATCACTGGTGTCATCTCAAAATAGACTTCAAAAATAGCATTGGATAAGCTTGTGAGAATCTTCTGTGAAAGCAAGACTGTTAATCCTGCTTTACATAAACAATTTTTACTGTATTTTAAAAGGTTCTAATTTATGACACACTTATGTATTTTTTGTGAGGTTACTTAGGATTTGAATGGAATCAGTCCCACTGTAATGGAGCCCAGCTTTTCAGAGTTATTTGAATGTATCTGTTCCAAATTATCTCTTTGCTAAGTAAATTATTTCTGCAGTGGAGACATTGAATTTTAGATACAAAGTCCTGCAGTGTTACTAAAATGGAGCCAGGGGAAACAGGAACACTGAATAAGCACAAAAGGGGTGTATTCTCCTGCTCACCCCCATTCTTGAGGACAGCTCTGTTTAAGAAAAACACAGTGAATTTCCCTTTCTCCAAAGGTCTGTAGTCCTTGTAGAAAGCAGGTTTTAACTCATTAGGTGACTCTTACAAGTGTCCTGTTGCTGTGAGGTCAGGGTTGCTGTGAGGAACTTAAGCATGTTTATGAACCATCTTCTGACAAATCTCATAACTTCAAGAGTTGTTTTTGGTGACACTGCCTTGAAATCCAACTTTCTTCTCTTACTGAAGCCGTAGCTTCACCAGCCTCACTGCCCTTTTTGGCAAACACCTCATGCAGGTGTTCTCATTTACACCACAAACACCTCCCTTTCCCACACTCCTACAGATTGTGTACTGACCAGGGGCCTGCTTATGTCCTTTTTTATAAAAAGAACAATTAGCCCCCCAGCCCAGCAAACACCACCCGTGGAACTGAAGTGTTTCTCAATGTGCATATCTGCTCGTTGGCCTGTCCTGGGCACTGTTCCCTGTGGATCTCCCTGAGCACACTCTGGAGTCCAGGGAAGTCTGCCTGGATTTTATCCCTCATCTCCATGGATGTGGATGATTATGATGATGGTGATGAAGATGCAATCAGTCAAGAAAGTGTTCTATTTGACTTTGAGTCTGAGCCTGGATTTCTCGTTTGTTTACAGTTTTAGGCCTTTCCTTTGTGCTTTGACTTCAAACACTATTTACATATTTACTCCTGTATTATTTTGTTTTATTTTGTTGTCAGAACTTTTGCAAACAAGAAGCAGTAAGTCCCAGATTATGAGAAATATGATGATACATTGCAGCAAGTGCAGAGGAAACCCAGAGTTTTCATGAAGCAGAATAATGGGTAATTTATGAAGCAAGACTGAAAGACCTTTTTTTTTTTGTTAAATGATGATTAAAGGAGAACAGAAGGCTTAGAGGTATTGGAAGGGTGTTAACAGCAAAGAAACAGTTCAGTTAGTGTAATACAGAGGAGTAAAACCAGAGGTATTTGGATTAATTTAATGGAAAGGGAAATTGTGCTGTCTGATAACACTTCTACGTGATTATAGTTGTTGCATCATGGATTAGTGGTAAGCACACTTGTATCTTGGGCCTGAGAGAAGACAAAAAAGAAAACTGACAGAAAAATTAGAGCATTTGATCCTAATGAGTCTCTCCTATCCCTGACTCTGTAGTTCTGTAAAACAGATGAACTTAGGTTTTCCAGAAACACTAAGAGTGCAGTGTCTGTGGCCCTTCTGAATTCCTAACTGTGATTGAATTGCATTTTGGCTAATACTTGATTCTGTGTTTGGATACAGACATTCCTTGGGAATAACTACAGTGTAATAGATGAGAAAATTGCCTTAGTTCTTGCATTGAGTGTGGGAAGGAAGAGAAAGGAAAATTTACTTTCAGGGAGAAATTGAAAGACAAATGATGACAAAATAAAAACATAGATATGTTCTATGAAATAGTGATTCACTGTAGCCTACCTCTTCTGTGAGCAGTGTTGTACTGGTCACCACACAGTCCTGTACAGAAATTAAATTCTAGATTGCTGTGGTAGAATGTGGGAACAGAAGGATGTTGCAGACAAAGAATGTTATATATCCTATTGCCTTCCTTGCATCCTCTGTGAGGAAAATAAACTGGTTTTCTTTCAGCGTTATCAGTTGACTGATAGGAGAATTTCAGAAGACAAAAGGAGGAATGTTTCTGCTGATCAGTAAAATATGAAAATATACCAGCATAATTATTTATGGACAGCTTTCTTCAGACTTTCTGGAACTGGAATGTCCTGGGAGTGCGACTGAGTTCAGCGAGGTTTGAGAGCACTGGGTGTCCCCTAGGACCGGGTTTCCCTGTGCTGTGGTGCAGCACAAGTGCAAACCCAGTGCTGCACAGAGATTTCGGAGCCAGCACTGCCTCCTGGCTGGGTGGGCACAGGTGCCTGGGCAGCAGGGGGACTGGGAGTGTTTCAGGAGGGCTGGTAATGCCTGAAAAGCCCTTCCTGAAAACCAGCCGGAGGTAACAAACTGCTGACACTGAGGAGCACCCAGAACCTAACAGCAAAATGCTTGGACACATCACAGGTAGCACTGATGTTGCAAAAAGGGAGAGGAGATTCTCTTCTAAAGCTGTGCTTTTGGTGAGAGCTGTGTTAAGGGAACCAATGTGCTCCTGCTCTGGGAGTGTCACGAATGAGGCTCTGACAGTGCTGTGTGGGCTTGGCCCCAGTTTGGGATGGTGCCTTGCAGAGAAGGAGGAGACAGAGAGCCTCCTGGATGAGGTGGGAGAATCTTCCGTTGTGGTGAGGGGAGGATGAAGAATGAAGAGTGGGCTGGAGTGTTGTCTGTCCCTCCTCAGGCAGGCCTGGGAGCAGCACTTTCAGCAGGCTGCTGGTTTTCCCTTTCTCTGTGTTTTTTCTTCTCCCTCCTGTGTTCTTGCTCCCAGTCTTGCCCTGTGTGTGCCCGACCTTCCTGTCAGACCCTGTCCTGCCAGGGCAGCACTGGGGTGCACAGGACTATGTGGACAAGGTGTGGTGCTCCTGAAGTTACCCAACCTGCTCTCTTTGCTGTTTGCACATTACTGCCCCTTCTTCTGCTTTTGTATGTACATCTGCCTCAGCAGCAAGAGCACTGGGGATCAGCTCCTGACCAGTTCCTGTGGGCAGTGGTTGAGACAATTGGTGTGATTAATTAACCCCCTGGATGGTGCAGCTCTCTTACTGTCCATGCATTTATTTGCATTCTGTCACATTTCAAAAAAGCAAAAGGACCTGTAGGTTTTCAGTTAGTGAAAATACAATGCATTGTAATGATTCAGACATTGCTTCCCTTCTCAGTGCTCTACCCAGGAGTTCTTCTTGATAGTCAGCACCCTGTCTCGCCTGGACTTGGAAATTCAAGCTTTTGTCCCAGTCATACATTCCCATGTGAGGTCTCCTCTACTAAAAAATGCACTGTTGGAAATCCCAGAACTTCTCTCCCCAGTAAAACAGTATTTAAAGATCCTTAACGAAGAAGCAGCCAAGTAAGTAGAGAAAATAAATGATTCTTCTGTGCCTCATAGGCTTTCTGAGTAATTGTGTTCTGTTATGTAAATTATGCATCTCGGTTTAATGCACCTTATTTGTATGTTTTTTATTTCCTATTTACGTATGTACAGTTCCTTTTAGTTAAAGCAGAAGTTGTTGTTATCTTTGGCTTACATTCCTTTTTTAAAGTTAAACTAGGTGAGGGAGTATTTTGCCTAGTGGGTGTCTGCCTCAGGCCAAATGATTTTTTGGAAGTTTCTCACCTATTTTTGGTGCTGAATTTACAGGAAAATATGTCTTGCATAATGTTAATTTATTTAACAGCTTTTTAATTTATTTTCTTTAAGAGAAGCTATTCCTTTTGAAGAGAGACTTGACCTTCAGCAGAGGGGCAGCTCTGCTGTCAGGAATATGCCTTCCACTATTTTTGTGAGAATTCATCAAAGCTGTCTGCTTTTTTTTTTTAAATTATGTCCATTGTTGGTCCATGAAAGAAAAAAGACAGAGGAAGAAGATGGTAAATTGGAGTTAATACACATTATATTGGAGAATATCTTTAAATAATTTGCTGAGTACTGTTTGTTCTGAAGAACTGCTGCCTCCACTGTTATCCCTGGATTTTTTGCTGAGGTTGTGGCAAAAAATTTAGTGTGTTGTTATATGAAGGCAGCATAATCTTAACTTTTGTATTCAAAACAGACTAAAAATAAACATCCACTGTATTTATAAAACATTTTTTATCTTTTTCAAACTAAGATGGAAAAATAAATTTAAGAATTGAAGCCTAGAACTTTGTTTTATTTTCTTCTGATTTAGAGATGGATCTGAGGTGTGTAAATCTAGAGGTTGAGAAGGGCAGAAGGATTTCCTCTGCCCATTAGAAAGGTGAGATTATGAGATTTCTGCTGATGCCTGGTGCCCAATTATAACTGTGACAGTTTATGCCAAAACAGACTGTATCTAAATTATACCAGATTTACCGTAGGTAGGTTCAAAACATATTTTCTTCTGTCACTGTACTAACAATGGCTAGAGTAGTATACAAGATATCTGCAGAATGGGTATATTGTATTTACATTTATTCAGAATGATTAACTCAACTCACTTTTTGGCTTTTATATATCTCAGATGTATGTGATACTGTTGTTTTTACTCACAAACATTTCATCAAAATCATGGCTTCTACTCACATGCATTCATGCACACACACTGCCCCACATGTTGCTATGAGGTGTGGATAAAATCCTGTAATTGTTCTTAAAAGTATCCATTTGCTCCAGGTTTTTTTTTTACAGGGAGTTTGATATTTTGGGATTTATGTGTTTGAAACTATGGACATTCAAATTTTTTGTAGGCATCAGTGACAGTCTTCACAGTCAGCTGCTGGCTACTAGTGATCTTTTTTTCATTCCTTGCATTCCCATGGAAACTAGTCTAATTAGCACAAAATAATTTCTAAAAATTAGTGTTGTACTTTAAAATGGCATCTTTGCTGTCACTTATGTAATACCAACGACGGTGGAGTGCAAAGCCAAAGCACAGCTCTGTGTTACCTGCCTTGTCCTGGCTCCAGCTCTAGCTCCATTTGCAGGAAAAGGGGTGGTGGAGTAAGTAGAATATTAGATTTTTTTATTACTTTCATGTTATAATACTTTCAGTTCACTAATTACTTGCTCCCCACATATTACTTTTCAGGGTAATTGTATTATTAACTTGCAGAGTTCTGTATTGGCTCTAAAATGCAAAGTTATATTGCAATTAACTTAGGGCTGATCACAGTACTTTTTATTGTTTGCCTGATACTTTCTAGGGTAAGTTGAATTTCTGTTATTTTTGTTCACAGCCGTGCTTTTAAGTGCTAGTTCAGCTTCACAGTTTTAACCATTTGAATGGCATTGCTTGTTTCAGGTTTCAGTCCTGAGCGGAGCTAATGCTGCCAAAACAGTTCTGTCATTTTTTCTGGCACTGAAATTAGAAAAGGGCATTGTTTTGCATGTACTTAAAAGTACTCTGGTTAATCTTTTCTGGACAAAAGAAGGAAGCTGCTCTGGGAAAGTACTGATGGCATTCTGCTTTGATGAGGGCCTTGAGGGGGGGATTTTCCCATGCAATCCTTACAAAAATGTGCCCCGATGTGGCCAGATTCTAAATGTGAGAAAAATCTGTGTTCATGTAATGCAGAAATTACCTGAAGTTTCCCATTTGAGTGCAGTAAAGGTGTTGTCAGCAGCTGGGCTGCTCTGTGTACAAAGTGCCTCTCTGTTTGTGTTGTGAGTACAGCAGCTGTCAGTACATGGGCTGTGCTGTGACCAAGCACACGAGAGTCTGTATTTAGAAGGCAATTAAGCTAGTGTTAAAACAAATGAAAATAACAAAGTAAGGGTGCAGCTGGTAGAACTGGGGAATATCTCTCTCATTTTACCATTATTTTGTCTTGCATCTCTTATGGATAGGGCTGGAGATAAAACGCAGTTGTTCAAGGACCTTACAGACTTCCCTGCGATCCGAAAGAAAAAGGAGGAGATCCAGGATGTGCTTTCTCAAATCCAAATGTATCTGCCAGATATTCGTAAACAGATTAAGAACCCTTCTGCAGAGTATGTTACAGTTTCGGGTCAAGAGGTACTGTGGGGTTTATTATGTATGACTGTACCCGTCCCTGCCCAGAAAACAGCTTAAAAGTGGGACCTAGCTGGGACTCTGTTCACGGAGTGTGGTGCTTCATGAGGGCATTTGTCTATAATCTTCTGTACAACTTTGAAGAACAGCTTTCTTACCGTGTGACTCCTTTATTTGTTAAGTCAATCACTTTAGTGACTTAAATAATAGAAACACATAGTGCAGTTGAATTTGGTTCAGCAATGCTTTGCTTTTCAATCTACGTAAAAACACTCAAATACTTCCAAGGTTAATTGTATGGCTATTAAGTGCTGGAATACTCTCAGAGAACCAGGAAGCACAGCATTTGGTTAATTTGAAGAATGGTGAAAGGATTTTAAAGTACTGAGTCAGACTGTAATTTGAAAGATGGGAGAGAAGAGGGAACAGTATTAAAGAATGATAAGTGTTGTTTTACTTCCAGTTCTCGGAAATGGTGTTCTGGACTGGAACTTTTGTTCGTGGATGCTGTACAAGTGTGGGCAGGACGTGATCCAGCGAGCTGAGAGGTTCAGTGGTAAAAAACAGAGGCAACAGACCCTGCCACGTTTGTGGGGGAACTGAAAGGAGCAGTGAGGTAGCACTGCTCAGCGTTGTCCTCTGGAACTGAGTAGGAAGCTGGGAAAAACTCTGCAGAAAATTGGGGAAAGGAAGGAGTTAGGACACAGAACGAGAGTTGTGAGTAGAAGAGAGGACTGGGTGAGGACAGGGAGGGGAAGGGGCTGGAATTGGCCCGTGGGGCACTTGGGAAGCTGGGAAAGATCCAAGAGACACAGGAGGGAGCATATAGGCAGTGCTGAAAATGAGGGAAGGGATGAGTTAGAGACAGCAGCCTTTGATAAAGACCAGAAGGGGATGTTCCTGTTGAGGGTGAAGCTGAGAACAGGAAACACGCGGCCCAGGAGTCGGGTGGGCTGTCAGCACAGAGGCTAAATCCAAGGGAAAAGTGGAAAAGTGTGTTTGAGTACTGTCTGAGGCAGGGAAGAGCAGGATCTGAAAGGTTTCTCTCAGGGAAGCTGGGTTAATAGCTGCCATCAATGTGAAGCAAAGGAAAGGAGCGGAGCTGATCAAAAAGAGGAGAGCATCCAAGGGAATACCGAGAAGTGGTTTCAGAGGCAGCAGTCACCACACACATTTCAGAGAGGAGGCTTTTGTAGCAGGGCACGGCTCAGAAACCTTTGCAGACAGAGATGTGTCTGGGTGCCTTGATGAAAGGAGCTGCAGAGGCTGGGGACAGCTCTTATTTCATGACATCTGGTGTGTGTGTTTAACAGACACCAAAAGAGGCAGCAGAGAAGGGTCAGAGAAGATGGTGACTGAGGAAAAGAAAGATGCCGGAGGAATGGAAGTAATGGAAATTTAATTGTATGGGAGGAGCAGAACACAGGACTAGAACAGGAATTTATTTGGTTTGAGCTCTTCCTTCCTTAGATCTGTATGGTATATTCTTCTGATGTTCTTGTAGCACCCTGACAGATGTAAAATCCAAATGCTCCTTCACAACAGAGAAATACCTTGGAAGTGTTTCGGGTGAATTAAGAATTAGTGCACTCTGTCCTTGCTGTATTCCTGTGTTAGGATTGCTACCTTGTTTGTTCTTCAGGATGATTCTTGGCTCCTCTGGAAGTTTATATCTAAATCTTATTAGCTACATTGGAAAAGTTGGGTCTTGTGGCTTTCCGTAAATGTGGTCAGGTTCTGTGTTAACCTAATCTCTGCAGGAAATTCGTTTTCCAGCTGAATTCTGTGACGTGAGAATGCCTCAACTCTGACATCCCGGACCTCAGGCTATTGTTACAAAGATAACTGACATGAATCATATAAAATAAACACGTCACCTAAATTTCACTGCACCGAGCATCTTGACACTGCTCTGGTTTTCCCTGTGCCTCCTTGTCTGACCCCGAGTTCACTCCAGCCTGGAACAAAGCTCTGTAGGTGCAGAAGGGGGAGAAAAGAACATTCCCTTCTGGTCTGCTCGTTCTCTTCAGGCTGAATATGGTTTTCCTCTGATGCTTGCAGTTTCTTACAAATGGTGATTCTGATTCTCTTGTCTTCCTGACTTCCCATGATGTGTAATGTTACATTTCTGTTATTTTAGTTTTTGATAGAAGTCAAGAATTCCCATAAAGCATCTGTGCCATCTGACTGGATTATGGTTAGTAGGTATGTAAAATATCTTTGAAGTTTATTCTGTTTTAATATAGAAGAAAAAACGAGTATTTGGTATTAAAATTCGTTACATACACATTCTCATTTTCACATGTGTTTAGATTGTTGGGGTTTTTTTTAGCTGAAAACCCAAACAAATCATAAATTTATTACTTTAAAGCAAAAGCACCCAAATAAAACTGAGAAGAATGATGTCTTACAACATTTTATTTTACAAAGCACATCCTCAGAGCACAGAATTACTCACCCAATCCTTCAGGGTGCATGTAGTGGTGTCAGAAATATGGCCATGATTCAGTTGTAGCTTGCAAGAGCAAATTCTTCATACAATTTTGATTGTTAATGTTTTATTCAGAAAGATTAAAGTAGCTGTGCAAACATCTGCTTTTACATCTTGGTAAATTCAGTGCATTTAAAATATCATTTTACTTGCTTATACAGACAAGCTTTCCTTGCCTTGCTACTTGATGTAATGCAAGCTTGATTTCTGATACTTTTCCAGCAGGTGAAGCAGGGATGGGCTGCATTATGTGGTTGGCTTTTTTCTTTTCAGTGATGTGATTTGTGATTTGAATGGGTTGAATACCTCAAAGTTACAATGTCCCTGTAAATGCTGAATTCTCTGCACTGCAAGCCCCAGTGTGTAATGTTTGAGCACAGACATGCCTCACCAAATTGAACTCTGATGTGATGCTCTCTCTATTCACTTATGAAAGAATTAACACTCAATTCTCTTCTAATTAAATTTCTTTTAATAGTCAAAAGTGCACAGGTCAGAATTAATGGGGAACAAATCACAGCTAATCTGGATTCTGTGAAAGAATGCCTGGATATGCCAAATTGAGCCTTTAATGAAAATACGTAGATAAATAGCAAGTACCTCAAGTGAAAAGTAGCAAGATAATCTGTATTAACTGTGTTTATTTCAGGCTTACTGTGGAGTTTTCCTCTTGCCAGTGAAGTTGTTTTTGCCTGGTTGGCTGTGCATCAGCAGTCCCAGGAGCGCTGTGCCCTCGGGCAGCTGCTGCTGGGCCCTCATGGGGTGTGTGGAGCCGCGGGGCGAGGCCGCGCTGTTCAGAGCCCTCCGGGTGGGCAGCGGTGCCCGGGCTTCGCTCTGAGGGCGCGGGGCCTCGCTGCCACAGGGAGGGGGCGGCTTCTGGGGCCCTCCCGTGCCCGGGCTCGCCGAGCGGAGGGAGGTGAGTCCCGCTGTGCGTGTGGATGTTGCAGCCCCGATTGTCAGCGAGCCTCTGTCCCGTTGCAGCACGAGAGCCGTCAGCCGCTTCCACACGCCCGCCGTGACCGAGCGCTGCCGGGAGCTGGGCCGGCTCCGCGAGCAGCTGGCCCTGGGCTGCGCCGCAGAGTGGCTGCGCCTGCTCGAGTGAGTCCTGCCGCGCACACTCACACTCAGCTCACACTCAGCTCACACTCACACTCACTCACACTCACAGCTGCACACGGGTAAAACCCTCTGCTTGCCCCCCGAGCGCCCGGGGCCAGCAGCCTCGCCTCTGCATTTTGAAATCAGGATGGAAATACACTGTTGTCAGCAAAATTAATCCACCACTGCCAGAGGTTTATGTCCAAAAAGGAGACAGAGGAGTCCCTTTTTCTTTATTCGAATACAGGGAGAGGCCATGGAGCATTTCCCCTGAGATCTCTCAAATTTTTGGAGGACGCAGCCTCCTTTTTATCCCAATTTCCCGGCCGCATGTCCCTCTCTCTTTCCCCATTGTCTGAGGTACTTGAGAGGTACAGACTTCCCGGAATGCCTGATACCTAAAACCCCTTTCTACTGTATATTCCAAATACACACATATCTTCCTGTCTATTCCTGGTGTTAATCAGGGGAATTTCTATGGAATCTCTCCCATTGTTTCTCTTATCTCTCAATGCCAGTTTCATCAACCAGCAGACCCACAGCTGGTTTGTAAAGACAAGTCTCTCATGCCTTTCACTGTTAAGTGTATAAGGTGTCTCCCAGAGTTTGAAAAGTATTATCACAGCATTAAGGATCTGAAAGTACAGCTGACTCTAAGTCAAGCTGAATCTAGTTAGTTTTATTGTATTTATTATATTATTTATTGATCTTCTGTAGTAGTTTCATTATTTTTTATATTTCATGTGCTGCCCTGACTGTGAGACTTTGCTAGAAAGTAGTGGGAGTTTTATTGTCCCTCACATCTGGCACACCAATTTGTCTGAGATCAGAGTTTTTGGTGGGGTTATTTGCCTGTTTAGCCAAAGGATCTTTAAAATGGGAGTTTAAAAAATACTTCCTAAACTTCTGAATGCCTTTAATTTTTCGTGTGCCTGATTATCTGTTATTTTTTACTTCCATGGTTTACAGAAATTGTTCCTCTTGGAATTTCAGTGATAGTTTGCCAGAACTTAACAAGTCCCTGCTCAAGTTGCCTCACTGGATTTGCTTCCCATTAGGAACCCAGGAATTCTGGAAATTGAGTAGAAACTGGAAGAATATTCCAATCCACCCTTCTCCAGTTGTCTTTCCTTTGCAGAACTGTAGAAACAGTTCTCTCCATGTTCTCAGTGCTGTTATAGGAGAGCAGCAGGCAAAAAGGAAAGACCTGTGTGTAGGAAAGTGCTCTTTTTCCCACCCCTCCACTCATTTATGTCTTTGTTTATTAAATTTTGCTCTCCTGCTGGTTTTGTATTCTATACTGTAGCTTTGAGACTAGGAGAGAGGAAAAAAGAAATTCCAGAGGACTAAGAGAATGAACTCCACTGAAAACTCTGTTCTCTGGTAACATCATCATTGTACTGGGGAAGCAGCACCATAAACTGAAAATTAATTTTTGAACTTTCTCTTATAGATACCGTAATTTGCTGAAATTTTAGATAGCTCCTGTGTTCAGACAGTCTTAGTTTGATTCTTTTTTTGACTGTAACTTAGGGTTGAGCTTGAATCAACAGTTGAGATCCGGCTGCTGATAATCTATATCAATTCTGATAAATTGTGGCATTTTTGTACACCTCATTTAGGCAGCAGGGATCAACTGCTGACCCTTGACAAGCTATCTAATGAGTTTCATTTTGCTTGATTTTCTGTGCTTAAAAGATATTTATTATTGCTCACTGTTAGAATGGGAGGTGAAGTCCACCTTGATTAAGGTCCTCATGTTGTATTTTATAGACTGCTGGGAGATTTGGATTAAGAATGATTTAAAGAGCACAGGAGCCCTGTGAGGAGCTTGCATGGGGTGCATTTTGACAATCCTTTTCTATTTGTATGGAATTACTCCTTGCCCTGTTTTTGTGTAAGTTTCCCCTGTTTTGTTGCAGCCATTTCAGTGAACATTATCACCCTGTGTCTAAAGCCATTTGTCACCTAGCAACTGTGGACTGCCTGTTCTCATTGGCCCAGGTGGCCAAACAAGGAGACTACTGCAGGTAATCCGGTTTTAATTTTTGGCTTTTGGGTATGATTTTATATGGAATTATGAGAGCATATTTAAAGTAAATTAGATTTTAATATGTGTACCATGATAAAAAGCACTGTTAAAATTGTTTACAGTAGTTTTTATCTGATTTTGCAGAGCAGTGCTTCTGGTCTTAATGCAAATCTGTAAACACTGCAGTTCAAATTTGGCATCTTAATGTTTGTTGTTTGACCTGAGTCTAGTAGATGATATCTTAATTACATGTAAATAATTGTTGGACTTTGCATAGACTTTGTTTCTGCCTTTTTTTAAAAAAAATATTACTCTTTATTCTCAGCAAGGTCTGAGCCTATGACACTCTCATACTTATGAGTCTAGCACATCTGAGGTAGAGTACCTTTCGAGGGTGTATCTCAGGTAATTAACAGGTAACAGGTTCCAGCTTGCAGAGCAGTGGTGGTGCCTCACCTGGGCTCACGTGTGAGAGCTGACAAGCTGAGCTGCTGCCTCTGCCCAAGACCCACACACAGATAGGGGGATGAAGAGAAATCCACTTGCAAATACTTCTGCTTTGATACATCATTAAAGATAATATTGATCACTTCTGGACTCCTGAGATCTTGTGTGCCTTTATCAAAATCTCTTTGAAAATAATTGCTCACTTATTTCTGTATACTCAAACGACAAAACAAACTGAAATCTGATTAATTCTCTGTGCAGAATGTAAATAATTCACTGAATTTTAGAGTGGCTTAGAGCTTAAAAACTAGCAGGAAAGAGATTTCTCAGTGAAACCAGAGCTACAGGGAAGGTGTCAATAATTAATTTTGGAGAGCTGCTGAAGGAAAGACTGGACTTTAATATTATTTTGGAGGAATGTTTTTTGCTGTGTGAGGATTGTTTTGGATGGCCCTGCCTGAGGCAGGTGGATGAGTCGGGTCAGGAGCAGGTGCTGGGCAGAGGTGAGCTCCTCTTCCAGTGTGCTGGGAGGCTCCTCCTGTGCTCAGAGCATTCCCAGCATCAGGGCTCTCAGGCAGCCAAGAGGAGGTGAGAGATGATGGTGTGGGCAATCCAGAGGTCACCACCTGATGGTTGAGTGTCCACTCTGCAGACTTCAAGTGAATTTAAGTTTAAGGAATGCTGTTGAAGAGATGGTACAAAGCCTGAGACTGTGTTTCATCTCAGCTGTACAACTCTTGGAAATATCTTTGTGCTAAACCNGCAGCCAAGAGGAGGTGAGAGATGATGGTGTGGGCAATCCAGAGGTCACCACCTGATGGTTGAGTGTCCACTCTGCAGACTTCAAGTGAATTTAAGTTTAAGGAATGCTGTTGAAGAGATGGTACAAAGCCTGAGACTGTGTTTCATCTCAGCTGTACAACTCTTGGAAATATCTTTGTGCTAAACCCCCCCACCATTATCAGTTTGTACTTCTTTCCCCAGTGCTTTGTGTTTATATGATGCCATTGATTTGATTTCCATTTTCTTTTTAAATTCAGTTATCATTCTTCAACCCAAGAAAAATCTCACTCCCCACATCTTCCCTTTGAAGTTCACCTAAATCATTAGTTAATTTGCAGTCTTAACATTCTGTGGCTTTATTCCAGCATTCTCTTTTTCTCAGAGTATTCTTTAGAAAGTATTTTATTTAGAAATACTTGATGGCAGTAACGAATTTTTATAATTTGTATTTTTTCCACAAAAGCCTACATCATATGTGACTGTCCTGCAGGCTTCAGTTACAGTAGTTTACATGGTCAGTTACAAAGAACACTGGGATTAATACCTTTCCTTTTTTTGCAGACCAACTGTGCAAGACAATCGGCATGAAATAATCATAAAAAACGGGAGGCACCCCGTGATTGATGTTCTGCTGGGAGAACAGGATCAATATGTTCCAAACACCACCAACCTCTCTGTAAGTACCAAGAAACTGACTGAGCTTCAAAACCATTCCAGGCAAAGAGGCTGGGGTGAGCTTCTTGGCCAGTGACTTGAAACAGGTAATTCAGTCACACAACCTGCTGGGCTGCATTTCAGAGAGGCGTTGCTAGATGTCACCACATCTGTTCTGTCCCTTTGCCGATTCCTTGCAGCCAGTTGCTCTCTTTACAGCCTTGTTCAGTCTCAAGGCATAAAGAAAAGAAAGGTAGCCTCAAAACTAGGAAAATGTGTGTTTCAAATGGTTATTTTCAAAAAACAAACGAATAATTACAGGTCTTTTCACAGTGTCCTTGCAGGGAGTTTGCATTTTGGAAAAACTCAATCTGATTTTTGGAATTTTTTAATATAAAAATACATGTTACAGGTTTAATTTTTCAGATTAGCTCTAAAATGGCTTGTATTTTTTTATGTATTTCTCTACTATGCAGTTTCTTTTCTTTATGGAAATATTAGTGTCTTACAGACTTTTTTTCCTGATAAAGTAAAATCTGTCTTTTAAATTACATGCCTGTTTGAAGTTTTTCATTAAATATTTATCTCTCCACATATTTTTATAAATATTAAATATCTGTTCTTAATGAATATAAAAGATATCCTCACAACTTATCTCTGCAGTGTCTCTGCCTCTTTATACAGTAAATATAAGAAAGGTATGAAACAGCTGCCAGAGTGGGACATTGCTGTAAAAACAACATTCCAATTTGTATGTATTTCTGGGGGAACATTTTTAAGTCCTGTTCTATACTGAACAATGATACAGATATTTTGTAAGACATCAGAGAATGTTTTCAAAATTATTTGTCAACTCCAAACAAGCGACAGATGGCACTTCCAAAAAAACTCAGCATTTCATTCAGGAATCATCATGCACTTTTTCCTCTGTAGTCCCATTCTTATGCTCGCTTTCTAAATACTGAATATTACAAAACCAAGTGATCATGGCGGAATCACTTTTGCTTCTACAGTTCTTTGAGTTCTCTCTTTCTTGAGAGAGGTGGGTGGGAACCAGTTTATTAAAGCATCTCCAGTTTTCAACTGATGTGTTTGAATCAGCAGGAAAATGCATCTCCTGTCATGTTTTCAGCTGAAATGTTGTCAAATATCTAACTTGAGGAAAAGCTTTTTTTCAGTATCCTGAAATAAACAGCTTATTTTTCCATTCCCCCTCTCCTCCCCAAACATTTATGGGCCGTTTCAGAACTTTTAACTTCAGCCATGAATTCCAGTGAGCTGTTGGCTCGTGGCTGCCTCAGTTGTAAGGACAGAGGGGTTCTCTGCTCTGATGTTACAGCAGATGTTCTTTCTGAAAACCTGAGCACTGGCAGAGCAGCCATCAGTCCCCCAGCATGGCTGGAGGGAGCCTGGACAGACACCAAACATGCAAAAAATGCGTGGATTCTGACAGACAAACTTGTGGACTCATTCTGGTGTTGAGTATCTCTAAATTCTGTTGTACTGAGCCCTGACAAACTTTTAGTAGCAGTACTGAGTTACACTTTGGAGACTAGAGTGTTACGAATTTTGCTTATATAGTCACGTGCACTTTATTACATCCGTCCTGTATTCCCAGTAAGGGCATTTTCTACATTTTGACTGCATTGTGACTTCTGTATGGGTGAGGTTTTTTGGCAAAAGCTGATCAGATTTTTACATATAATAAAAACAGTGAGGTACACACAGATGTGCTGCATCTTCTCTGTTACCTGAGTTATACCGTAAGTGACAGTCCTGTTGGTGTTTTGTGTGTGTCCCTATGAAGAGAATGGAAGCCCAGCCTGAAGCCCAGGTCTGTGAAGATTTGGAGACTTGCTGTGTGGAGATTTGTTGTTTGCTGTTGGCACAGTGCCTGATGAGTGCCAGCTTCCCCACGTAGTGTGACTGATGTCCATGGCACACAGCTTGCCCTGTCTGCCGTGCCCCTCCTGGGGGGCAGGGCAGAGTGCTGGCTCCTGCTGAGATCATCACTTGGTGCATCTCCTCAGATGCACCCCGTGGAAAAGTCTAGCTGTGTCATGTCCTTGCATAACTTGAGCTCTTAGTTCAGAGCTGTGAGGAAGCTTTACAAGTTCAATGACAAGTTTTAATTTTGTATCAGCAATTGTCTTGCACTGGAGGAAGACAGTTTTATTCTGGAGCTGTAGACACATAGCAGGGCCATGGGGAGTGTTACAGCTGAGTTCTTGCATCTGATTTAATTTTCATGTGTCTGGTTTTCACTGGTGGAGATTGGGCATGGTCTGCTCACAGTACCTGTGTTGCAGTCAAGTACTGCCAGACTCAGGAGTGTCTTGATGCCTTGCTGTAGCCACTCTGAGTGTCCTTATGTCATACCAAGCCAGGCAGTTATGGATGTAAAATCTAGGTCGGTCTTTGCCTACCAGATCTTGCCTTTTGACAGAGAGAACTCAAACTGGGGAGGAATCCAGATCCCAACCAGACTGGGGCAGTGTTGGCTGTGCTGTAAGGTCACAACTTTCTCCCTTTCTCCAAAGAAATTGCACAGAATGATTTGGGTTGGAAGGAGCCATAAAGCCCACCCATTCCCACCCCTACCCTGGCAGGGACTCCTCCCACTGTCCCAGGCTGATCCAAGCCCAATGTCCAGCCTGGCCTTGGACACTGCCAGGGATCCAGGGGCAGCCACAGCTGCTCTGGGCACCCTGTGCCAGGCCTGCCCACCCTGCCAGGGAACAATTCCTTCCCCAGATCCCCTCCAGCCCTGCCCTCTGGCACTGGGAGCCATTCCCTGTGTCCTGTCCCTGCAGCCCTTGGCAGTGTCTCTCTCCACCTTTCCTGCAGCCCCTCCAGGCCCTGGAGGCCACACTGAGGTCCCCCCAGAGCTTCTCCTGTGCAGGCTGAGCAATGGCAGCTCTGGCAGCCTTTGCTCCCAGCAGAGCTGCTCCATTCTCTGCCCATCCTGGAGCCTCCTCTGGCTGCATCCATGCCTGCATCCCTCAGCATCCCTCCCTGCTTCCTGTGCTGGTGACCAAGTTCCTCGACTCTTTCTTGCTCCTTGATGGAGAATGGGGAGGTTCCCCCTCACTGTGTCCATTTTGCTCAAGAGTAATCAAAGTTGATTTTGGTGCATCTGGGACTTGATAATGCCTGGAAAAGTGATTGTGATGAACTCCAAGAATGAAGGAAAACTGTTCACCTAGAAATAGAACTTTGAATCCTGCAGACTTGTCCTGTATCCTTGTAAGCACACACACACATACACACCCACACACCCCAGACTTTCTAGTAGAAGCACCACGTGCAGGGCAGTGTATTTCACCACTGTTTTGTGTTTCCAGGGAGATGGGGAAAGGGTCATGATAATAACTGGTCCCAACATGGGAGGGAAGAGCTCCTACATCAAGCAAGTGGCCTTGATCACAGTCATGGCACAGATCGGCTCTTTCGTTCCTGCACAGGAGGCAACAATTGGTGTTGTGGATGGAATTTTTACCAGGTAATCTCTCAAAATGTGCTGTATGGTCATGGAGGTGCTGCTGTGGCAGGGTGTGTGTGTGTGTGTGTGTGTGTGTGTGTATCCAAGTACAATTTAATTTTTCAGTTTGAACCTAAGAATTTATACCTGAAGTTCCTTTTTTCATTTTAAAGGTGCATTAGGTTCATTGCTAGGTTTTAATTCCAGTTTTCTGGTAGACTGTGGTATGGTCTTTCAATCTTCAAAGGGTAGGAATTTTAATGTACCTGTCTTGATTAAGATCCAGGTATCTAACTCATCTGAATGGACGTATCAGCCAAATTTATGCTGCTAAATGATGTTTCCTCTAAAATGAGTGATTGTCATCTCTGAAAATCATGTCACAATTTCTTCTGTGAAGCTCTGTTGTATATACTCATAATATTAGGGACTGAAAATATTTTTTTATTTCCTGCCTGCAGTAGTATCAGTAAACACACTAACTTCTCACTTGACAGCCTTTTAAGAATGAATAATGACTTATTATTTCATTATCTCATTTTTGAGAGATTGCTGAGTAATTTGTAAAAATTATCAGTAGAATCAAAACTCTGTATATTATAATCTAGTATTACTAAGGTTCATCCCCGTTTCCCCCCCTTTAATAATGACTTTAATTACTAAAACTTTTTTGTTACTGGTGATATTTGAGATGGATTATCATAGTGGTTGTAAATTTCACAGCAATCAGGTTCCTGAGCTAGAATTTCCTGAAATTCCAGTCTATGATGCCACTGTGCATTCCAGAGGTAACTTTTGATCAAGAACCTGAGGAACTGCTCACCTGGGATTGCTTCATCCTGTAAAAGTGTTGTGTTCTTACTTTCCACTATGTCACGACAAAACCAAATGAAAATCACAGCTTGGTGCAGTTCAGTGCTAAGCACATTAGCAAACAATTTGTGTCATCTTCCCAGAAGTTACTGGAGATGAGACTTCAAAACGCTTTACTTTTTTCCCCCCACCCTGTGTTGAAGGTGAGGGACTGGTGGGTGATGGGGTGAGCACTTGTGGGGACACAGAGATGCACAGGATCTGATTAACGTCACAGAAGGAGGTGACAGCATCACTAAACATCTAAAGATTATTTTTGTCTTCCTCTGTGTTTTGTAGCTGAACTCGGAGTACTTCACTTGGGTTCACACTTCCTTAAATTTTAATGATGCACATGTAAGACTCATGTGCCTCTGTTACTCTCAAGCTGAGTATCTGCTTTCCTCTGCTTTCCCTGGAGTGCCATTGCAAAAGGATGATTTCTGCAGAAAATACTAAGAAATGTGACATAGTCATGGGGAGAGACATTTTGTTTTGTGCCCACTTGAAAGAGAATAAATTGGTTTTTTATCTGTGTTCCACCTGTTTCCCAGTGTATTCCCCTGATTCCACTTCACTTTTCTCTATATTAGAATAAACCCCAAGTATTTTTCACAGCATTTCTGATAAATAGTGGGGTCAAAGGTAAAACTTCTGCTTTCAGACTTAAAGCCAAGCAGACATAGAGTGTGTTTCTTACTCTGTGGGGTTTCAGACCATTTCATTTGTAGCCCAGTCACATTCTGACACAGGGGATTGAAATTGTTTTTTCTCCTTGTCTATATTAGCTTTGGAAGCTCAGCTGGATGTGCCACTCCTCATTTAATGTGATACATGTCAAACACCAGATGAATATGTGGAAGAATTACTGAAATTCTTGTAATTGCACCAGCAATTAAGAGTAAACTAATTGGCTCAATATTAATCAGGAAGAAATTGATAATATATTATTAAGATAGAAGTAGTCATACATCAGTTAAAAGGTAACAGGGGAAAAAGGAGAAAAGGAACAAGTTAGCAGATGCTGCTCAAGAGGTACAGAGACCATCCAAGAAGTAGGCACCTCTCTTTTGGTTGCTTTGGGAGTTTTTTGGGTAGGTTTTTTTCAGGGTTCAGGGTTCTGGGTTAAACTGTGTAAGTCTGTCAGGCATGCTGATGTGCATTCATGGCATTTCTCAGCCATAGGAACTTACCCTTGAAATAGTTTTTAATGCCTGGTTTGGGGAAAGAATCAATAAATTAACTGTGCTGCTTGAGATTTAATGCTTTTTTCTAAAGCCTCAGCTTTTTCCCTGTACTTTCCTCTGGTAGGGAATGACCTGGAA
The DNA here is from genome assembly GCA_013398075.1 of Notiomystis cincta. Taxonomy (NCBI): domain Eukaryota; kingdom Metazoa; phylum Chordata; class Aves; order Passeriformes; family Notiomystidae; genus Notiomystis; species Notiomystis cincta. The sequence goes on from VZRX01012755.1 coordinate 50,368, forward strand.
GAGATTAGAGATTTTCTCTTCTGTGCTGTATTTTGCAGGTTGGTTTTGTTTGGATTTTTTTTTTTTTTAATGATAACAGCTTTGTAGACCTCCTTTCTGCACTGCCGGGCACAAGGTCTTGGCGAAAAATGTGAATTTTCATTTTGTTATTGATAATTTCAGTATATTTTTAATACTTTAAAAACTTAACATGGGAAGATGTCAGTCTCCAAGGTGCTTCCATCACTGCTGTGGTGATGTTTTGGGAGATGCTGTTAGCAAGGCACCCCTGCAGGAAGGGATAGTGAGGGATGCTCAGGGATGCAGGGAGGGATGCTCAGGGATGTGGGGAGGGATGCTCAGGGATGTAGGGAGGGATGCTCAGGGAGGGATTCAGGGAGGGATGCTCAGGGATGACGGGAAGGATGTAGCAAAGGATGCAGGGAGGGCTCAGTCAGTGATGCTGTACAGGCTGGCTCTGTGAGGGGTTCTGTGCATCAGGATTACCAAGAGTTCTGTGTGATAAACCTTTTTCAATTTTGGGGCTTTATCCTGCAGTCTCTTTTTTTGTTGTTGTTGTTTGTAGACTGCATCTTCCCAGTGTGAATTTATATAGGTTTAAGGGATTTGTATCCCCAGGATTTGTGTCTTGTTTCCCAAGTAGGGTTTCCATGGAAATTGAAAGGTTGCTACTATGGTTATTCCTTGTGATATATCATACTTATATATGATAGCATCTCTAAATCGACTTTAAATATTGGATTACATTAAACGTTTTTAAAGATGCAAGAGGAATTGCTCACAGGTAGAGTGAATATAGGAATGATCATTCTTCATTACTGGGTGGATAGACAGTGCTGAGCCTAGCCCAGACTAGGGGGAGGCTTTTGAGGCTTTTGAGGATGTTTGCTGGTAAATATTTTCTTCTTTTTTCCCCTTCTCCAGTAAGGGATGTTTTCTTGTAATCTGTTCTTAAAGAATTTTAACTTTATCAGTGATGTTATATTTGAAAAATTTAGAAGGGTTTTGAAGAGGTTGGCCCCCCATCTATACTGACTTTTAATGGGATTTGGATATTTAATTCTCTGATGTTTGAAAATTCCCATCCAGGTTTCTCCTTGCAGTAAATGGGCTCATTTTCTACTTTAAAATTAGCCTTCAGTTTTTGTTAGTTGTAGTACAGTCATTCAGACATTGAAATTAATATGCTGTTTCTCTGTATGTTTGAGTAGGAAGACAAAGCAGGGGTGGACATCCATGGAAGAAATAATGAAAGGAATCCTGCTGGCCTAACCATGCCCTCAGGAGGGCTGATGTTGAGCTGCTGAACAAAGCTGACCTCTGCAGAGGTCCCACTTCTAATCAATTATTGATAGAATTTCCCATTCCAGCAGCTTTATCCTTCTTCCTGTGGGCCAACAGTAGCTGTTCATGAGGGTTCTTGCTCAAAACTGGAGGGAGAGAGAGACTGCTAGAGCACTTTGACGGCAAAACATCCTCAAATAAATAAGCTAATTAATAGCTCAAATTACCAAGTGCCTTCGAGACTTGGAGAATCAATTTTTGGACATCACAAGCTGCCATCTGAAGGAATCCTGTGAAGGAGAGCAACCCCTGCCAGTGACAGGTGATAGTAGAGGGACAAAGAGTCACTTCCTTCCTAGAGCACTTACCTGCCAGGGTTTGTCTTCCTGTGTTGAAATAAGAGCTATTTTCACTTTTCTTCAGGGAGCAAGCACAGTCACTACAGTGACCCACACCTTCCAGTGAGGTTTTATCCCAGCCAAGCTGGGAATACTATTAAAGATGCAGCTTCAGTTGTCTGAACTAACAGAGTGCCTTTGGAAACTGCCTCTCACAGGTGATCTGCCTCATGCTTAAAGGTTACAGGAATAAATAGAGGCATCACTAAGATGCATGTAGATTATCCTCTCATGCACTTGGAAAGAGTTACCTTGCTGTTTACAGCCTCTCAGCATGACTTTAGTCCTCATAGTATCAAATACAGTAGGAGTTGTCTGTAGGGTGCATTGAGAAGGCAGGGCTGAGGAGGCTGGCAGTGCAGGTGTGCAGGTGATGGGCTGCCTGGGCAAGCTGCAGGTCAGCATTTCCACTTCATGCAGGGCATGCAATCGCCTGCACTTAGAGACAGTTGTCTTGGTATTGTCCCTGCACATCACATGACCTGCATTTAGGTGTAAAGAGCTTTCTTCTGCATTTTCTCCTTGTAACAAATGACTTAAGTGTATTTTTAACATGGAGGGTTCTCCTGATCTGAGTCTGCAGTTAGGAGGTACTCACTTTTTTCAGATTCCACTATATATCTAAAAATGTTGTGAAAGCAGATGGTGATTGCTCACCTTGGCTAGGGAGGGATGTTTTTTAATTCTAGCTTGTATTACATGTCTGTATACAGAGTCTCTCTGATAGACACAGCCAGGGTGGGATCCTGGTCTGTCTGTCCTAGGTCTCAAGTAACATCATTGCTTTGGTATTTTATAATCTGTTGTTCTTGTATAATGATTTTGAACATGTGTAGAAGCTGTTTGTTCAATTAAAACCAGCAGAGCAGAAAAATCTCTGGACAACTGAGCTCTGAAATAATGGAGGAGTTTCATCCCCCTCAGCACTGACCTTAGGCTGGTTATTTGCAGACACCAAGGTCCAGTCCCAGCCAGGTACCTTAGAGTGGCTTTTCTAAGTCAGTTGATGGGTTAAGCAAAGGGAAGGGATTTTGATCACTTCAGGCAACAGCAGAACAACTGAGAGCCTTGCCAAGTGAAGGTCCTGTTGAAAATTGCATTTGAGGTCCATGGGAGTGTCAGTTTCCTCCCAGCTGTCGCCTGGGGTGACATAGCTCAGGTGCTGAACACTCCTTTGCAGGGTCTAGGAAAACATGTCCACACAGGCTGTGTCCACCCTTGAGAGGACACCCAGGTGTGTGCATGAGGAGTGTCAGTGACCAGGGTATGGCCAGTCCCAGACCAGGGGCTGCAGCTCCTCCCGAGGGCAGCTCCCATCTCTGCTCCTGGGACAGGGACAGCACCCAGGGAGTGGCTGGAGCTGGGCCAGGGCAGGCTCAGGCTGGAGATCAGGAAAGGTTCTTCCCCAGAGGGTGCTGGCACTGCCCAGGCTCCCCAGGGAATGGGCACGGCCTGAGGCTGCCAGAGCTCCAGGAGAGCTTGGACAGCACTGCCAGGGATGGACAGGCTGGGATTTGGGGGTCTGGGCAGGGACAGAGTGGGACTGGATGGTCCTGGTGGGGCCCTTCCAGCTCAGCATATTCTGTGATCTTTCACCCCAGCTGAGCCTGGCTTTGTGTGGCACTGCCTTAGAGGCACCCCAGCAGTGCCATCAGATAATCCCCTCCTTTCCCAAGAGGCAGAACTGGTGTGAGGAAAGCTCGCTGCTCCTGCCTCCCCAGTGCTTGCAGAGTGACCATGCGTGGTTTTTGTGCACTGTGCATTCCAGGTTGAAGAAGAAATGGTATTACACATTTGCCTGGCTTACCATGGTGACACTGGTGAGATTAAGTCTCTCCTTATCTTTAGTGAGCACCAAGACATTTCCTCAGAGTCCTCTGAGTGGGAAGTTGGTGCTGTTCTGCCAGCTGGGGGCTGTCCTTGCCTTGCAGAGCCACTGCTCAGGTGGCATCTTCAGCTGATCAGAGATGCACTTGGGGGGTGGGTGAGGCCCAGTCTGAGTGCTGCACACCCCCCTGGGAGACTGCATGATGGCATTAAAAATTAAATCAGTGTTTGACTGGTGTGCCTGGCACAGCTCATCTCCATCACCTGTGAGCAGAGAGAGCCTCATCAGTCACATGCATTTGGATCCACAAAGGTGGAAGAGGAAGGGCCATTTGTGTGTCCCAAAGTGACATTTCTGGTATGATTCACTTACAGGCATTGTGGATCCTCTCTTATTTTTTTCCTATGCCTTGACTATTGTCACCTAAAACAGATTTATGGGGCAGAAAATAAGGGAATGTTTGTGGTTGTGCCCCTGTAGGCTTGTGCAGGATGCATGGAGCCTTCAGCCTCTTCCCCATACCTGGAAAGAATTGCTGTTAAGGCTGAGAGCACAGTTTAGAGATGGAGGAGTTCTTCAAAGCAAACTGAAAAACGCAAGAAAACTCAGTCCTCATTACTCCACACTCTTGGAGAGGCCATGTATCAAACAAGCCATAGTACTGTCTTCTGTGTGTTTTATCAAAATGTCTGTTTTTCTGATCTGTAAATGGTGGAATTACTCTCAAAAAGGTCAGGCCTTATAATAGATGTATTGTGAGTGTTACCTCCCTGAATGCATTTACAGCTATTTAAATCTGACAACTTGACAAAGTCACATTACTGTTTCATAAGTGTGTGGAGCTGAAAGAAACAAGTCGACAAACATTTTATTTTAACTGGATAAAATGTATCTATGGCCTTATCACAAATTTCAGTAAGGTTTAAAATCATGAGGGAAAGCAAACATTGTATGAATACCTGCAAGCACTTGGGCAATTGACTTGAGATGCTTGCATTTTATTTTTTCTTTTCTTCATTGAAATGCTGCCATCATTCAAGTTTGAAAGATACTTAAAATTGCATGATTTACTTTAGATTGCTTTTAGATTTACTTTTAGGTTAAAATGTTCCAAGTCTTGCTAAGAGTATATTTCGGAAGAACTCTTGACAAAATCAGAAAGCACAGGATGGAGTGGGTATGTGAAGTAGGAAAAAGAATGTTTCTATCAAAGTGGAACCTGAGTGGAAGACGTTTTCCAAGTGCTTTTTGGAATACACTGAGGTAAATCACATATGAACAAAGGCAAAATAATACTCCTAAGTATTAATGGGTGTGACTATTCCATTGATGTAACCTCTCATGGCAGAATGAATTCCCAGCTTTTGGTAACTAGGCAAATCATGTTGCACTTACTTCATTCAGCCAGTTTTACTGGTTTATCAGAAGGGAACTGCACAGGAAGAGCAGAGATGGGGGGAATAGTTATATTTAAAATAATAAGTAACAAGCTCCATTGTTAGAAATGGTCCTATTTGCATAGGATAAGCAAATATTGCCTCTCATTTTTATATCACTTGTGGAGTTTTTTGGTTTTAACTCAAAAGACCAGAGTCTAAATTAAAAAAAAAAATATCCTTGCTTCCATTTATTTCTTTATTAAGCTTTAATGATTTCCTTGAAGCTCACAGGGTAGGATAATGAAGATAATTTTTCCTAGAAATACCAGTGAAAATCACAACACTTCAGACAAATGAAGGCATTCATCTAGTCAGCTTCTTCATCATCATAAAAATCTAGGCTGTGAAACCAGTGGGGAGGTGACAGCAGTGTTTGGCAGGTTCTGCAGGTGTGTACAGAAATCACCAGGAGATTGATTGCTGAGTCAGAGCTGTGGAGGAGTTTAACTCAGCTGAACAGCCTGTTTGTACATAACCTGGTTTGGACCACAACCTTGGAGATTTTTTTTTAAAGTTCTTTAAACCTGAAAATAAATAATTCAGACTTTCTTTGGAAAAAAAAAAAAAAAGAACAAATAGAGCTAAGTCTCTCAATTTTTGCCTGAGCAGTTATACTCTGAAAGATAATGGTCAGAAAATTAAAAAGTCAAAGGTACTTTTTAGATCTTTGTTTATTTTGTATGTATGTGCTAATGCACAGTGGTTCTGCCATTTATTGATTTATTTATTGTGCAGAAAAGTAGGGAGCTGTTCTCACAAAGCAATCCCAAGTGAATGGCAAGTCCACATGAGAATTTTATATACTGACATGCCAAAAAAATATTGTTTGTATTGAAAGCGCAGTGACTCAGACAAACAGAACTTTTAGCTGTCAATAACCCCGAAGTAATTTTCAGAAATGTTACTTCTTTATGGCACAGTAATTTGTTCCATTTTGTTCCTCCTTAATTGTATTTTTGTTTACTGCCAGAGTAACAAAAATTATTTAAGCCTTTCATTTATGCTCACAATCAATCATGTAATTGCACCTCTGGGGTAAATTGTTCCCATCTTCCAGGGAAGAACAGGATGCTGTATTAAGTACATTGCACCACTTTTTATCATGCAGAGATAGCTAAGTTTGGATTAAAAAAAAAAAAAGAATAAGTAAAAGTTGTAGTTAGTGTTGTCAAAATGAAAAATTAATTTGTTCTATTTTTTCTAGAAAAGTTGTGTCTTGGACATATCACAGTCCATCTGCACTGTAACTGCTTCTGACAGTGTTCTGTGGCTCTGTAGGAACGAGTTAAGCCACGCTGTGCGTGTATCTGTAGCTAATTTGGTCCCATGTCTTTGTTCATTTCACAGAAACACGCCTCTGCAGCCTGAGGTTTGCATCTTTCATACATGGAATAATGCCACAGCCAGCCAGCCAACCTTTGGGTGCACACCTGGCTCTGGGGAGGGTCTGGAGACAAGCACTCTGAGTGCAGGGCTGGAATGGGCCCCGAGGGGCTGGGCAGCCAGGGCTGGTCAGCCAGGGCAGGGCAGGGCTGGACAGGG
>VZRX01012757.1:0-29085 GCA_013398075.1 Notiomystis cincta
TTTTCATCAGACTTATGCTTACAGGTGCTAAATATGAAATAAGATCTACCAAAACCATATGGCACTTAGACTGGAGTTGAACAATACAAAATTCTAGAAGAAATTACAGACACTGATAATTCAATTTAACGCCTAGGGTCTTCAGCTAGTAGTGCACATGGAAGTACATGCTCTAGTAGATCCCCTCCTGAATACTATATTCAAATTCTATTATTTACCCTTAAATAATAATCCACATGTTTCCTTTACTTTTCTCTGACTCCCCTAAACACCTCAAAAATAGCAAGTATTTTGTTATGAAACTCCCACAGAAATCTTACATAGCTGGGGGAAATGGCAAGCTAAGTACATTTATAAGACTTATTTTCCAGATGGCATACTTTCAGACTACTCTTGAGGTTCACAGAACTAATTTAGATGAATCTTTCCTGTGCTTCCTACCAATGCAGATTTTGAGGTCAACTAATTTTTACATTACTGGGTGGCACAGTGTCAATGATAGAGATTACAAATGCATTATCACTACATGAATGCATTTGACAGAGCATCAGAACTGTGTGCTCACTAACCTGAACCCAGCAGCACACAATTACTGCAATGTAGCATTCAGCTGAAGCAGGCAATGTGGTTTTCTTGAATCCCTTTCCATAACACATGCATCTGCCTAGAAGTCTGGTTCATTTTGCCTGTTGCTCCAGTGCTTACTGCAGATCACATGGTCACAATGCCCTTGGAAGTTGTGCATTAACAGACTAGGGAAGGGGACTCCATCTGAGTCTCCTCCAGAGCTGAGACTTGTCTGCAATTTATGTGCAGAAAGATTCAGTGAGCTATTGAGACCATCTGACTTCAAGTGCTATCTGAAAATTATGCCTCTCTTTTGTGCCACAAGAAGGACCTTTATAGTGTCTAACCTTGAAATCACTGAATGGATTAAAATCTCAGAGCTCCCCCTGCACTTGAAGAAGGGAACCATCCATCACAACTGAATTTCTTAGCTGAGTTGCCTTTCCTCTAGCTTATGCATTTCATTCTCTTCTTATGACAGAGAGCTGTATTCTTTCCTCCTCTTTCTACTTCTTTTACCATCTTCTGTCCCCTTGAATCACCACACTATGTGGAACAGTATCATCAGCAGAAAAACAATTTAGCTTACTGCAGGTGATCCGTTCTTTAGTGTTCAGTTTACAGTTCAATAAGTACAAGTTGTATGAGTTACAGTAAGAGGGCTGTTCTATTTATTCTGTGCTCTTTGCTTATTTGTTCCTTGATTATATAGTTCTTACAGTGACATTTTCAGTGAAAATGTGTACAGAGCAATTGTATGGAAAATTGTTACTTACTGCTTATCTGTATTGTGTCTTGCTTATTTTTATGCCTTTACCAGTCACAACTCACCAAATGTAAAGAAATTGCTAATGCCATGAGAAACTCCATTATTATTATCATCACAGGGGGCCTTAGCCAGACAGGTTAGCAGTAGGAATGAGGAAGGTTTCCATTAATACTTCTCCTAATCACAATTGCAAGCTAATGTGTGACAATCAGGTACTCTGATACCTTACTCTGTGAAGGCTCAATCCAGTAGCTTTTACTTGTGGAGACGTGGTGCATACAAACCTGGGAATGCAGCTCTTCATGTGTCTCAGGAGGATGGGACATGCATCTGTGGGCTGTGACAGGCTGCCTTGCCCCTCTTTTCTGTAGCAACTCAGCAAAAATGATCTCAGCCACAGCCAGAACACGCAGTTCAGTGCTGTGCTAGCATCCTGCTGGGCACTCTTATACAAACATCCATCTCTGAGGTGGCAGGCTGATGAAGCGTCAAGCAGAGCATGTATTGAGCCCTTCTTGGAGCCTCTCTGTCACTGTGTAGCCATCAGAGGATGATGCTTTTTTTCTCAGCAGGGCTATTTTTCACTGTCATCACACAGCCAGGCTGGTCAGATGGCTGGGTCATTGGTTATGCCAGGTGTTTAATAAGGCAGTGCTTTCCATGAGCTTTTGCCTGCTGGTTTGAAGGAGTTAATTGTACATGTAAGGCTGTCAGAGTAAGTCAGTTCAAGGTGCTTGAGAACAAATGGACAACGAGGGCTATGTGCTTTTGTTTTTCTTGCAAAGAAAAGAAATGAAGAGAAGAAAAAAGCCATCAAGGAAGTCTGTTGGCAATGTGCCCTGTAAATGACCTTCCTTGCTTCTCTAAGTATAATATTAGATTAATTTTAACCCATTTTAATGGACCTGGCCAAATGCCTTGAGCCATTTCAGCACAAAAGTAGTCAATTTCCCTACTGTAGTGCAAATGTCTGGGATATCTGTAAATATTAGTAAGCATTCAGATCCAACTTGCAGATACCTAACAGTATCTGTTGCTATAAATAATAATACAAAAAATGGTTGGAAAGTACATCCCTTAAATAAATGAAAACCCAGTCCATATATCTGAATGCCAGATGCTGTTATTCTCCAGTGTTAAAACTTTAAGACATGACAAACATAACTTGCCTCACTCTATTCCAGCATTTTGGAGTATCACACTCTGCACAGCATAAGCAGAATTCAGACTCAAGAGTTCCTTTGTATCACATCCTGCCCACAACACAGAAGTGTCTGTCAAGATAACCAAGGCACTTGTATGACAAAGTGAATTAACTGAAGGCAGAACTCCCCAGCCCATATTTCTAGGCTGCAGGAATACAACAACAGGCAGCACAAGGTGCTGCTCATGGTGACATTCCTGTTGGGTACTCTTTGGCCCACAAGGACAGGTACTTGAAGTCAGCAGTAATGGAGTCATTGAAAGACTTTCGTGGAATAACTGCTAAGAAGGTAGAATCCATTTCATATGCATAGTCCCCCACTGCCAGAGGCAGTTCTTGAAGGAGGGTATGCAAGCTCACAAAAACAAACTAGAAAAACTACCCCAAAGAAACAGGTATGCAAAAACAATTGCTTACATGATGGGAGTCATAAAAAAAGTGGCAACTGTTTAATTTGTACAGAGAGTCAGTATTTCTGCCTCTGAAATATTTCTGGAGCAGCAGAAAATGTTCTTTAGTCTTTCTGGCACACCTATTGAGAGGCTATGAAGTTATTTCTCTTAAAAAATCTTTTGTATTTTCCCTCCTACTAAAGCTCTAGGTTTCCAGTGGACTGTGCAAAAACATCAGGGAATTTTAAAAACACATTTTATAAATATATTCAGAAGTTCCCTCCATATATATTTTATTAATTTTCACTTTATCTCTGCTACTTCTATGCAAGAATTTTCTCTACCATCATGTGAGAGTTGAAAATTGTTTTTTATCTTTCCATGTCATCAGGTGAAAAAAGTTCTCTTAATTTCCTTGCTTTCCTGTCTTTTAAGTTCTGCATCTTTCTACCAAATATAAATTCCATAAAGCACTTGAAATCACATTTACATCAAAGACACTCCACAGGATACCTCTGTATTGTGTTCATGTTCTGTTCATTCATCAAATACTCGCCCACTCCATTTGGAACATACACTATTGAGTTTCTCCTTCCTTTCAAAACATTAGGAGTTAAAGAAGGAGAACCTGCTTTTTAAAGTCCAAATGTTTGTGTGTTTTCAACAAGACACTTCACATTTCTTGGATGGTTTCTCCTGTTTACCAAGAAGGTTTACATCAACCAGAAATGAAAAGAACATCATGCTCCAGTGGATTGAGATGGTGACAAAAATTTAAAGAGATATAGAAGCTTTTCAAAGACAATTATAAATGGACTCTTCTAGCTCCATAATTTGAATGACTCTGTTAGAAGGCTAACATATTTTCTGTGCCCAAGCCCTGATTAGAATTTTGTTTTAAAGGGGAAAACAATAATCAGGGTTTGAATGGTCCTTGCTTCTTTTTTTCTCCCTTTCCTCCCCCTCTACAGGCTCCATGAAAGTAATTTTCAGCATCACATATTTGTATATGGCCTCCCCTTCTGCCCCCACATTTACATCATGCTATGTTAAATTCCCTGGGATCTGTACACCCTAGAAGTGCAATAATAAGTCAATGTTTTATTTATAAGTGTGGCAAATGCATATACCATTCTATTATCTCAGCTGGGCTAGTTCATTTCATTTTACCTCATTTCCTATGTAACTCTGAAGTTTTGTTTCCATCTACCCTCCAATTTTAGCAGCTGCCTGTAATCATATTCTCTTTTGCTCTAAATTTCCTGTGGATACATAGGAGTCCATAAGAAGCTTATCAGAAGCAGTTATTTGTGTTCCTATTAACATTCATCTTTTGACGGAATTTTACTTTTAAAAAGAGGACTGGTCAGTGTGGCTTCAGCTTTTTACTGCATGGAAGTTTGCAAGTTACCTTATGGTGCATCTTCCATCCTTGTCTTGCAGTATTTTATTATTCGAGTCCGGGGATTTTTCTCTGCCTCAGTTGTGATTTGCATTTTTCTGTTACTTATGCAGTACTTTTATAACTCCTGTCATCTGACTGAAACAATCCATAAACTGTTTTAACCCTCCCCTCCTGTAGACTACAATTTTCATCTCCATTTTAGAGATGGAGAATATCAGCAGAGTGGAGAGCAGAGGACTGTCCCTATAAACCCTTGGGAGGAGACTCATGTGACCAAATGCATTGATCGTGATCCGTTTTCTTCATAAGGGAAACACGGATCACCAAGAAGACAGTACACAGAATTTGATGTCTTTTTAAGAAAAGATTATCAGTGAGCTGCTGTCAGTAATGAGATGATCAACAAAAGAGGCAGCAGAAATGAAAACTGCAAGTAAGGGAAAGAGAAAGCCTGCTAATAGCCAGGCTTGTTTCAGTTTAATAGCAGAATGGCACAAGAAATGACTAGCTGACATGACAGAATAGGATGAGAGTATTCCTGATTCAGACAGAAAACAAGAAGTGCAAAATACAGAGTACAATACTTTAAATATATAAAAGCAATCTGCAAGTTACTAATCAGAAGGAAGAGAAAATACTCATCTTTGATGGTCAGAAATGGAATATATGATAGCATCATGCATAAATTTACAAATTCAGATTATTTCCTTATTCTATATTAATACAACTCATCTTTTCCTTATTGTTTGTCTCTAGATAAATGGCTGACACTTGCAGAGACATACAACAGAGAATTTATTTCACTGTCAAGTATTCTAGGGGTCACCATTAGCTGACTTAAAATTCCCCTGTCAAAGCAGATCCTCGCCCAACACAACTTGAAATGAGTCTCTATAGAGTCACTTGTTGCATGTTTAACTTACACTGTTATCTGTTACCACAATATTCAGGCTGGAAGTGTATGATGAAATATATCAGTCTTGTGTCCCTATTCCATGTAATTCAAAGTAAAAACAAAAATTGAAAGAGTGGAACAGGGAAAAATATTTTTAGCTGAGTACCATTTATTCTGTTCTATACTAATCACTCCTGCCTTTGTTAAGTGACTCATTTTTAACACTGTGCTGTTACAGTCATGCTGCTTCATGCTGTATTTGGCCAGGATCTCGCTTGAGTTAGTCATGGAATCCCACAGAGTGGAAGTGACTGAGATCCAACAATGTCCTTCCCATAAAATAAACATTTATTAATGTATCCAAATATGCAATAAGGGAGGGAACAAGCTGGATTCTGATGCAAATTCAATGAAGTCAAGAAATGGCTCCTGTGCAAAACCAGCATGCAGCCAGAACAGGACCTCAGAGTACTAACTGATTATTACTCATCAGGTCAAAGGCCCAGAGTGCACTGCACTGCTATTTGGTGACCTCTTGGGTCAGATCTCAGTTCAGGGCAGGTTTAGGCATGTCAGCAGGATTTCACAGACGTTGCAATGACAGGAATGCAGATTTACTGACTAACACATCCTACTGCTTATTGATGCTGAAAAGAACCCATAGGACTTTTTTTAATCTATCACATGGGTGCGTGGGTGTGTGTGTAACAAACCAAAAACGTTCCAACCACCAGCTCTCATACAAGTCCAATTAGCCTGAAACCACCCCGAGATTGTTTGGCTTCTCCTTTAAGCTACTGATGATGCAGATTTCACATTTCTAGACCCCCATGTAGCACATTATTAGTCTGTAACATAGTATGCAACTCCTCATATTCAATCTAATTCCCCACTAAAGAAACTCTCATTTTCCTACAGAGAGAATCTCATATTCATTAGAAAGCTAATATCTCTCTTTATATTTTTCTAAAGGATGAAAACATACAAATTTTTAAAGATTTAGTCATAGTTGTTATTTTCTCAGCCTGAAATAGTTTTATTTTGCCTCCTTTATTCTCTTCATCAAAACTACCTTATTTAAGATTATCAGTGTTTTTGTGATTGCTTGTAACATGTTGGATGAATATCATATTTGTTATGAACAACAAAAAAAGGACTTGCCTGTGGTTGGCAGGATTACAAACAGAACGGTGCAATTTTTATAAGAAAGGAAGAAGGCAGCAGAAGAATTAGAACAGAGATGAAACCACTTTGATATACTTAAAAGCTGTATTCCAAAAATATCTATTAAGAAGAGTCACAAGATACGTGTAAAGGATAACCTGAGTTTGTCAGGTTATCAGTGGCTTTTTCAAAGTATGGGGAATGCATAAATTGTTTTGGTCTGATAATGCAGAATCCATCTCTTTTTGCAGTTGTGTGATCTGATGTGTGCTGAGGACCTTGGCTGTGCTATTTACATATTTGATCTGTTAAGTGGTCTCTGTTACATACTGAAGAGGTTTTATGAAGGAAGGCCTCTCCTTCATGGACAAACCTGCCACAAAACCTACATACAAACAAAAAACCTAGAATTTTCCATTATCTCTAAAGTGTACAAGCCCTTGCTGTTAGAACAGAGAGACAACTTTAATAGCCAAAGTTAAAAGCTATCTTGGTGCCAGGGACTAGGAGGGGGCATCACTTCTAGTTAAAATGATTGACATCCTTCCACAGCCGTAGGAAGAAAGTCTTTTATAAAGATTTACAAAAGATAAAGATTTTTTTTTTCCCAGCTTGTTCACTGCATGAAGAAAAAACATGTATTTGTTCTGGATTCTGACCAGCATATGCTTTTTTCCAACATGTATCATGGAATTTTAAAAATCTGTGGATTTGTGTCATAGGTACCAGTTACCCTTACATGCAGAGGGGCTTTCAGACTAATATATAAGCAGATGATATTGATGACAGGATGATATTTTCACATGCACAGGCAAGCCAGCTGGCTTTGCTTTATCTGAATTAGATGATGTACCTACCCTCACAGTTTGTTGTCTTTCACATAAAGCAGGATTGGCCTTGAGAAACGCCTGTTTATCCCTCAAGATAACAATGCTTTGAATTTCCATACAGACCCACATCTGAGGCTTTCAAAGAGCTTTACAAATGTTAATCCATTAAGTATCAATGTAAGGCATTTCCTGAGGCAGGTGTTAATTACCTCCATTTCACAGAACTCAAGCAAGAGAGGCAAGGAGAGATCCAAACACCTTTTTTTTTCAGGTAACACAGCAAATCAGAGCACAATCACAGAGAAAGAGTAAAAGAGTTTTGACACTCAGGTCTGCTGCACAGCTCTCTCCCTTTCACCAGTTTTGATGCTTTTTGTCTTAAAAAAGATGAAGATGATGAACTAGTTAGATTTTGGCATGAGGTTACACAGAAGAACTGGACAGGGTCTTCCCTCATGGATTAAGTCAGACTGCTACCCTGAATGTCATTAAGGCTGTGAGGGTAAAAGAAAATAAAAAAAAATTATTATCTGCATGATTTCCCTAATGGATGATGTAGGACTAGGTCTCTATTCTTCACCTGAAGCAAGTAGCACATATGTTTGGAGTCAGTCCATTCACTTGACAACAAGACTGCCGTCAAGAAACAATGGCATCCATCTAACCTCTGCTGTGGGGACTTCTAAAGCAATCTCTTTTGATGCAGTTGTAGAACATTATTATCCCTTTCCTACAATTCCACTTTCCCTGTGCTATTATCAGGTGTTTCATATACTCCAGAGGAGGAAAAAAAATATCAGAAGCTGACACATAATGCAGTTTATGCTTTTACAAGAAAGAAAAAAAACAGTTTTAATGAAGAAATGGGTCTTGATTGTCCTTTCCTAACAGAACCATTGCAGGGTTCTTTTTCTCCAGTGTCTGTTTCCATAATCCTGTGGAAAAGTAGATGCACATGTGTGCAAACAACTTTCTTTTTTCATCCAAGGAATAAGAAATTGCCCTACAGAGCACCTATTCAAACCTTCACAGACACATCTTTCAGAACTATTCACACAGCTCTGTCAGGGGTAAAAAGATGCTGCTTCTTATCTGAAATTATTGGAAACTGATTAGCAGAGCATTCAAGTTGGAGTTACAAGGAGAAGACAATAAAATATATCAATATTAATGATATGTACAAGTCTTCCTCAGATAACTACTAAATAGGCATGAATAGTTGTGGGTAGGATAGGTAGAAATACTCATACACGAGTAGAGTATTCTTGTTGAGTGATCTTATAAGGGCTTTTTATAAAAAACAATTTTGCTAAGCATTCTGGAGCAAGGACACAAACCTTTTTCTCAGTTTTCATCTTGTCAGGGGCATTCAGCATTAAAACACACCTCTTAATAGTGCTATTCTTCATAATAATTCTGAATGATATTATTCTTTATTGTATCTGTCACGATTTTAAATCTCTTTGTTTTCCTCAAGTAGCTTTCCTGTGATTGAATTACTAAACACTGCACAGCTAGAACAACTTTTTTCTTTTAGGTCAATGTCTGGATTTATCTTTCTCCATCCTTTTAAGCATTCCTACTGCCCAGAATACTTTCACTTTGAAATTAGGTCAAGCACTCTGGTTCACACTATATTGTGTCTCTTTGAGGTATTTGCTGTCATCAATACCATCATTTTTCATCAACCTGGACTCTGTAGCCTGAATGAGGTAGTTATGTTTCATCTCCCATGTGCTGGTTTTTAACATGGTGAGGATCAATCTACTGAGAGAGACATTTAAATTGGAATAACATTTGTTAAAATTACCTGCTGAAAATGCAAATCTACCATCACTTGGGAATTCAAGGACACCTGTCTTGATGTGTATTATTTCACAGAAAGCTCACATCACTGACTTATCTGCTCCAAGAACAAATTGCTCTTGAGAAAAGTTGTATTAATTGCTTTTAATGAAGTGGCTCTGGCAGATTTAGCCATCACTACTCACCTTTAATCTGCTTACTTTTCCAGGCTATTCATCTGTGATATGCCTTGTCCCAGAACAACCACTTAGATATTTTTACTTTAGCAACCACCAAATAGCACAATATTTGTATGTTGCTGGAAAAACTGTGGCCAGCAGCATTCTATGTGGTAGCTGGAACACCAGCCATGACTTCCTTTACATGGAAACATGTTTTGTCACTGCATATGCATTTGCTAAGAGGCTCCAAACATATTTACATATGAAGCTGTTCACTGTCTGATAAGCAAATTGATCACCTTTCCTGTTAGCTTTAGAGGACTTTGATAAACAAATGCAGTTTTGGAAAATTCTGCATATACACAGATCAAAACTCTATCCTTGTTCAGGTGAACTACAAGCATCTCATTTTTGCTGGTGTTACTGAATTCATTGTAAATATGTCCAGTAGCTGACAGTTTCCCTGCTAGTTGCTATGTATTATTTTGGTGATCAGTTCAGCCCAGGTGTGCAAGATATGTCAGGGGGCTGCTGAGAAAAACAACATATAATCAAGAAACTGAAGTGTGCCATAATAGAGGCACAGGAGAACTGAACCAAGATTCTGTGTACTTCAACCATTTTGCCACTTTCTAATTTTGCACTGTGAAGTTGCAATTTTAATAAAACGTTTTTCACTTCTTACAGTGTGGAGATCTAATTTACAATCAAGAGAGAAATGTACTTGTTGCTTTCTCGGCTATGGCATTTAAATCAGAGAGCCTGTGCTGCATTTTGTACTACATTAAAACATAAGGCAACATTTCAGGGCTGGGAAGAGGCCTTTAGGGGAGGTGACAGACATAGAAGCAACAATTGCTTTCCATTTATTTGTCCTCTCTCCTCATCTCTTTTCTGTTTTATTTCCTTGCACTAAAATGTCTGTTTCTACACATGAATTGCCTTTCCTTTCACCTCAGTTTCTCTCAGAATTTTAATTTGTACCTGGGGCTCTCTTTCATATATTTACTCAATGCTTGGCACAAAGCTCTGATCTCAGCTGGGCCCTCTGGAAATTTAAATTTTGACTGTTGCCTGCAAGATGCAGAGTTTGGAAAGAACCCCCTTATAGTCTAGCTCTAGGCCATACAAACATTACCCTTAAAAACGGGGAAAACAGTCTGAAAAATGATCACGGTTAGCCAAGCTAGGACAAAAATAAGGATTTGAATGATATGTGCGTGACTGTGGCAGCTACACTTAATCTCCTGTGCTGCTGTACTTAGAGGGGCAGTTCTTGTGGGAGCAGCATTTTCATATTGTAAACACACAATTTTTAATATGTGCCATTAATAATATATGTTAAATGGAGGCATGTCTTTGTATCCCATTCCTGGCTTTGTATTCCATTAATCACAAGGGTAGTCCTCATCTTTACTGCTCCATTAGGAAGGGTCTGATTTATCATAGTCTGTGAATGGATGCAGAGAGCAAATGATCACATCCCTGCATTCCCCCAGCCTGCCTGGTTCCTATCAGCTTCATTTGATGGTGGTAATGAGGGTTGGGCAGCGACACTGGCAGAGAGGCTGAACTTGTGTGCCTGAGTCCCAAGGCTCGCTGCTGGCCGGGCTTGGAACAGCTGGCAGTGTTCCCCTGCAGCGCTCCTCACTGCCTTGCTCTTAGTCCACCCCCAAGCCGCTGGCATGCAGATGCAGTTTTCCCGATGAACCACTAGATGCCCGGAGATCTCTTTGGTTCAACATTTCTTTCAACAACCAAAGCTGTTACTAGGGCGAAGAGAGAACAGCATCCTAGCTAAGCCATCAGAACAATTGCATGTTCACTGGTGGGGAATATTTTCCAGATTAAAGTAATATCTGCCTTATAAATCTATTCAGTTCAAGCACTCAAAAGGAAAGCAGTATATGTCTTAGGGAATTTATCAATATCTCTGTTGAAAGAAGTTAGATGTTCCCTAGGGCCGTGCTGAAAGAAGCCAAGAAATTAATATTATGGAGATGGAAATCTCTCAGTTGCCCCAAATAATAGACTGTTCAGCAGAAATACAGCATTTCTGGCAAAGGCACCCTCAGAAGAGCTGAGCACAGTAAGAAAGAGTTAATACAGTCAGATTCTGGTATTATTGCACAGTGGTATAAGCTAAAGTAATGCCACTAATCTCAGTGAAGGTATTCATGCTTATGTCAGTGTTAAATGAAAGAGGAATATGACTTGAAGTACTAGACTTGGGCTGGATAAGAGCTTAAGCCCTCAAGGCATGGAGCACATCAGTACATGCTGGCCTTTAATTCTGTGCAGGGAGACCCTTGCTGACTAAGGCAGGGAACCCTTCTACTGAAGCACAGATAAGCTTTGCTGTGGTGTGGCCAAGCCCTTCATCACTCAGCAGCACACAGGGTGGAGGGGCTCTGATTCACTGAGCCTGCCTTGCCAAACCAAGGTGAGCAGCAGCTACCACACAGCATGCCTGTCCTGCTGCTGAGACATAACCAAGTTATAGATCTACTTGTTTTCAAGCATTAATTCATCCTCAGTCTACACAATGGCCACTTTGGGATAGATTTTAGCGAGGTGAGGATCTGATGTCTGCAATTTCTCAAGAGATTTAAAGATAGTAGATGAGGTTTGTCATATGCATCCTTATCCTAGGTTAGAGGGTTCTGTCTGAAGTACTGTGAGCTGACAGAGGTCCCTTAGCTGTCTCATGATCTGGGCACTCTGTTTAATGAGGGACCATTTATCTTTCATAATATAGGTGCTTCTACCCAACCCATTTCAGCAGTTTCCACATAGTAAGAGAACGTTGAGTGACCCATTTTAAAAAGTGGGTCTTGCAGTAATCATTTCTGCTGCCCAAAGATACCCAGCAAATTAATACTAGAGGTGGAAAACTAGCAAAGCTCTCAGGACTCCTGAACTTTTTGCTTTGAGTGCTACATGACCCTGCTAAATTAGTGCTCCTGCAAAAGACTGCCTCATTTTATTCTGTGAGTTCTCTTAAGAGCTCTGTGAAACAGCTTGGGGGATCTTCACTACACAAGAAAACTCTTCTGATAAAATAGGTAAAACTGTTCTCAACAGATCAGTTGTTCCTCATTTCTACAAAAGCAATCATCATATTATAGGAAGAAACTTTGTCTCCTATTTCAAATAAGAATGTTGAAATAGGCTTATATGTGCCAAGCTTTAAGGCGCTACCTCTCCTCCTCTCTCTTTTTTCTGATATTAGAATGCATTTGCTCCAGGCTGCAGCTTCAGGGGCTTGTAACACCTCACTTTTCTAGGAAATTTCAACAATAAATCCCAAGTGGTTTTCTGAATTAGCTAAAAGAGAAGAAACTCAGCTAGCTACAATGTTGTATAATCACTGTAATCAGGCTTATATTGTGAGTTTATACATTCCACCCACCTGGGTTTTTCTCAAAGTCTGACCTTTCTGAGGGCGAGGGCGAAAGCAGCTTAGTGACCTGGGGAGGGTGGATTTTCTGCCAGAACATACTGTCTCTTTGAAAAGCGTTACATTGGAGCTGATCTTCTCAGAGCATGATTAGTTAATTTAGAAGTTGCTTTGGATGGACAGACATTATCTATTTCCCAAAGAATTCTTCATTCTGAGTATGAATGCATTGAAAATCTGGCTAAACTGAGACTTTATACTTGTAACATACAGAGACTGGATAAACTCTGTTTCTATAGAATTGTTTAAGTTGGAAAAAACCCTTAAGATTATTGAGTCCAACCATAAACTTACCACTGCCTAGACCATCTTTCTCATAGCCTCACAAGGTCCCCTCAGAACCATCTTTTCTCCAGACTAAACCACTCCAGTTCTCTCAGCTATTTCTCATAAATCCTGTTTTCTAGACCTTTCACTGACTTTGCTCCTTTTCTTTGGCCATGCTCATTTCCTCACACTCACTCAGGGATTTAGACCAAGCTGCTCACAACCCTTCTTCTCATCCCCTCCATTTTCCCCTTCAGCTCTACTGGTCTACTCACTTTTTAGGTGAAGAGGTTGTTTGTTTCTTTGTGGATGGGTGTTTTTTTTGTTGGTGGTGTTTTTTTGGTTTCAGTTTTGTTTTGGTTTTTGTTGTTGGTTTTGTTTTGTTTTCTTTCTTTCTAATTACTCACCTCCCATAGAAGTGAAGGAGCTAAAAGGCAGAGCAACTTTATGCCCAAATTATTAGCACCCTGTAGAAGACACTGTTCTGTAAGTGGAACAATCAGCAAGAGCCACAAATAGAGTCTGAAGTACCAAACTCCCTCTACCTCTTGTCTAAAGGATTGCCTCTGATTAGAATCACTGCAGTAAAATCTCAGCAGTTCTAACCAAGAAAATCAGTTAAAGACTCACCTTTTTCCTGCCCCCTTCACTCACATGACACTGTAGAAAATCACATTGCTCTTCTCAAATAAACTGCTTTGCAAAGCCCATTGCTGCTTGTGGAGGACCCTACTGACTGTCTAATGGCTCTGATAAGCCCAAAGCCTGTTAATTCATGTGTTCCTTCGTTGGGATTTCATTTGACCATGGACACCTGATTTTATAAGAGCAAAAGCAAAAAGGGGGTTATTTCAGAGACAGAGTGTTTTTCCTGCATCAAGAAAGAAAAGCTACTAGAAGCAAGAGAGGCAAATTTGGTTTTATATTCTTTACCACTAGGAAGGAAAGGTTTGGTTTTATATTATAGCTCTTTCCTTGTGAAATGAGTCATCAATATTTATAGATTTTCACTTTCAGAGAAGGAGATCAATCCTCAGACACTCATATTAATATGAGAGTTAAGAATGAGCCCTAATAGTTACTCTGTGTGGCTTTCTGTGCCCCAGAAGGGTTGGGCTTCTGCTCCAGCGTGAGACAAGGCTGGAATCAGAGTAAGCTGTCATCTTCTGATCTGATTTTCTTTTTAAAGGCTTCACTCAGGCTTCAGCCATTGGCATTTAACTCATCCTAGGGCGTGCTGCATTGTATCCTCTGATTGAGTTCTGGTCAGGCAGAAGCCTTTTTCAGCTGCATTTTTTACACATATCATCATAAGGATGCCTTGGTAAGCTGCTATCCAGGACAGACTGCAAGCTTTTATGTTGGTTGGGAGTCACTGAGCAGGACCCCTTACCTGGAAAAAGGTTGGAGTAGGCACTGATCTTATGCACTTTTAATGTCCACAGTAACATCCCCTGCATAAAGAATCTTATCCATGCCTGTTCCTTAGCCAAGCACAGCACAGCCATGATCCCTTCTGTATGCCAAAGCCACAAAGGAAAGAGCAGTGCTGCTTCTCTTTCTACTGTCTTTACAAAAGGGATGAAATTAATCTTTAAACAAGCATAGGAAAAGCAGGTGTTGAGTATTTAGAAGTGCAGGTCCCAAATAGTCTCACGAAGTGATGTTAAAGTGAGAACAAGAGGGTAGGATGAGGATAAATACATGAAGAGGGAATGCTTTAGGAGAACAGCAAGGAAAGAGACCTGTTAGGTAATGGGAGAATTACCAAGGGCTGTGATGGAGGCTCTGCTACACATGTCATCTGAAAAAGCAGACTGGACAGAGTGTTACTGAGTACATCCCAAGGAACCATGCTGTCTCTGGAGGGAGCCTGGCTGTTACCTGGTTTATGGTCTGATTTCCTAAATGCTTCACATGGCTGTTTCTAACACTGGCCTTAGCAAGGCTTCTGAGTGTTAAATTCTTCAAGAAAATAACAGGTTATTGCTCATCAGTGATCCCATTCCCATTTTTGTGTCCATGAAAGATCTGTTGGATTATTTTAGTCTTGCAACAGGCAGGAGATTCATTACTTCACCTGGCTGTAGTAGACCACTTTGTGAAGGGCTGCTGTCCCGCTGGCTTTTGATCATGTCTGATGTAAAGTGCACCAACAGAAGCACCTGGTACCTCCTGGCTCATCTGAATGGCATTGGAACCACCCCTGCAGCTGCCTGGGGATAGTAGAGCTGCCACCAGTGGAAGAGGTGGGTGAGTACATTGCAGAGCCAAGCAGCCCCAGGGAGCAGAGAGCAGCAGGGATGCTTTAGTTCTGCAACATTTGTTCTGCCTCTCCTGGGCAGGGGATGGCACATGCTGCAGGCATTGTGATGCCAGTACTCTGGTTAAATATTTACAGTTCATTTACTAGAGAAACAAGGGAAACTGCAATTATGGTTTATAGGGAGAATTATTTTCCAACATGCAGGTTAATTTTTAATTGGTCAGATTTCTTCCACCCTTTTCTCTTCCACTAGCTATTGTCCAGCTTGAACCCCCATTTTTAATTCCCTCTTAATTTGCTTGACTGAGAGAGAAGAAGGATGAGAGATAGAGTTAAAAACAATATCACTAAATAATTCTTGCTTCACTGTCACAGGCTTGGTTTTACATAAACCCTCTACACAAGACCCCACAGCTTTAAGGACTCCCACTGTTTAGGTATACCCACTGTGCCATGGAATTCCTCTAAGTTTCAAACTCCTTGTGGACTCAGAAGCATTTCTTCCTACCTACATGGTAACAAAAAAAAATAAAAATCTGTGATAGAGTCAATAAATAATAAACATTATAAATAGGCTGATTTTGGAGCTATTTAAAATATGGGCTGCTGGTGCCCTGCATGGCAGTATATATACAGAGTGAGCAGGATTTATGATAGTTTGCTATGTACTTTAAATATCATGCAAACAGTCAATTTCACTTTGTTACAGCCTAAATCTATCTTGGCAGTTCCTATTACAGTCTAGTTCCTGTTGCAACACGAGTCACTGAAAATGGTAGGCTGTTTTCTAAATGGATTTAATAAGAACATCTGGTATGGACAGTGGTTCTTAGGTTTGTTTTGCTTTTTTTTTTTTTTTTAAGAATGTCAGTAGATTATACAGAGCTTTAGAATTAAATTATTGTAAATTAAGGGACTTCACGGGGTAAATGGATGTTCTCATCTCTCTGTCTATGTATCCTAACGTGTATGACTTCACTTCTTCCTTCACAATGGTATCTGAGCAGTTCTGTGGAGAAATCAGCCTGCTATACAATGTGCAGTATGTGCTGATCCTGCCTGAAACTAAATTAATTTTACCCTATCTTTCCTTTCTTGCTCCCTCTACCTCCCCTGAGATAATGCTGTAAAGTAGATCTGCAGGCTGCAGTATGAAGTAGGCAAAAAGGAAAGGCACTGTTTGGGTGGTACCCAGAAAATATCTTGATAAAGAATATTTAGTCTGAGTACCAGAAATATCTTCTGTCTGGTGAATTGTGGATTCAGCAGTGTCCAAGCTCATCTTGAGGCCTAAAACTGCAGACTGATGAATATCTTAAATCTGTGCAGCCCTCACAAGATCATTGCCAATAAAAGAGCAGAAACATTGGCTACTCCTTCTTTGCCTTTTTGAGAACTTCACAAAAGTGAATCCTGTGCCCAAATGATGCATGTGAGGGATTTCACTCTAGGGTTTACAGACTGCACTCACAGCAATTTTCCTGACACTGATAATTACACAGCAATTCTCCCAGAAAGTCACTGTCAAAGACATGTAGGGCTCTGCAGAGTAAACCTCTAGAGAGTAGCTTCTGGTGGGTTAATTGCATGGTCCCCCTGGAAGCTTTTAAACACTTTTGAGTAGACATGAGTAAATTTTTGCATTACCCAGAGGTGTCAGCCAGGAGAAAGCTTGTGAATCTGCTCTCTGCAGCAGAGTGGATCCATGCTGCAGTGCAGACAGGCATCACAACCCAGCATGCATCAGCTGAAGTGACTTATCTGTCTTCATTACATGTGGTTTCTAGATGTCTTCTCTTTAATGTGCCATTTGGTACCAGGAAGAGAAGAGGGCTGCTGTGAGTGTAAGGAACTTCCAGGAAAGCATAGCAATCTTTTTAGTCACCTCTGCTACCTGATATTACAGATGGATGAGTCTGGTCTTCATAAAAAGACCTTTACAGTCATTTGTTAGGTAAATCTACAGAGGGACCAAAGCGACTCATTAGGAAAGTCCTCACATAGCCATCCAGAGGCATGCCAGCCAGATCTCTCTGAATGAAGGATCATTTTGGCAGTCCATTTAACACTGTTATCTGTGAAAAGGGATTCTGCAGTGAGTAATGTAAGTGTCTGAAGGATGGACATTTGTAAATAACACATCTCTCAGGACAGCATCATCCCTATTCAGAACTCGTAATAAAGGCATAAAGGTTTCTATGTCTCTTAATTTATGTAGGTTATCATGCCTAGTTATCAAGCATACAAATGTCCTCTTCATCTATATAAATATCCAATTCTTTCTTTCTATATAAATATCCAATTCTTTCTTCAGTAATGATAAAATCTTAGGTTTCACAAATTTTCACAGTGTAGCAGATTTCATAGATTCACTTTAGTTTCCTTTAAGATGTTTTTCTACAAGAAGATATTGCCTTTAATGCATTGTGTGTCATTTTTTGATATGATAGTTTCCTTATATTAATTGAAAGTCCAGAGTATCTTCCAAGAACTACCAGTACAGAAGCAAATTTTCAGAATGCTTCTCCATCATAGATTCTCAGTTTAGGCCAGTGGAGTGCTGGCACGCTGATCTAATGCCTGTGCAATTATTCTGTGAAATGAGTTTCTGGGAGGCACTTAGTCAAGGCAGGAGAGCTCCAAGCAAAAATCAGGGCTTTAGTCGTGTACTAAATTCCTTGTGTTACTGAATTTATAAAAGGTGAAATACTCAACTTTTTCCACATGACCAAAACTTCACTGCATTTTTAATTCAGATGCAGCATAGTGTTTAATTTTCAGTTCTCTCTAGGAACAAGAATCCTCAACATTTCTAAATGCAAACACTTTGTTTCAATGACTCAAAAGTGTCCTTCATTAAATTGTATTTCCTTTGGGTGCTGTAGTGAAGAAGATATTTTCTAGAGTGGGAGGAGAATGTCTTGCACATCTGTTTGCTCTTGTCATCTACACACACTGCAGTTTTCTCAATGCTGCTTTCTTTGGTTGTCAAATAGTGTTGATTGAAAATTCCTTCTCAGATCTCCTAGATACATTTTTTTCCAAGGAGGTATCCACTGTAATTCATGCTAATTGTCACCCCTGTTTTCAGTTTCAGCAATGAAGGTGATGATTAAACGGTCAAGAAAGATTAATTCTTTCAGCTTTTGTGAGGATCTCAGTGGGTCTGGTTCAGGGGGCAGGTGCATCTGAGTGGTCAAACTGAATAATTTGAGAGCCAGAGATTTAGGTGGCTTGTCAGGAAGAAAGAAGTGCAGAAAGAAGCAAAAAAATGCTGTGATAATTAGGGAAGTACTAGTAGGATAAAAACAATATAAAAAGCCCCAGCCCGTAAATATGGTTCAAGGATTGAAGGATGAGACACAGGGAGCTACATTTATAAAGCTTAGAAAAGAAATAATACAGCTAAAAGACATCAGCCTATATATATCTTTATCAGAGCCATGAATATTTGCACTATCAAATCATTAAGGAGATGTTAATAGGTTTAATGGAAAACATGTCAGCTGCTGGGAAATACTACAGAGGAATGGCTGCATAAGCTTGATCATGGAAAGTATTAAATCTAATATCCTCAGATGTCTTTATTTGTGCCCCCTCCCTCCCCCTGTCCTCACCCTCCATGTCCCCAGTTCTGTGAAAATGTAAAATGCTGATACAACCACTTTATAATGCTGTTGTCCTCATTTGAACATCCTGTCTTTATTGCTTAAATACACAAGCCTGGTTTAT
This sequence comes from Notiomystis cincta, assembly GCA_013398075.1. NCBI lineage: Eukaryota > Metazoa > Chordata > Aves > Passeriformes > Notiomystidae > Notiomystis > Notiomystis cincta. The sequence continues at coordinate 18,919 of VZRX01012757.1, forward strand.
ACAGTCTAGATCAAATGCAAACAGATGATAACAGGAGATGAAATTTTGTCCTTCAAAGCCCTCTTCTGGTACTTTCCCTTAAGACCAGAGTTGCAGTGCAGGATCATTTGCCCCATGTAAACTAAGTTTGAAGTTACCTTTTTCCCTCTGGAAATTTTTATTTACCATTAGAAATATTTGAACTTCCCTGTGTTTATGATTTACCTAAACAGATTGAAATGCCATTTTTAAGCTGTTAATAGCATCAACATAAAGGAGTTGAAGAATGGATAGCCCTACACACACAGGGTTCAGGGAGGTGAAAGTCTTCTGATCATTCCTACCCATGCCCAAAGAAGTGTAAAGACAATTTTAGAAACCTAAGCACTCAGTGTTTCAAGTGTAAAGTCTGAACCTGCAGGTGTACTTTGCATAAGTTCTTTTAAGATTCAGAGATCCATACAACAAATGGATAATCCTCCTCAATTCTGCAAGACTGTATAACCTGTGGCTTTGTAAAATCGGAATGTCAGGAGACAGAGCCGGGATCTCAGCCACCACATAAAATTGACTTCACTTTCCTATTTTAAGATAGAACGGTTGGAGAAGCTGATCTATACAGACTAAAGGATATTAAAGCTGGAAGGGATTGTTGCTAAGTCCATCTGACTTGACTTTTTGCATAGCACAAGCCATATGGTTCACTTGGTAAATTCTGTATTCATTTCTTAACTCCTACTTGAGATAAAAAATATTTCAATAGCAAAATATAATTTTAGAAATATCACTGAGGGTGGGGATAGGATTCATCTATGACTCAGAAGTTGGGGCTGTCATCAGAAATGAGGGACAGATGGATTTCTGGCTAAAGCAATGATGTGCAGTATTGTTGTCAGGACTGTCCCACCTCTCAGTTCTTACAGCTTTTCTCTTTACACACAGTTTTTCCTTTTGTACAGACATTTTCCTAGTTATGCACAAATGTACTACTTTGTTTTTGCTATTTACATTATTCCTCCACTGGCTACATTCTCCATGGTCTGGGATAACTCTACTGCTTAAAGTCTCATGACAAAAATGATGCTTTTGAAGGACTTCTCTGGCTTCCCTTCTGATTTTTTCCCTTGTTTCCAATATTCACAAGCTTCCTGTATTTTATATTTTAATAATCTGGTAATGACTCACTAATTACTAACTAGGCTTAATTGCAAAATGGATCAGAGCACTGACTCCTCTATGGATTAAACTTTAGCCAAAACCCAGCATAAACGCTGCTATTTGCATATTCATGCAACAGATTTTCGTTTTGTGCAAGTGAGAACTGGTAGCTTATAACTAGAAGCTTTGTCTGACTTGCCTTTTATGGATGTAAACTTTTCAGACTTGGATTGTCTCCATGATCTCAAGGTGAGGCTTATTCAGAAATAGTTACCTTTTATTTGGTGAGCAGTTATACAGTTTTTCCCTCTAAGTGCATGCTTAAAAATTATTTGTAAGTCCCCTTCAGCATTTGTGTTGCACTTGGATACCTTCAACACAGGCATCAGAGGTGCTAAAGTCCTTACCCTTCAACAGCTCCTCTGGTTAGACTGAAGCATTATTTTCAGAAGGGAAATGCAAATTTTAGGATTTTAAGAATCTTTGATGGAATGACATTTCTTTGGCTTTTAATTTGGTCTGAAGACTCAGCACCAAGGATTAGTGCATTGGGTGCCAATTGCAGGAGATTTTACATAGTTTGATAGGCAGCAGGATAAATGCCTGAGCTGCCTAGAATAGAGAGATATTCTGTACTAATTTTAAATGAAAAAGAAAGAAATCACACATTTGGTTGGTGTTAGTTTTCCTCCTCTTCCTACCTGATAGAGCTTTATCTGGCAATGCTCTCCAGCCTCGAGTTTGCCTTTTCTCTGTTGGATTGCTGCATTATGCTAAGTTTCCAAGTTTTGAAGTACTCATATTCCATATCCAATATGTTAATTTTGCACAACCTGAATCTGGGAAAAATTACGTCTTCAGCTCTCATGTCAAATATTCATATGGATGATATAAATCCATATTTGGTTTTCCTAAACATAATATAGTATTTATCTCACACTAACCTTTTCTATACTACTATTGAAAATTTTATCATGGATTGATGTTCTTTTTTTCCCTAAAATACTTACCTTAACTCTGCTGACCAACCATGGCACTATCTGTCCTTTGGCTTACCTTACCATTTTACTAATCTGAATAGGGAAAAGTGATAAATTTCAAAAACTGGAAACAATTCCAGCGGTACAGAAAAACACAACTGTTTTCAAATGTTGCTCTTTGATATCTGGAGAGAATATCCATTTACAAGGTGTGTATGATGCAATCATATAGGAAGTTCCTGAAATAATTTCTTCATCAGTACTAACATAAGGATATTAACTCCTGAATTACCTAGTAGAGAAATCAGGAGTGGCTAACTAGATAATCACTTTCTGTCTGAATTTGACCACTGTTGTTCAACACCTGGAATATGGTGTCCTGATTTGATGTCTGAAAGTGAATGAATATATTTATAAATCATAGGATTCACTATTTCTGCTTCTTGATCAGATAGCCTTGCAGAACAATGTCCATGGCAGGTCTTCCTTCTCTGGCCCACAGCAGGAGAGGTATGTCAGTGTCCTACCTCATTATAATTATTGTCTTTCAAGTAATTTTGGTTTTACTACATCTCAGGTACTTCAGCTGTGGCTCTAAAACATGGTGGAAGAGCACTGAAGTTTTTTTCTTTTATTTCTTTAATTGATGTTCTCATGGATCCCTATCTGCAATTCTGAGAAAGAATTCCATGCAAATTTTCAGCATGCCTTTGAACTTCCTGCTTTATCACAAGAAATAAAATCTGGAACTGACAGAAATTTCTTTCTGTTTCATTCAAACTCACCACTGCAGTGGAACATGGAACACCTAGCCAGAAAGTTATCAACAATCTTGTGATTTTCTCCTTTGTGGTTTTCTCAGCAAATTATAAGGTCTAAAACATTTGTCTTAAAAATACAGGTCAAGTTTCTTGAATTCTGGGATGACTAAATTTTGGCCTTCAGCCTTGATGGTAGTGAGGTAAAGATGCTGTATCAAGTCCAGGTGTAGTCAAGAGGAAATCAGATGAGTTGTAGTACAAAAACAGAAGCCAGGCTAGAGGTTTCTGTGTGAGAAAGGTTAAGCACTGTAGGGTTTTCAGCTTGCAGAAGAGATGGTCAAAGAGGAATTTGGTAGAGCTCTACACATTCCTCAGTAGTGTAGAGGAAGTAGTGTGTAGTGAAAGAATCAGATGGAGGTTTTTAAACTAAGAAATTAAGAGAAGAATATTTTTCATACAATGCAACTGAAAAATTTACTACTTCAGACTGTTACAGGGCCTCAAATTATAAATTGGCTCAGAAAAAATAGACATATTCATGGAAGACAAGTCCACTGAAGTCTACATAGTTCAAAGATGCAGGTACAATCTCTCTTTCAGGACATCTCTAAGCTAGAGGTTGCTAAAATCCTAGATGTTATAGTAAGGAACTGCCACTGTAGACTTACCCTAATCTTATATATATTTGCAAGTTTGTACTATTGGCCAGTTATTTGTCATTATGTTCATATTAATATTTTTGTTCTCTGAAAAAAGATGAGTAGTGTGAATTTTTTCAGGCTGATTCAGTGTAGCTGGGGTAATGCTCTGCTGCACTGTTTCATTTCCTGAGTCATGAGCAGATTGACAAGATTACCTGCCAAATAAAACTAGTGAAACTTTATTTTCCTTAAGAAACAAGTTGAATCCCCCCCCAAAAAAAAAACAATAAAAAAGCAAGCAAGCAAGCAAGCAAGCAAGCAAGCAAGAAAGAAAGAAAGAAAGAAAGAAAGAAAGAAAGAAAAAGCATGAGTGAAATGCAACTAGAAGCAGTAGCAAGTCCAGCAGGTTGCCAGGGAAGCTTCATGATGTGAATAATAAATCCAGAATATAAGATGAGAGACATACAGGCAGGAGCAGTGCTGTATTGAACAGTCTGACTGCTGATGCTCTAAGAAACATAAAAGTCTGCTCAGCGGTGGCTTTGGCAGTCTGTTGCCAAAATTTAGAATCAGATAGGAAAGTAGAACACATTCATTTTGCATAAGACAATGTAGGATTTTAACCCTTCTCTGCTTGGCCCTTAAAAACTGATTTCTCTAAAGATTTAAAAAAAAAAAAAAAAATCTTGCTTCTGCTTTAGAGACACGGACCTGCAAACCACTTGTGGTTTTATTTTTAACTGATGGCAGTTGAGAATTACAAAGTATCTTGATATTACAGTTGTGTGATAGTTTAGATGTATAAACAAAGTAATGCAGCTAACAGGTTATTGTGTATCCACTACTGCACTAATTGCTTCTAGGCTTCCTTTAAGCCTGGAGCAGATGAAAAATAGTTCAATTTAGCTGAAATCCTCGTGAAATAAAGTTAAAATAGCTCTTAATCCAACACCAGAAGATAACATCATGCAGAAAGCCTGTTCCATATTCCACCCATAACACCCACATATTCCACTGACAGCCTGGAGTTGGGGAGCAGGTCTCACAAGAACAGACACACAGCTATTGAGAACTCTACCATTCCCACCAATTTGATGGCCAAGGAAGGGGATTCAGTTATCCTGATTATGTATCTACTCATGCAATAAGGTTTTACTCATGAGACCTGTAGGACCACAGTTCTAGATAAGGAGAGAGGGCATCTTGGAAAAGAGGTCTATCTCTGCAATTAGCTTCTATCAGAAATACTTTAGAGTATATTTGGGACTGTGATTGTACCTTTGTAGGCAGATCTGAAGCAACAAGCTTCTGCTTTTCTATCTGACTGGCCAAAAGTATCCCCTTTGCCTTTCAGCTGCAAAGGTATTGGGGTACTGCAGAGCAGGATGGTGCATTTTTTTCCTCTCTCTTTTTAGTTATTAATGACCTAATACAAACTATAAAAATGCATCCAGATATCAGCAGGATAAGTGCCTTAACAGTTCCTGTAGTGATAAATAATTCAGACCATGATATTCTTCATGAAGCCTTTAAAGTATATTAACCAGAGGCTTACATAAGCAATGAAACATACATTACACATACACATGCATATGCTAAAAGTGGTGAGTAAATGAAGAAACACATCTGCAAGAACAAAAAAATTATTTAACTTATACATTCTCCTTGTTCCATCCTTTGTTCACCACTCTCCACTCCCCTCACCACAACCAAAGCAGGTCAAATCAAAGCTCCAATTCAGTTTCACAAGCAAGTGTTCATATATGATAATAGTACATAATAGCAGTCTTTGGTGGAATTGCTGCTCATGGCTGAGGATATTCTGTTTAGCACATTTTTAGACAAACTAGACATTTTTAAGTGTCAGGAACATGTATGTTGGCTCAGAGTGCTTATATTAAAAATAAACCAAACCAAACCAAACCAAACCAACAACACAGAAACCTAAACCAAAACCCGAATCCCAGTCAATCAAATAAAACTTAAGAAAAACACCATCCAAAAAAAAACCCAAATCCAACACAAATCTATTGGGTTCTTTGGATGCAGTGTTCATCTGAGGGAATTAGAGCTCTTGGACGGTGAAAGGAGTTGCCATTCCAAGGGGTTTTGTAATCTTCAGCTGGATCAGGTGAGAGAAACATCCCTAATCACTGTACTATTGAAGTCCCATGCCTACCTACAAAGTGATTAAAATTAGACTCCTGGGCATTAGGAATAGATTACTGACTATCACTTTGTGCTCATCTCTTTCTGCATGCATTTATGCACACAAATATTTCTGTATGTTTCCATATGTATGGAAAAACTGCACTTTGCATAAATCATTAAATATTCACTGAGCCTGAAAGTAACAACGTTTGATTACACAGACATAAATCTGAGTGATTTATGAGAGTACAGAGGTTCACATCCTGGACCTAGTCATTTTCCTTCTACACTATATTGGGAAAAGAGAGTGTAAATAGATTATGGTTTTCCAAAGAACAAAAAACATCCTTTGAGAATGCTTTTCCTTTCTATATGCCTCTGTTCACTATCTACATATTGGCTCATTCCTACAAACTCATCTAATATCTCTAAACAACATACTTTTCTGACTGCCAGCTAGTAAATGTTGCATGTCTACAGCAGTTTGAAAAAAATGTCTGCATCACTGATACAGTTAATCCTAATTAAAAAGGTTTTACATGTTACACAGAGAAGAAAGATACCTTTACATGCACATAAACACCCTCTCCTTTTTGAGTTGCTGGAATTCTGCAGGGACTGAGTTTTGAATTTGTGTGGAGGAGTCTGTGGCACACCTTCAGCCTATGATGAACTGAAAGTGAGACCATCTCCTGCCAGAGCCTGGAAAATAGCTGCAGATGCCTTTACAACTGTGCTGTGTCTTCACTGCAGATTACAAATAGGAATGAACAAGAACCATTCCAAGCATCCTTCACCATCATCTTACAGGTTTCTGGACATCCTGTATTACTTGAAAGATGACTAATGTGATTCTTATATGGTTTTTGGTTTGTTTGGTTTTTTTTTCTTTTTACATTGTCTGGAAAAATTATGCTGCAGAGAGCCCTCAAAGAGTGTGGCAGCTATTCAACACAAAGGTTGGGTTACAACCTCTGGCTCAGACAGTCTTTAACCTGTGGTGCTGGGATGGAAAGATGTAACAGGGGAATGTTTACCATAGGCATGCTCTTGAGGGCTTGAGGAATATGTGATAGTCCTTGTGTTCCAAAGAGGTTTCAATTGCACTTACACTCACTTGAAACCTCCATCAGACACACAGAGCTGTGAAGCAGACAACTCTTTTAAACATGAAATAAGTTACAGAGTTGCTTGCTGCATTGTCTGAGTTTCAAGGAACTAACTGATAAAAATGGACAAAACCCCCATGTTGTAAATGGTTGCTGTGCTGACTGGCACTCCACATCTAGTTGAAATACTCAGTCTGCAAAAGAATTTCCTAGTGCTATACATAGTTCTGACTCCTGGTAATTTATGACTATCTTTTCCTCCATGTTAAGTATGTTTCTCTTTCATCAGATTTTGAGCAGCCTATAAGAAGTAATAAAAGTCCAGATAGTGACTTAGATGTCTTGTGTGCATGAGAAACTTTGAAATAATCCTAAACATATATTTGTATCTTGAAGTACCTGAATTCCAATGAACATATGGCCTGAGCACACTAATATTGCCAGTTTCCTGGAATAGACATTTTGTTAACATATTACAAAAAGGATGCCTGTCAGCTAGAACAGCTTTTTGTGGAAATAAAAGGAGCAGAGAAAGGATGGCTGCAGTGAGAGGGTGCAAGATATGACATACACTCAGGCCTGGCTATATGGGGACCCAACTCTGGACTAAATCCAGCATTGACTGGGCAGCAGACCCTTCTCTTGTTCTGTTCTGGAGCTGTGTCTAACACAGGGGATTATGTTTGGTCTCTGGGTTCTTACATGAAATGGCAATGCACACATACAAAGGGAAGAGCAGCAATAACAATAGAGCCTGTAGTGACCCTTTGAGGCACTTTTTGTTAGACTCTAATTTTTCTGTCTCTATGCACCTTGCTTTCAGCAGTGAAGTTTGAATAAGTTTGGAGTATTTTCTTCACTCAGATTTCATTTGTTTTGCCTCTAGAAAACTACTCTTTCGGTCACCTTAGATTTTCTTCTTCATTCCCTCCTCACCCCCTTTTCTTTTCTGTTGCTAGAGGGGTGTTTGTTTGTTTGTTTGGAGATTTTTGGGTTTGGATGGGGTGGGGTTTTTTGGTAGTGAATGGATTAATTTAGAATTTTTATGTACAGAGTTCATTGAGTTCCCATTGCACAGGAATATTTCCTGGTAATGCAGTAGGCACTGTATGTACAGAGATGCTGGTATCATGGCTGTCCTCCTGGAAATACATTTTCCATAGGAATACTTACTAAATGTAAATCTACCTTTGCTTCACATATTCTCTTGCAGCTTTCTCCAACATGTATGATTTTATTTTTAATCAAGATTTTTAGTTTATTAAAAAATAATGATATGATGGGAGGCTGAGGGCTTGTTGCAGCAGATGAACTTCCAAATTTAAGCAGTTCTGCTCTTCAAAGCATATGATTTGATAATTTCTTACAAGCATTTCTTAGGTTCATATTGTCTTCTTGTAGATCATCCTTTAGTCTTTTAGTTTAAATGCTTTTCTGGTGTTTGTGTTTTGCATAAGGACTCTTTCTAGTTCTTAGATCCTAAGCGGTAAAAGGATGTTTTTCTTGTGTAGTTATGTGGACCAATAAGTGAAACATTTCACAAGACAACATTTATCCCTTGTGTGAAATAAAAAATTGAAATTTCCCCCCCTTTTTGTAATTTGTTGTAGCAATTGTGTTGCAGCCCAGGAAAGACCTGGATCTGTTGGAAAGGGTCCAGAGGAGGGCCACAAGAATGCTCTGAGCATTTTCAAAGCAAGCTTCAGTGGAAAACTTCAGCAGGCTGTAATTTAATTAGTCAAATCTATGTTTTACCTTCTTGTAAGATTCGCCTTTTCACAGCAATGTGGTCAGAGACACATTTGTTCCAAAAGCATCAGGGCAAAGATATGACTCATGCTGTTCATGCAGATATATGACAGAGAGCAAACCAGCTCAGAGATTTGAGAGAAAATGCCAGGTGCAGTGGGTTGTGACCATTTCTCATGCACTGCATGCACTGTAGGATCAGTCATGCCATTCACTTCCCACTGGTTTCTCCCTGAAACTTTCTCAAGATTCATTCTTTTCCTGGGGAAAAAGAAATATATTTAATAATTATTTAGTTTCCCCCTAGAGTCTATTTCTAGCCCTTTATTAGGAAATTTATTAGTCCCCAGGATCACTGTCCAGTATTCTAGGCACATTTTCCCTCAGCTGAGAAAAAGCTTGTGAGATCAATTCACTTAAGAGAATTAACATGACAATTTGAATCCTTCTTCAAGCCACAATCAAAACTAATGTATGCATTTTTATGTTGTTAAATGGGGAAAAATAGAGCTTCTCTGCTGACATTCATTTGTGGAATGTTTTGTGATCACTGGGTGAGAATGGATTATGTGTCAAGCCTTGTTTTAGTAAAAAGTTGTAGAAACCATATTTCAGGCCATGTAAAGGGCTCCTGTAAGGTCACATCAAACTAACTCAAACCAACAAGGATAAGGACAGGTATTTGGAGATGAAATTACCCTAGAAAAATATGTCTATGTGTATTTTTTATTGCAGATGGTGCAGACCTCCACCTATAAAATAGGAATAATAGACTCAAACTCCAAAATAATATTGCCTGTGTTCGAAATATTTGGGCTTTACAGAAAACCATATGGTAACATAATACTGCTCTCAGGTCACACTTTGGGGGGAAGGGAATGCGTAGAAAGCCAAACACAGACTAGATAGCTGTTGTTAGTCATGAGATTCATCTAATTTAATTTAAATCTCCTAAAAGTTCTGTGTCTAGGCTAGTCATCCAAGGCAGGACTCAACTAACCAGCTGTTAACTCCTACACTCTGCTATAAAGGGAACATGGGCTGACTAGCTCAGGAATGAACACCTACACTGTAGACTTCCAAAGGTAGGCAAGGTAAATCTCAACACCAGTCTTTCTACGCAATCTGTGGAAAGAGAGAAGGACATTTGCAGGGAGCTTTCTTGGTAACTTCTAACTTGTTCCCACCACTTCAATTTGAGAAGAAGTTTTCTGTGTTTTAGTGGAACAGCAAAAGGAACATCCCCAACACAAAGGTAATTTCAAATGAAAATAGCAAAAAGTCACCTTTATAAAGCCTATGGAACTACACTTTTCTTGGGAATGAAGGAAGTCTCCTGACTGAAACTTTAAAAAATGAATTTATCATGGAGTTCAGGTTAGAAAGAGCTTCAGGAGACCTCTAGTCTAACTTCCTGTTCCAAGGGAAGTCAGCCACTAGGATCAGGTTTTCTCAGGGTTTTTTTTGCAATGTGATCTTGAGCATGCCCAAGGACAGAGATTGCATAACCTTTTCTCTGGTTGGCTGTCCTCATCAAGGAAAAGCATTATCTTACATCCAATTTGGATTTCCCTTGTTTACATGTGTACCTATTGTCTTTCATCCTCTCACCATCCACCACTGTGAAAAAGTTTATATA
>VZRX01012757.1:30317-47927 GCA_013398075.1 Notiomystis cincta
TATATATATATATATATGTATGTATGTATAAAACATCTCCTCATAGGTAATAGGAAGCTGCTGCCACCTGCCCCCAAAGTCTTCTTTAGACTGAACAAGCCCCCCCACTTCAGTCTCTCCTAACAGGACAAGCACTCCTGCTCCTGGACATCTTGGTGGCCCAAGAGAATTTCCTCCAGTTTCTTGGTATCTGTCCTGTATTGGGGGCCCAGCATGGGGTACAGTAGCCTGGATACAATATAGTGTTTGGCAAGTAAGGAAAAAAAATCGCATCCTCAACCTCCTGGCTGTGCTGTTAGTACAGCACAGGGTCCTACTGGCCTTCTTTACTGCCAAGGCACACTGCAGGCTCATACCCAGCTCATTCTCTGCCTGAATACTCAGATTTTCTGCAGAGCTGATCCCCAGCCCATCAGTTCCCAGCCTGTACCACTAAAGATGCCTTTCCTTTCCTGTTGCAAGACTTTGCATTTATCCTCATTGAATTTCCTGTGTGGCCATTCCTGCAGACTCCCTATGTCCCTCTGAATGGAAGTCCTGCCCTCATTCATTTAAACTGTTCCTGCCAACCTCATGTCATTTAAAATCCTCACTGTTATTCTCCTCATCTCCTCCAGGGCACTGATAAAGATAAGGGCGAATGTTCAGGATAACAAATTTCAGCCTTGACTGTCAAAGATCACAAAAATTGTAAGAAACTGAGAACTGGGTCTCAGCATCAAGCAAATCTAATTTTATAAGATATGTCCAGACATGCCTATTTTTGCTTAATGCCTATTTTTACTTCATGTTTTCACCTAGGATTTTCATTGCAGGCATGTGAAAGCATAGCATCTTTCAAAACAATAGAACTTCCCAAAGAAGAAATTGGATTTTTTCTGTGGAAGACAAAAAAATCTGGTAAGAATTATGGCAGTTAATAACATAGAATGGTATAGGAGATACAAAGGGTCCACAAATACATAGGAAAAATTGATGACTACCACACCTAATAGAAAATAAAAGAATGATATTATATATAGAAGAAATTTTCTTCTTATACAGGATTATTTTTCCTGTTGAGGAAATACATTTGCTTTGGTCAACACTTTGGTGTTCTAATGACAAGTAATCAGTCACAGCCTTCCCCTTGCTGGCTTAGAGCCCTGGTGCAGTAGGCAGTGTTCCACTGCTCTCTGTGTGTTGGACATTTCTACCTGCAAGTGCTAGTGCTACTTCCTTCCCTAGGAATTCCTGTCTTCAGGAATTTGTCAGCCAAACTGTGAACAAGCTTGACACCATTTATGTAGTAAGTTATTGTATGCAATCACAGTGCTATGTACTGATTCATCACTACCAAATCTTTTTAAGTTACCCATGGGATCTCTCCAGGTATATGTTATTGGAAGGAGACATTGCTAATGGGTCAAAAAGGTCCCAGACCATGGATCTGTCCACTAAAATGATGAAAGCCCCGTTATTGTTTGATAGCAAGACCAAGGAGTTACCAAGAAGCCAAATTTGGTATGACAGATATTGGAAAGATAAGAGATAAAATGTATATACAGTCCTAGACAAAATCTATTAAGATTTCCCCTTCTATTCTTATTTTCTCCTAGTCTCCAGGCTGTCACTACTAACTAAAGACTGATTGCCATGACTCTTCCCTATCCATCCTTCTCTCTGTCTACTCAGAGAGGTAAGGCATGTGTGACCTAATTAACTTTCTCAGAGCAAAAGATTTGCACCACTATCCTTGCTCTGAAATTGAGTCCTTGAGTATGTCATGCCACTTTCTCTCTCAGCAGAGTACTGGCTTACTGGGAATCAAATCATCTCCCTTCTCATTAAATGAATGGTCTGAAAATTCATTTTAAGCTCTCTCTCTGAACAAAATATCAGAGCAGAGCAGGTGATTTTGTCATGCACAGCTTGCTTGTTTCATAGGAGACCTTCAGTCTAAATGACAGAAAACAAGATCAAGGCTGCCTGGCCCAGTGGCACTTGGCTTTTGTACTATCAGAGACTGTAGATCCAACAGGATTGCTCAGAGGTCTGTCATGGCTGTTCTGCTGCAGAACTTCCCCTCTACCAGGAAGATTCAAGGCTGAGAAGTTACATGAGCCATGTCAGTGCTGTGGCTGAGACCACTGAGTGCTGGGGACCCCTTCCTCTTGCAGTGAGACCCTCTGCTGGGAAATGACACAGCTCTGAGCAGGGATTAGCACACAACTGCTTTCCTTAGTTCTTTGGTGGGTCTTGGGCAGACAAGATGAGGGACAGGCCAGGTGTGTTAGAGAGCACACCAGGCTGCATTTAACCATGTGAAGAGTCAAGCTCAGGAACTTTCATATTTCAGACTGACCCTTGGTACACCAGCAGCTATGGTTATTCACAGAAAAATATTTCAATAATTGAAAAGTACTCGGGTTTCTTGTCTTCTGTGCTTTATTATTATGGAGCAGACCAAAGGCGAGAAAGTAGCAGAAAGGTAGGGCTTGCAAATACTTGGATATTATACCCTGCAATTTAGCTTAAATTGGCAATTTACCAATGTGAATACCCCCAAGTGGGCCTTAATACTGGAGTGGGTGGTTTAATTAGCACTGTGCTCCCATTTATAATTAGATTTCTGTTAGTTCAGTTTGAAGCATGATTTCATAATACAAAATTATTTTTAAAAATCCTGTGGGGATATTCCTGGTAAATTAATACTGTGGACTTTGATGAACTGATGCTTTTAATAGACTGTGGTATTAGCAAAGAATCTAAATCAAAGCAATAACACTACCATCCTATAAAATCACTGCCACAGGATAATAAATCCACATGTAAGAGGGAAGAAAAGTCATCGGATTATCCAAGGAGATTCTGGAATACCTGTTTATCTATTTCAGCTTGGAAAACTTGAAAAATTTAAATCTGGTCAGGAATTTTTTTAAATAGAGTAATGTTAACCTCAACCCAAAATTTTCTGTTCATATTCTCTAAATAGATTTTTAATACCAAATTAAGATATGGCCATGAATTGGAAACACAGAAACTAGGACTAAAAATGAGAAGTGGGCTAAATTCTACACATTCTAGCATGCTGTTTACCTTCAAAAAACTGAATGTGGTTAAATTCTCTTGATCAGTTCTAAATGATTGGAATATTTTCCTTTTTATTTTCAGCTGATATTATGATTGTTGCAGGACAAGGGTTGACCATAGAATGACAAATCTTTGCAGAAGGACCACAGAAAAACTAACTATGATTTTACTAGAGTGCAAGGGCAAATCCATCTTTGTACACGGAGCAGTGGTGGACAAACCCCTCTCAGATAAAATGAGCTGCAGAAGAAGTAATAGCCACAGTATGCACCAGTGAAGGTTTGAGGGGAGGTCTGTGCTCAGTTTGAGGTGCTGCATCTGGAGGAGATACTGCCTTACTTTACTGCTAAACACATGGATCTCAGCCAGCAATGATCCAGCTGGTGCCTTTGCTTCAAGAGGAAAAGGAAGAGACTTGCAGCTTTCTTCTGTGCCCTAAGGACAAACTGAAGTCTAAGGAATCTCATAGAAACAATTTGGGGCTTATTCTTTTCTTCCAGAAAGATCCCAGGTCCAAGGTGAGAGCTAATGGGAAAAGCTAAAGTGGGGCAAGTCTTGAGTCTACTTTACTCCCCTTTTCCCAGAAAAGGGAATATTGAAAGCCTTCTTTGTAGATTGGATTCCTTCTCCAATGCAAGAAACCTTACAAGCACAGCCAGATTCCTGCCACCCAGGCACTCTCCACCTGGTCATCCTTGCTAACATCACCACCATGCACAGGCAAGCATTACCTGTAGCTCTCTGTCAATCCAAAAGTAAGACAAACATGGCTTTGGTAGGAAAAGCAGTCATTGGGATTTATTTTTTGGTTGCTTTCAGCCTTGAGCAGATTTAGCAGTGTGAATGGTCACATGGCATTTAATTGGGTAAGTCAGTCTGTATTTCAGTTTCTGGAGACAGAAAAAAAGAAATTATCAAGGAGAAGACAAAGTGAAAGTATAGAATAGCAAATTCTATTGTGTATTTTCATTAGTTATTAACAGTCTACTTGGTATTTTTTTAAAGCACTTATAGAGGTGCAATGAGGAAAACACACATGGCCAAGACAATGAGAGACTGAGCATTTTCTGTCACTTGTTCTTTTTACTAAAAAAATAAAAATAGTTTAAATGAGAAGTGGGAACCATTTCTTAATGTGACATGAAAGAAAAGAGGACTGAGTAGCCTTTGCAGATCAGATGATCATAAATAGTAATATAAATTCTAACTAGATATTTAAGAAATATAAAAACAAATGTTGAATTGCACTTTGTGTTCTTATCCTCCAGAAGAAAAACCTTATCCCTTGTTTCTTTCCTTCTTACTGAATGGTTAGATAAAACAGGTATTCCCACTGCCATCATACCTGTTTGAGCCACTGCTGCTAAACTGATGAGGTTTTAATGAACATAGCCATTTCAGAGGACATCACTACTTTCTGCAGCCACACAGGGGCTACAATGTGGTCCAAAAGACTTAGATAAACACTAGAGAGCACTTCAGACTTGCAGAAGCTGTTCTTATGTCACAACCTCTATCATATTTATGGTAACAGAAGGTATTGGCCAATACAGCCTTGAACTGAGTGGCAGATGCTCAGCTGGCATAAATTCTGGCTCATACCTGCAACACTGTCTGTGTCATAGCTGTTTTATTCCTTCCCTGCCTTTTGCTGACCTGACTGCTGGGTCACTAACATATATTTAAAACTCAAAGTGCAATTTCATGTACGTCTGGTACAATAAGTCCATGCAGACCAGGTAAATTAAGCTTTCAGCTCAGTGCTTTGGAGCAATCAAATCCCCACTTACATAGGCCTAATTAATAGATAAATAAATTACAAGAACTGAAAGGATATTATGATTATTTCACCTGATCTTCTGCCTGTAAGAGACCTTGTGGATTTCTGGAGTTAATTGTTTACTTCCCAGGTGTTTTGAAAGTTTAACTCCCTATTTTATCATCTGTTTTCATGTAAAACCCTATGGTAATTTCTTAACCTTATGGTTTCTTAATCTTAAATACTTCATAAGACTTTTCCACCATTTATTTCTTAAACATCTCTCTCAGTTTTCTACAAGAAAGCTAGCCAATTCTTAATTCTTATATTATATTCCTTCATGATTTTTTATAGCAGTAATTTGATTTCAAAAGTTCCATGTCGTATCATACTTTTTGAAATCAAATTGAAATACATCTTATCTTATGTGCTTATGAGCTTTTAATTTTTTTAAAGTTCTTATGAACACAATGTCTCATTTTAAGTGTCCTCTTTAAATCTGCCAGTTTTCCAAGATTCATTAAAAATCAACAAAGAGAGAACTTCGTAGTTTTCAAAGCCTGTGAATAACAACTATATAGGTGTGCTGATTTAAATATATTTAGTTGTAGCTCTCTATATCCTCTTGCATTGCTGGCAGAAAGGAAGGTACTGAAAGACCACCAGGTGCTGAGAACAGACTACATTACCTGTTTTTTGCAAGCAGAGAACAGAAATATCTATTGAATATATATGTCCTTTTCATCTTTTTATCAATGGTCTTACTTTCATTGGGTAGGAATGAGCCAGGGCTACATTCATATTCTTTTTGTTGTTAAAAGCTCTTTCTGATCTGCTAAATTTCTCCATCTAGAAAATATTCCCTTGATATCCTTTCCCTCCCTCTATCACTTTTCTGTAATTGCTAATATATATCTGAATGACATTCACTGCCATCAACTTTTTTTCTTTCTGCATTCACTTCATCTTTGTACCCCCTTTCTCTAAGTCAGATTGGTGTTAATTTCTTTTAAGCTATGGTCAATAGAAACACCACTGTGACAGAGGCTAGTAGTTCAGGAAAACTGTTGGAGTAGACTTTGGTTAAAATTAGCTCTACAAATGTGGATTCTGCTCACATTGCAACAAAACAGCAGCATTTCCTTCTTTTTTCCCTGTGATTCTTTCTCATGTTTTAAGCTTTTAACTACCAGGGCACACGTGGACCAGTCCACCCAGGAAATTGTTATTTTGTGGTGTTTTCCAAAGACAGGGCTTGCTAATCCAAAGCATATCACAGGGAGCTTTTTCAGCTCCCTGGAATAAATTCATTTGCTTAGAACTCAATGGATTAATCTTTTCTGAAACCTAATTAACATTTTGCCACTTGACCGTGCAGGTCAATTCCATTAGGACACCTTCACTTTTAGCAACAAGGTAGAAGAAGAAATTGTGGGGTATTCTAGTGTATGACCACAGGAGAAATTAATAAGTATTGAAACTGCTGGCATTAAGACTGTACATTTAATATGCATCTCACCAACATGTTTACTGCTCTGTGGCAATGTAAAATTTATTTAAAAGTCCCTCTGAATTGCTGGTGAAATATTTGTATTATGTTTGTGGGAAGAAGCTTCTTGCTTTATTTCACAGATGTTTTTATGTGTGGAATTCACAAATGAAGTGAGGCTGTGATTCCTACACATTGCCATAGCAGGCTTTGCTGCTGTTGAACATATGGATAGTACTTATCAATGAGTAACTGTTGCAATATCCTTTGGCATCTCTCACAAGTGACAAAATTGGGAAGGTTACAGGTTTATACTAATACTAATACTAATACTAATACTAATACTAATACTAATACTAATACTAATACCAATACTGTGCCTGGAAATTAAACAGAGATGTTGCCTATCAGTTTTAAAATAGTGAATAATGACCATGAGAGTTTTCAGGTGAGTGGAAGTCCAAGTTGTGCCATTCAGAACCATACCCTGGGTCTGAAGAGGTTCCAGGGATAGAAAGAACATCTCTACAAATACTGTGTGGATGGTGTACTTAAATTTAGCTGCTCCAAATGTCAGATATTTATCTGGTAAAAAATAATCATATCCTCTGGAAAGATGTAATCCATTCTGGAGATAGTAACTCAAGATGTTGACAAAAATGTCATTGATGTTTTACGCATTTTTTGACAGATTATTTTCATCTGGGCTTTTTATGCATCTTTAGCTTAATGCAGTTCTTCCTGGCAGAGTTTCTCTCTGTATATTTGCAAATCAAACCTGAAAATATTGAAACTGTGCTAAAGTTGAGTGCAATGAAAGACTGTGGCGGAAACAGCTAATGCAAAGTAACTTATTTGCAAAGTAATTTGGGAAGCAAAGCTTTGCTAGCTCGGAAAAAGATAAAAGGAAATCTTATTTCAGCCAAGCTCATTTCTCTGTCCATGATTTAAATCCAGCACAATGTTAGAGAACCAAAATAGACAATCAATACCTGCACTGCATTCCCTCAGTACTTGTAAATGGCTCACACACTATTCCATGTCTTGAAAGTTAAATCTGAAATTCAGACATAGTAAATTACTCAGGCTTTGGGGACTGACTACTGATGGGGGAAGAAAGTGGATTCAGTGAGGATATGAGGGCTTTGTTGTAGAATCAGTATTCCCTTTCCTCAAGGAAAAAGTAAATTAAAATAATGCAATACAGCCAGAAATGGAACCAGAATCTCTCCAGGTTCTTGGTCTAGTTCAGACACTTTCCACATAATTCTGAAAGACTTCCTGGGAGCACTGGACTTTTCTTTGTCTTTCTATCTCATTGAAAACACACACTTTGCCAGATGTATGATGCAGAGGCTACTGTGAAGCATGCAGTTTTAAGGAGGGTAAGTTATCTGTGTCAGAGTTGAAGATCATGTTTTCTGTCCATTTTCAACATTTATTGCATGACGCTTGTTCAAGTGGATAATAGATTTTATGAGTAAAAGCTACACTTTTCCCTTCCTGAAATTCCTGTTTCTTATCACCACTGTATTTCTCTGGGTGTAGATGCAAGTCACATCTTCATCTAGTGTAGTCAATGGCTGAGGATAACCTCACTGATGTAATGGGAAAAGAACAAGGTCTTCTGTTTGTAGAAAAAGTATTTATTTGCATTTATTCATTCTCTTTAATGCTGATATGAGTTTTTATTCTCTTAGCAACTGGCGCTGGGCTGGGATGTAGCAAAAGAGCAGTAAAGTAACTCATTATTTCTACAACCTATGGAGCTCTCCCTTTAGAAAAAATTACAGTAGGTCAGAAAACTACATTCCTGTTGTTCACAAATTTTGCATTATCTGAAACATTTTCATCTTCAGAAAAAGAGACCAACATTTTAAGGCGTTCATTAAGATCGAGTTTCAGAGCACATAATTTCAGAAATACTGTAAATTTATATTCCTAAAATAAAATCTGCTTCTCCAAATTCCTGAATCCTACTGACTCAAAGTGGGGCTATTTCTGACCAATTTCATGATGCTCAGCCATAAAGTTATGAGGGTAGATGACTGCTGTACCTTCAGAGTAATTGGCTCCCCAAGCTGCAGTGGCCACATAGCCAGGGCCACGTGAGGCAACAAGTGCCTGGCCAGGAGCCAGGCTGAAGAATGGAAACACAGAGCCCCTTGTACTTCACTCTGGATGGTGGCTTGCAGGGTGACCAGGAGCCCATCCCCAGGGCTCTGAACACTGTGGCAGCAAAACTGGTAACCCTGTCCAATAAACTCACTGCTGATGAAAACAAATTTCCTGAGCATAAAAGGTGTGCAGCAATGTGGGAGGCAGATATCCCAGAAGTTTAAAAGCCCTGGAGATCTGAGCTGGGCTGCAGTCCCTCAGGGAGCCTCTCTGAGCAGCTGGGTGGATGAGTGAAGAAGAGGCAGAGAACTGGTGAGTTTTGCTGGCAGGCTTGTTCAAATTGGCACATTTCTGCAAGACATTTCACTTTCAATGGACTGTCATTTTTCTGACTGAAGTTGATTTTTTTGAAACATTTCTCACCATTTGAAGTCAAATCATCACGAAACCCCAGCCAAATCATGAAACTCCAGGAGACTCAAAAGTTGCTTTGTGAGAGAGGTTTATGCATCTTGCTTGAATCAGAATGACCTTTTTTGACTTGAACTCTGTTATGCTGCAGATCCTCTGGGTCCTATTTGTGCCTTCCTGTGACTGCTTTGCCACATGCTATTTTTCACAGGAGTTTGTACTGGAGCAATAGCCTGCATGTGTCTGCTTTGGGGATTTATGAACCATCTTGCAGCTCTGACCACACAGCTGTGCAGAGAAGTCGATGCTTTGAATGGTTCTCCCCAGACAGAAAGCAGCTCTTCCAATGGCTGTTGCTCACAGAATAAAAGAGAAAAAAGCTGAGAGAACCAGCAGAGGGAGAAGTATTAAAGCAATAAGGAGAAAATAGAATTTTGCTTTCAACACATCCACCTTATTATTCACTTAAAAGAAAAAAAAAGAAAACCAAAACAAAAGAAAACAAAATAAACAAGCCCCAGTCATTAACTCATCCTTAGGTAATGTAGGTGATTATTCCAGAACACAAACTAATGTCTAAAAAAAGGCAGTGCTCTTGGCTAGCCCCAAAACACACATTATACCAGTGCCAAAAGGGTAAACATGTTCCTTTTGAGATTTCTGCTTTTGTTTTCAATAAAAGAAGACCCATAGAGTGACCTACAGTGTAAGTTCTCTTCCCTTTCTCAGCTATTTCTGAAGTTTCATTTCCATTGTGAAGCCAAATAGTAAGATCTTTTGCCCTGTTTTAGAAGATAAAAGAGTGAGCAAGAAAAGGAGAGATGTGCAAGTCTTCACACAAGACCTCTGAAAATAATTAATTTTCATCCTGTCTGATCCAGATCTATCACTCTGAAAACAACGAGTAGATTTTGACTGTGTTTTACAGAGCTCCCAAAGATCTGACTTCTCCAGAATTTTGTAGAAAATGCCATATTCTACATTCTTTAGTTAGGGAATGGAAACTGCAATACCATAGTGCTGGGTACTCTTCTTGAGCAGAGGGTCTGGATGGCCTCATATTCTGCTTTCTCTTGAATAAACTTCAATCAGATAATTCTAATTAAAAACTGAATTTCCTGCTCTGCATCTGGCTGCTGAAAATATAAGATACAAGGGACTCAGTTTCAAGTATTAACTAGATTTAGTGTTGCTTTTAATCAGAAAGGAGATCTGGAACCAGTCTCACATCCTCATCAGGGGGTGTCAGCTACTGAGTGACCCATCATGGACATTTTGGCCACTCTTCTCATATCAGACCTGAGGCTTTCTATTTGGAGCTAGAAACTTTGCTGCAACTGCCCTGTTTTTAAAAAGCTAACAAAAGCCCTTGGCTTGTGAAAGGATTCATTTTTGTTTCAGTTATGAACAAGGACACACTCTGAAAGATTTTCACAAATGAGAATTCTCAGCCACAGCTCTGTTGCAGCATAGAGAGGCCACTTGATCTGAAGTGCCACTCAGACCAGCTTTATGCAGGAAAAAAAACCACTGACAATGATGAAATAATAAGACATAGTTAGAAAGTAAGATGATAAAAGGGTTGAACTGAAAGGAACAATACACCCTGTTTTAATCACCTTTCTGTTCCTGGATAACAGATAGGGAGTAAGGAAACAATAATTCACCCTGACTGGTTGTGTAACCTACCTGACATGACTTCAGGGATCTTCACAAAATTGTATAGGCATCCCTTGTAAACATCTTCAAGTACAGGGTACTCTACATACTCTACGTGCTAACAAGCATTCAATATCACTGGATAATGCCAATTTCAGTGTCATAACATCAGTGTTTCACCTGTGAAATATTAAAAGTTGCACTGCTTATTCTTTTAGTGCAATGAAGTAATTTTGAAAACTCGGGGAAAAAAAGTGAATTCTAGTAAAATAAATTAATATTTCAAGTGACTTTGATCAGCTAGTCAATTTGGAATTGCTTTCCTCTTAAAAATATGTAGCTGAGAAGATGGAATATTTTCTGAAGACAGTATTAATTAAATAAACATTAATGAGATAAGTGTTGATTCTGAAACTGCTATTCATTCAGTGCAGGAACAAATACATGATATGAGATACATGCAAGGAACATAATGGAGCAGTAATTTTAAATGAACAACATACTCAAGAAAATAGTGATTTCCTCAAGGATAATGCCCAAACAGAGAAAGGGAAATTGAAAATACATTACTGAAATCACTCAGCCACTTCACTCTTTGAATTATTAAAAAGTTCTATGGATTTCTTTTTCAATTACCTTTTGCAATCTTGAAAAGTACACATAAAGGTATTTTTATCCCTTTCTTTTTGGTCAAGAGTAGATTTTATTCTGCAAGTCTCTTTTGTATTGCTCTTATTTATTTATTTATTTGGCTGGCTGATTATTTACCTATAGATAAGAGTGGAAACCCATGTCGAAGAGCTAGTTTTTCATTTTTGAAGATGTTTATATATATTAGTCATTTATACATCCTTACACCTAAGCTCCATATTTATCAAGTAGCTGCTAAACTGACTGTAATCCCTGCACAGAGATTACCTGCATATCTTTCTCTGGATGTTGCTCATCCCATGTCATAAGGGCCAGAGTTAAATTTATTAGGTGCTCTGGCAGGACTTCAGGCACTTACTTTTCTGACTTCCAATGGCACAGTGGATAAGCCTATCAGATGGACTGTCAGACAATTGCCATGGCTTTAAACAGTCTCTGGGATTCAGGATCCAAAAAATACTGATCATTTCCAGGTACCCTGGGCCAGACTTCTGGAAAGCCATGAGAAGGATGAAAAGATTTTAAACACTTTGTGAAGAATGCTGACATGAATGAACATAAGCACATTTAAAGAATCACAGAGCCCTTTGTAAAGTAGATGCTGATTTTGGAAAAATGAAGGAAGACACAGATATTTACAGATGTAGAAGGAGTATTAGCTGAAAACAGTATCTTTCTTACTGGCACCTTTATCTTCCTGAAGTCACACTCCTGTGTGTCATTCATCATATCTAATTCCAAGGCCACTTCTGTGCTGCCTAGAAAAAGTGAAAAGAAATCCCTCACATCTTAATTGATATGTGAAAATGCATTGGACATTATTATAAATGCCAGTCAGGTCTCCTTTATAATAAAAAAGGATCTACAGGTTAAAACATGGGCAGAAAATAGCATGCAAACTAAATTATCTGAAGAATAACATTTCAAATCCACATCATTCAAGTGAAGACAAAGAAGTGAAAAAGAAGCTGAAAGAATCCTAGAGATGGCCACAGAGAGTAAATCAAATTACTTTGTAATGAAACACAATGGCATTTAGAATCAATGTGTTTGCAGGAAAAGGAAGAAGGAAACCATAAGCTAAATTTGCAGATCAATCTTTGCCTGCTCTTTGCTACACAGCATTTGTGAGACAATTAAGTCCCACCTTGTTTTTCAGTCTAAACCTGAGAATATCAGAAAAAGATCAGCAGTCTGGAAATAGAATAAGAAAGAATAAGCAGAGACATTTAATCACTTCAAGTTTTTCAATCCTCTTCTGCTTTATTCACTCTGAAGTCTATACTTTATTTAAGTTCTTCCTATCCACAGATATCCAGGCAGCCTGACTTTAAGTGCTTAACACGACACAAAGGAGAGGGTCAGTGCAAGGAGGCTGTGTCACCCTGGGTACTGAGAATATTCTTAGGCACTAATTTCTTCATTGTTTGCTGTCTCTTTTACCACTGATGGTGTTTGTAAACCCTCATTCACACTTTTTACAAAGGGAGACCTCCTGCCAGAGGAGGCAATTCCAGGGTTTACCCCTGCTCCCACAGCTCCTTCACGTCTGGTAGGTTCCCCATCCTCCCTGTGGTAGCCTTCTCTTGGGGGAGGAATTTTATCAATATGAAAGCTCTGTGGACCTGTACAAAATAGTCCCTTTATTTTTAGAGGCTCCTATGATGATTAATTTTTTGTGTAATTGAGTATTTGTGAAGCATTCTGAGCCCTTTGGGTTGAGATATTTGCAGAAAGTAATAAAGATTGTTCCATGCTGTCTCTGTCTCACAATGTGCCAAATAATCCTCTGTGGTCTCTTGTGGTCTGCAACACAGATTTTGGGATAGCCACATTACCCAAAGCAGTGTAAGGTGAAGGCACAATGGCATCCTACCAATAAGCAGGAAAGTGCAAGAGAAAGCCTTTGGCACTGTGGTTAAAAAGGTCATGTCAAGTAACTCCAGGAGACAGAGGCACAGCACCATGTCAAGATAATTACAGCCAGTGCTGCCTGCTGGTGTTACCTTTATTGTTTATGAGGACACTGTCAGTTTGTGTTCATGTTCTTGTCTCTCAGTTTTGTTCCAGCATATGAGCCCCATTTTAAAATTAACATTAAAGAAGCCCAGAAAGGAAAAATGAGACTCCCATACATATGTACACTCACACACAAAATAAAAACCTGACAGAACATGACACATGGAGTGTCAGCTCTTAGTTATCAGTTTCCTGGCTTTTCATTGGTTGCAGTAAGACCTTCAGATGACTCAAAATGTGGACTTCTAATCTTCCTTTATGTGAGTCTCTGCTTTCATGCTTGCATAAATAGGATTCAGATTAAAAAGCAACACTTTACTTATGACAGTGGTAAATAAACACAGACACATTTTTTCCAGAATAAGGATGTAAAATCCATTGGTTCCTAAAATATCAGATATGTATGACTTAAATAGGAAGGGGTTTGTTGCATGTGGACATCTTCCCCTTCTCTGTATCATTAAACTGATGGAATTATTCATGCTAAGGAAGGGACACACGCATGTAAAACATATGTTAATATGTCGTAGATAAATGATACTAGAAGATAGAACTGCTTATACCAGTTTAAATCTGTCCTTGGTCACAGATACAGATGGTGAGAGCTAAATAGCTTTGACCAACACATAGTGAGCTCAAAGTGTCATTTTTCTAGGTATCCTAGTTACATCCTGTCTGTGTGGGCTTGGAGTACTGGGCAGGCTTGCTGTCAGCTTTGTGACACAGAAGCTGACTTAGGAGTAGTGATGAGAGTGACTAAGGAACAAGCATAAATTCCATAAGGTAAACTCTTGGCAAAGTGTAGCATGGAATTCAAGTCTCAGCTTGAGGGATTAGTGCCTGATCTTACCTTGTGTTCAGTTTACAGACAAAAGATATGTGCCATGGGAATAAAACCAAGGATTTGATTGCTGAAGCAGGGGGTCCTGCCTATGGAGTACTTGAAAGTTGTAGCCAAGGGTGTTATAACTCAGTGTGTAACAAGATCATAAGACCCACTGAGGGAATAAAGTATGTTCCTCCAAGCACATTAATTTGAGCAGATGTGCAGCTTGAGAAAGAAGGTAACAACTGTTTTGCATTCTCTCACTTCTTCAGAGAAGACATATGCTAGTTCTTTCTGGTTAATTGAGTAAGTGGTCAACACTGGAGTTTTGTGGAGAGAAATCTTCAGAGGCTCACCTGTGTGAGAATTTCATGTTTCTGTTCTTCACTGGCATTTCTGCAAATGGACTCCACAGGTTCCAGAGGAACTCTGCATTCTGGCATAGTGGGCACAGTCCATTACTTCTGCCAAAATACTGATCTGTGATTTCAAACAGATTCTGTCCTAGGATGAGAAAAGTGCTGAGGGATCACGTAGGAGCAGAGCACCTGCTGTTCTTCATGTAAATTCTGAAAATCTCATCTGTTCCACCTTGTGAAAGGCAGAATGTACACTTCCTGTGGGATGTTTATCTGACCAGGAAGAGCGAATATTTCCTAAAGCTTCTAAACATTGAAGGAACCACGAAGATCCAAATTTTATCCCTCAGAGCAGGCACAGTTAATTCTACATTAAATCTGAATTTCCAGAACAAAACCTGTGTGTCTTCAGGGCCCAGTGTGAATGCCTCAGCAGAGCTTGCTTGGTTTTCTTCTTGGTTTTGTGCATGTGATTTTGTTTTCTTCCAGAGCCTGGCCTATGAATTACAAATGCCTGCTATTAGTGCATCTAATAGATTTGCTCTTTCAGGTCAAGTGGTGAGGATTTATGCCTTTCATAGCAGATTTTGAATCCCATTGATGACCTTGGTGTCCCTGTATGGGTATCACATATACTCTAATATAAATATGATGTGCAGGGCTAACACTGACTTGTATTTCTTATTCCAAACTATACAATCCTAGTTAGAGCTTTTTGTCAAAACTAGCTGATGGCTCACTGCTGGGTTTGCTATTACATATCAAACTGGCTTAGACAGCTTACATTTAAACTATGGGATGCAGGAATACTTCTCAGATCCTAGGTTCAGGGCCTCTGTTTTCACACCTTTATTTTGGAAAAATAATACTTCATGTGATCAGGAAGACAGTAAGGATGTTCCTGCAAGTTTCCCTATCTGTATTTTCAGAGGACACTCTGGATAAAGGATTTTTAATGAAAGATTATCAGCTCAATGCTATAAAGGAAGGATCTTGGGGGCTTTACCTTCAAATGGCACACAAGGGAGACATTCCACAGCATGGTAACTCTCAAAGTTGTGGCAGTTTTCAGTCACCCCAAGCTCAGTCAGGAATTATTGAATAGGAATTCATAATAAATGAAAATAAACTTTATATTTCATACCTTTTAATTAACTCATGAGATTGGGTGACAGTTGATCTGAAATGCAACATGTAACAGGAAAATGAGTCTGGTATTTGCATGTTGTAATAACTTTGGGATGGAGTTTAAATATCCAAAGGATTACAAGATCTTATAATAGTTTAGTCAAATACAAGAGATGGTACCTGGAAAGTGATGCAGCCAGTTATTATCATGAGAGATAGGGAGGTGGGAAGATGAAAAAGAGCTTTCAATTCCTATTATTAACATTCACTCAGAGTTAATAATTATTTGAAAAGCAACTGCCTTGAATCACTGCATTTTACATTGCTGGCTCTGGAGTTTTTAAGTCTGGGGTTTGGGATCACTGGTACAAAGCTCCAAAACATTTAGTTAAAGTATTAAAAAAAACCAAACTAAAGAACATTTCTCTCAATGCAGAGAAGAGAAGAGAAGGAGTATGTGTTCCATTGGACAATATTAATCAGAAGAGACTCTTCACATATGGCAGAAGTGAGTATAAATGAACTCCAGAGATTTTGATGGATTTCATAACATTTTTATGAATCAAGATTAAGAGACAACACCCATAGACAGACCAGCTAAAGTATTCTGCTATGTGGTTTTGCTCTTTTCTTTGGCCAGTAAGTTTCTTTAAGTCAAACTTAAACACTTTTTGTTCTTAAAGAAGAAAATTATATTTGTAAAGTGAAATGCCAGCCATAGGAATGTCTCCAAATACTTCACTCCACAAAGAGAGGCAGTATTAGAGGATAGAGATATCCATTGATTTTATTGTGAAATGTCCAACTTAGTTAAGGGAGAGAGGGTGTGGGAATACTATTAAAACATAGATTAAATCCTTCAACAACCAGCAGTACATGGAGTTTTCATCTTTATCACTTAGATGGTTCATTTCAAAAGCAGTATAAGGCCATTGAATTGGTTGGGTTGGAAGTGACTTAAAAATTGTGTAGTTCCAAACTCCCTGCCATGGACAGGGACACCTTTGACCCATCCAACTCAGCCTTGAACAATTCCAGAGATGGAGCATCTACAAATTCTCTGTGCAACCTGTTCCAGTGTCTCACTATACGCTCAGTAAAAAATTTCTTCCTAAAATCAAATTTCTTCATAAAATCAAAATAGTTGGTGTGCAGCATCTTTTAAATTTATGGTTTGGGTGACAAGCCTCATCAGAGTAATCTGAATAATATTCTGACCTGGTTCCATTTCTTCTGCTGGTTCCATGTTTGCAGGATAGACTCTATCTCTTTTCATCATTGTTGAATTCTTCCCCTTGCTACATCTTTCATTACATGAATCAATTACAGTGTTCTCAATGTTCTCAGTCATTCCAATTTATCTTTGAAAGAGATGATTGTTACTTTTTTTGAGGATAAAAATAAATACTAGGCATCAATTTATATCTAAAATCTCCATTTCATTATTCACACTGTCTTGAAACAACACATTGTAAGTTATGAATTTTGTGCAAGGGAATTTGGCATTGATGAAAGATACTAAAATGACACCTTAATTTCTTTCTCCAGGAAACATTCATGTCAGGACAGGTTTTTCTCATAACTTTTGCTGATATATTTCTGATTTGGATCTACAAAAAGACTTGAAGCCTCTTACTTTTTATATAGGTATTAGAAGGCTACAAGTGGAACACCATTGTGCTTGGGACTCTCTGCTGTGAATAGATAGTGAAAGACAATCGTAAAAGAGATAATGACAAGTAAATGATGGGAGTAACACCTTATACTGAATCCTTATAAGTGACTCTGTGTTCTTGTGCCCTACTCTGGTTCCTGGGTCAGTGTTTTAACTGCTCCATGTATACCACTCCACCTCTGGAAACTGAATGCCTTCAGGTTGATAGCACTGCTCCCTCATCACACAAATTAACTGCCTCTTTTGCTACCTCTTATTTATTGTTTTTATTTTATTGTTGAGTACTGTTTACTTGGATACATTGAAAAATGCTGGTGATGACACCAGGTTGCAGTGTCATCAGCTGCATCAGCTGAATGTAGGGAAGAAATCCATGGAGAAAAGTAGAGCTGTACCTCCTTACTCCTTGTAAATACAGTCCTCTATTCCTTCCTTCCTTCCTTC
>VZRX01012758.1:0-16402 GCA_013398075.1 Notiomystis cincta
TCAAACCCCATCACCCCTCACCTCTGGGATCCCGACCCTCCTCCCCTGCAGGACCCTTCCAGCCC
This sequence comes from Notiomystis cincta, assembly GCA_013398075.1. Lineage (NCBI taxonomy): Eukaryota > Metazoa > Chordata > Aves > Passeriformes > Notiomystidae > Notiomystis > Notiomystis cincta. The sequence goes on from VZRX01012758.1 coordinate 66, forward strand.
CTCCCCTCACCTGCAGCGCGGAGATATCCGCGCTCTGCTTCTCTTCCAGCTCCTGCAGCTGCTTCTCCAGCGCCTCGTTCATGCCGCGGGTGGCCTCGATCTCCAGCGTCTTGGCCTTGAGCAGGCGGCGGCTCTCGGACACCTCGTCCTTGGCGGCGCGCACGGCGTCCGTGTTCTTGGCCGCGCTCTCGCTGAGCACGGTGAAGCGGCTGCGGAACCACTCCTCGGCGTTCTGCATGTTGCGCGCCGCCAGCTTCTCGTACTGCGCGCGGATGTCGCGCAGCGCGGCCGACAGGTCGGGCTTGGCCGACACGTCCATCTCCACGGACAGGTGCGCGTACTGGATCTGCGCCTGCAGCTCGGCCAGCTCCTCCTCGTGCACCTTCTTGAGGAAGGCCAGCTCGTCCAGCAGGCTGTCCACGCGTTTCTCCAGCTCCGCCCGCGCCAGCGCCGCCTCGTCCGCGCCCTTGCGCACCTCGAGCAGCCGCGCCTCCGCGTCCTCGCGGCTCAGCACCTCCTCCTCGTAGCGCGCCTGGAGCCCGCGCAGCGTCTCCTCCAGGCTCTCCCGCTCGCCCTGCAGCGCCTGCTTCTCGCTCGTCGCCTCCTCCGCGGCCAAGCGCAGCTCGCGGATCTCCTGCTCGTACAGAGCGCGGAAGCGGGAGGGCTCGGCGTGTTTCTGCCGCAGCACCAGCAGCTCGGCCTCCAGCACCTTGTTCTGCTGCTCCAGCTCGTGTACGCGCTCGATGAAGCAGGCGAAGCGGTCGTTGAGGTCCTGCAGCTGCGCTCGCTCCTGGCTGCGGATGGACTTGAGGTCGTTGCTGATGGCGGCCACCTGGCTCAGGTCCAGGCTGTCCACCGAGTGCAGCAGCGAGCCCGAGGCGCTGGAGGTGGCGTAGCTGCGGCGCACGGACACGGAGGACACGGGCGCGGACAGGCTGGAGTACGCGGAGCGCGCAGAGCCGAAGCCGCCGCCGCTGCGCACCGACACATGGATGCGCGGGCTGTCCGCGTAGCGCCGCTTGTAGGACGGGAAGAACGGGTCGTAGCCGTACGAGCTCATGGCTGCGGGGGCTCCGGCGGCTGCTCTGCGGCGGGCGCCGCCCGCGCCCCGGTATTTATGCGCGGGGAGGGCGGGCGGAGCGGCGGGGACGGGGCGGGGCGCGGTGGCGTCGCCGCGGTTGAGGTGACGCCCGGAGTGGTCCAGGCACCGCCGCGGGGAGGTGGCGCCCGGAGCGGTCCAGGCGTTCCCTCACTGCTGCGATGTCCTGAGCGGCACGGGCTGGACTTCGCCCCGGTGATGCCTGGGCAGCTCCGGCCATCCCCGCAGTGAAGGGTTGTCTGGATCACTCCAGGCATCCCCGCAGTGAAAGGATGTCTGGACAGCTCCGTGCATTTCAGCAGTGAAAGGATGTCTGGACCACTCCAGGCATCCCCGCAGTGAAAGGCTGCCTGGACCGCTCCGCGCATATCAGCGGTGANCCGTGCATTTCAGCAGTGAAAGGATGTCTGGACCACTCCAGGCATCCCCGCAGTGAAAGGCTGCCTGGACAGCTCCTGCCACCCCCGCAGTGAAAGGATGTCTGGGCAGCTCCGTGCATTTCAGCAGTGAAAGAATATCTGGACCACTCCAGGCATCCCCGCAGTGAAAGGATGTCTCGGCAGCTCCGACCATTCCTGCAGTGAAGGGATGCCTGGACAGCTCCGTGCGTTACAGCAGTGAAGGGATGTCTGAACCACTCCAGGCATCCCGCAGTGAAAGGATGCCTGGACAGCCCTGGCCATCCCTGCAGTGAAGGGATGTCTGGACAGCCCTGGCCATCCCCGCAGTGAAGGGATGCCTGGACAGCCCTGGACATCCCCGCAGTGAAGGGATGCCTGGACAGCCCTGGACAGCCCTGCAGTGAAGAGATACCTGGACAGCCCTGGACAGCCCTGGCCATCCCCGCAGTGAAGGGATGTCTGGACAGCCCTGGCCATCCCCGCAGTGAAGGGATGCCTGGACAGCCCTGGACAGCCCTGGCCATCCCCGCGGGCGCGGCGGGGCTGTGACCGAGCCGCTCTGGAACGGCCCCGGCTCGGCCCCGCCTCATGGTCTCAGCTCTGTCTCGGCCCTCCTGGGACGCAGCCTGGGACCCAGCTGGGGCATCTCCTGGCCTCCCTTCAGGCCCTTTCCAGCTCCCCTCAGGTCTGTCTGCACCCCCAGCCCGCCCAGGCTGTGTTTAACACCCCCTCTGCTTCCCCACAGCTGCCCTGGCTGAAGCTTCGGGAATGCCGTGAACCCCAGGCTGTGACCGAGGTCCTCTTGGTAAGGTCGGGGGACACCCAGGCCTGGCTGCAACTCAGAACCCCCAAACTCGTGTAAATACCTTTCTTTCCCTTCAGTCTGCAGTTTTCACAAGGTGTGAGTGCTCTCTGAGCCCCTGCATCCCCTCCATGTCCTTTATTACCAGTGGTCCCTAATAACCAGGTAATTATGGGATCATGGAATCCCAGGATGGGCTGGGATGGGGGTGACCTTCAAGCCCATCCAGTGCCACCCCTGCCATGGGCAGGGACACCTTGGGTGCTCCAAGCCCATCCAACCTGGCCTTGGACACTTCAGGGAAAGCCTGGGAGTGTTATTTGTCCTTTCATTACAGGAAAGAAGCATCAGACACAGGGTGGTTCTCAGATACCTCATTCCTTGAGATTCCCTGGAGCCAAGTCTGGCTGGGACATGGATCACAGGGACAGGATATTTATCCTTGCCTAATCTGGCTAATACAGAGATTAAATTGGACAGCTGCATTGCAGCTACCTCGGGGCCAGGTTATTACCAGTAGTTGATTAAAATAAAGCAGTATTTATGTGGTAGAGATTTATTGTGGTAAAAAAAAAGGATGTGTTGAGCACAGACTGCATGGGAGGCTCAAAAAGACAATGAGAATTCACCTCTTGGAGTCAGAAGGGCAAATATATCATAAAACAAACTGTTCAAAGTTGTCTCAAGGAAGGAATAAAAGTAAAGTCTGGGGGAAATTTATTAGACAGGTACCACAAAAGTGCTGAGGTGCTTCCCAAAGAAAGGGGAAGGACTTAATAACATGTTTAATTAATGTGCCTGTCAGTAATTGCAGTGGTAATTGGGTATTTCTGGCACAAGTAAATGTTTGTTTAATACCAGCCACTTAGGAAAGGCAGAGCAAGGTGGATTTATTGTATTTCCCACTCCCCTGACCTCACACAGACCATCACCTGGTGTGTGGCAGCTTCTCCCTCAGCTTCAGGGTATTTAACATGAGGATCACTGAGCTGTGGAGGTACAGAGCTGCTCATCTGAGCTGATTCTGGATGGAATGAACCGTACCAAGAGCTCACAAAGGCTTGAGTGTCACTTATACCCAGCAGAGCTGCTGGGAGACTTCATTCTGCAAATCCACAGAGCCCTCCTGAAGATCAGTGCAGCTCTCAATTTGCCAGCACTGCAAGCTCAGCTTCTGCCTTGATTTTTATTCACCATTTGTTTTTTAAATTCCAGTCGTGGCTGCATTCATGCATGTCAGAGCAGCCTTTCATTATTCAGAATGCGCAAAAAGAGAGCAGCACAGGTGGGGTTTTCTGTGCTAATCTATTTCAGCTTTAGCAGAGATTGGGCTTGAAAGGGGCAGGAATGAGGAACAGAGACAGTGTAGAGAGGAAGATTCCCAGCAGGTGGGTCAGGGACTCAGTGAGCTGATATTTTCTGGGATACTCGACTCCTGCAAGCTGAAATACCTTGTTTCACGCCAATGGATTTATGTTAATCTGCCCTGCAGCAACCTGAGCACAAGATTTAATTATTAATGGTATCATTTATTATGCCATGTATTAATAAAGGAATGTACCTCAGCTTGTAAAAACCTCTGCGCTTCAGATCCCAGCAAAACAAGCTGTGTAACTGTAGGCTGGTAATTCCCTCTCCCAGCTTTTTGAGTGGAAAACCCTTTGCTGTGTGCCAGGAGAAGGGGAGTGTGTCTGCATTCAGCCCTGCAGTGTGCAGCTCCCAGGGGCTCAGGCTGAGGAGGGAGCTTTGGTACTACCAGGAAAAGAAAAGCCTCTCCTGAAGGCATCCTGCTCCCCAAATTTGGATTTCCAGGCACAGGGCAGTGCTGATGGATCCCCCCATTCCCTCTGTGTCTCTTTTGTTGCTTTCTGCCATAATGCAGAGGACAATCTGGATGTGTCACTGTGAGAAAAATCGATATTGTGAGCAGAGGAAGGGGACACAGCAGGGAGTGGCCCCTGCCACCTGTGTCACCTGCAGCAGCTCAGCATTGTCCCCCTTCCCCCTGATGGAGCTGTTAAACCTCACTGGTTTCACTGGGTGTGAGTGTCCCCAGCCCAGAGAATCCCAAGCCCAGGTTCACCCCGTGAAAAGTGGCCTGGGTGACCTAAATAATGCAAATTATTCTGAGGGATGATGCAGAAATGAAAAGGCAGCTGTGCCCCACCCCTGGAAGTGTCCAAGGGACGCTGGGGGGTGTCCCTGCCCATGGATGAATTTTGAGGTCCCTTCCCACCCAAAGCATTCCAAATCCCACTGCTGCCCAAGGAAAAGCAACAACTCCACAGCAAATCATTCCTGTCCATTCCCTTTCCTCCACTGCACCCATAATTAACACACCTCGAGCTGTAATTGGAATTTCCTCAAGGAAAAGCTCAGACCTGAGCCCTGTGCTGGGGCCTCGCTGAGCACCAAGAAATCACCTGAACACACCCAGTGAACTCTGCTGGGGTTTGCCTTTTTTTCCCATGTTTTAATCAAAGAATTTCCCCACCAGAAAGTGCAACAGGGACATTTTGGGTGGAGCCTGCAGTGTCTGCTGCTGCTTTCATTGCAGAAGCAGAGAAGGAGCTGTGCCTGCTTAGTTGGGGTTTACACAGGAATCAAGCAGTCCTGAGTTAAAAAAAAAAAACTCAAAACCATCAATTTTTCTTTTTTTACAACTTATTTCTACCTCAGAAAAGCCCAGCTCTGAGGGAGGGTGGAATCAGGCACTCCCACTGCTAAAAATGTTCAATAACTCTGATGTCTGCTCTCATGTATTTGTCTAAAATTATATCAAAGTCTCTGGATGAGTTGAATTAAAACAGGGAAAAGAAAATGCTCTGATCTATTTTGATGAATTGGAACAGAATCTCACATTTTAGGAATTCCTCTTTCTATATTCCAAACAGTCCTTTTAATGTGAGGCTCTCAGGAATTTCCAAACCAAAGCAGAATTTTGTCTGCAAGGACTGAGCTACACTCTCTGGGACACTCAGAAGAAATGCAAATAAGTGTTTAATTTATCTCCTTTGAACCTCTATTTGCTTTGTTGGTGCCAGATGTAGCAAGTGCCTGGGCAGCTTTCATTATTTTATTATTATTTACACCAATTTCTGCACACAGTAACAGCAGTTTGCTCACTTTGAGCTTGTTCTGTCTCTTGATTACAGGAGCTGGAGGAAGCAGGCAGCCAATTCTTTCATCTGAGCTCTGTCAGGGAACGTTTAATTAGAAGATTCATTAATTAGCTTTGTTTACTTGTTGGATCAGGCCTCCAAACTAGGCCACAGAATCTGATGGCAGATCCCAGGGTTGGTTCTTGTCTCCCAGAATCAATTAAATGGATGTTCTGCTTTTGGTTCCAGCAATTAAAGATCAACTGAGAGGGTTTGGGGCCAAATTCTGTGGGAAAGGACCTTAAAAATCCTCTTTTTCCACCCCCTGCCATGGACAGGGCACCTTCCTCTGGACCAGCCTGGCCTTGGCACTTCCAGGGATGGGGCAGCTTCTGTGGGAAAATAAAACTCCTGAAAAAACCCAGCCAGCCCATTTGGAAGGAGATAATTTATTAATTTGCAAAGTTTCATTGCTTTAATTGCCTCTGAGGTGAGGAGGAAGGGTTGGAGTCCAGGCCACTCCAGGAGCTGAGCCTGGTTTTAGGCTTCACAGCTGAGCTGAGCTTTGTTGTACCCCAAAAAGCTGCTCTGGGAACCAGCCCCACCCCTGCTGCAAAGATTTCAGTGGTCTCTAACAATAATTCTATTTTTGTGGTGTGGGTTGAGGGCTGGGTGCTGAAGGAACGTGTGCTTGAACAAGTGCAGCTGGGAGCAGCAGGAGGAATTTAATATCCTTTGTTTTGGGAGTTGGATCCTCACAGCAGCAGCAATATCCAGGGGAAAGCAGTGGGAATATTTCCCTATTTTCCCTTTTTTTGCTGTGCCAGCTGGAGTAAGTCCTGTTGGTGACAGGGCAAAGAGAGAAAACTGCATTTACAACACAGCTGAGGGCACGTGAAGGCTCATAATGCAGCCAGAGACTCCATTTCCTTCCCAAAATTTTCCAGTATCAATGAAAATAAAGATAAAACACTGGTCCAAAAGAGCATTTATTTGTGGGCTGCACAGACAATTAAAAAGCAGAGAGATTTTACGGTTGTGGTTTTATCTGCAGGGAGCTGAAGCAGAGAATTCCAGGTTGGTCACAGAAAGGAGATGAACTGAGGAATAATTTCCCTATAATTCAGTTATTTCAGTCTTTGGGATATTTTTTCCCCCTGCTGCAGAGGCAGCAATAAAATCCTTGCGGGGTGTTCACGAAGCCACCTTTGAGTGAGTGAATCATCCCCCCACACAGCAGTGAAAAGCATTTCTTGGGAAGGTGTAAAAATCCCTTTATTTCCCAGTCTGGCACGAGCTGCTGCCCATAAAACACAGATTGCAGGGAGCAATAAAGCTGGGAGGGCTCTGCTGCAGGGAGGTGGCTCGAGGCAGCTGAATTTGCTCAGCTCTGCAGTCTGTGAATAAAAATCCCTGGATTCTGCAGCCAGAGCACCTCTCCTGCCACCCCCAGCTCCCTGCAGGCAGCACATTCCTGGTGTCCTCAGGGATGGGAGCCCAGGATTCCTGTGGGGTGGGGTAGGAACCACCCCCATCTCTCTGGGTTTGTGTTTAATGTCATTTAATTGAAAGGTTTGCAGAGGTCTGCAAATGCTCATCTCTATTTCAGCTGTTTCATGCCTGGCACTTCTCCTCCTGGAGAGGAAAGGGCTTTGCACCACTCTGAGGCAGAGGTTAAATTATAAATTACCCAGCCTGGATGAGAGGCTCTCCCAGCAGAGGTTACTGGGAGAATTGAGGTTTTATTGGCACTGCTGATAAGTGAAGATAAGGAGTTGCTGGGTTTAATTTTTTGAGGGAAATATTTTTGTATGTTTTTTCTCCGTGCTATTTTTTGGACAAATATTTCACTTCCATTTAAACTGCAGCTGGTTTTTCCCTTTTTTTTTTTTCTCCTTTAACATCTCTCTATTAGTCCTTTCTATGACTCTCAATAAAACCTTAAATGGTAAAAACCTGAATATTAAAACTTCTGTTTCAGACATTTTATTTGTATCTTTTAATCATGTTCACAGGAATAAATCTCTAGCAGTTCTTTTCAGCTGGCTTTATCATCAAAATCATATTTTTCTGGTTTGTTAAAGGTACATTCATTATTCTTCCCACCATCTTATCCTCTGTCCAATCCCATTCCCAAGGTGTGTTTCCTCTGGACTTAATTGATGCCAAAAGGAGTTCAGGGCCTGTTTTTCTGGAGAAAACCTTCAGGATATTCAGTTTTAGTATTCCAGCACTTGCACTGTTGCTATTTTAGAGCCTTTAAAAGCCCTCAGGGTGGTAGAAACTCACAGCATCAATTTGGCTTTTATAGAAAAGAAATGTATTACTGAAATGACGTCATTTGGCCCCAGTAATTAACTAACAGGGAGGGGGGACATTAATTGTGGGACATTTCCCAGGCTGGCCCATTGCAGTGGGGTGAAATTCCCCAGCAGTGCAAGGGCTGCAGTTTTGAGGCCCCCACAGCAAAAAAATCAGAGATAAATCTTCAACGCTCTGCTGATTCCCAGGCAGGGCCCCCAGAACTGTCTGGAAATGGCTTTAACTCTGCTTCTCCTGGAGAACAACCTTTAACTCTGTTTTTCCAGGAGAACCTTTAACTCTGCTTTTCCTGGAGAACAATCTTTGACTCTGCTTCTCCAGAAGAACAATCTTTCACTTGGCTTTTCCTGGAGAACAGCCTTTAATTCCGCTTTTCCAGGAGAACAGCCTTTGATTCTGCTTCTCCAGAACAGCCTTTAACTCTGCTTTTCCTGGAGAACCTTTGGCTCTGCTTTTCCAGGAGAACAGCCTGGCCATTTTCCTGAGGCAGGACAAGGCACCTGAGCTGGGGCTGCACAGAACAGGCAGGGCAGGACCAAGGATGAGGCAGATTTATCCTTTATTCCCATTTTCCTGCTTCTCCCCCTTGGATCCACGAGCAGCTCTTTGTGAAGGACATTCCAAAGGCTGAAGGAGGCTGGGAAGGTCTCATTCCACCTCCCAGTACACAACCCAGCAGCTGGGCAGCATCACTGGTTTGCAGGGGAGAGTTTTGGGGTGGATTCTCCCTGGTTTGTGCTGGTGCAGCTGGAATGGCCTTTGGGAAGGCTGGGAGAGCTCCCTGACCCACAGCACTGCCCTGGAGGGGTTCCACACCCTGGAACAAAGCTTCTTCTGTGGGATAAAGGCACCAAAGTGAGAAAATGATGGGAGCAAGAAACAACCAGGAGAGATGAGGGGGCAGCAGAGGGTTTTCAAGTGAGGAATTCTCTGACCCATCCAGCCAGGAGTGTTTTGTGCCACAGTTTGAGTTGCTGCATGTGCACCATGAATCCAGACAAGGTTCTCTCTCCCAGTTCCGTGCTTTGGGCTGGAATTCCTGGAAATCTTCAGTTTGTAGAGGATAAAACACCTCAAGCTCTTTGTGTCCCTAAGAAGGAGAGGTTTGCATCTCTCTGTGAGGGCTGGGGGGGTCATGAGCTGGCTCTGTGTTAGAGGAAAATCCTGTGTGGTTTTGGGAAATGTTCCCTTGGTGTTCAGAGGCTGAAGAGGCCTCTCATACCCTGAGAAAAGCAGATTTAAATCCATGGACACCCCAAAAATGGTTGTTACCAGACTGAAGGGCGAGGCAGCCCCTCCTCACACACCTCCACAGGTGCCCTGCAAAGCAGCAGCTTTGGGGTCTCACGTTTCTGGGGAACATTTCCCCTCCCCAGCTTTTGTTTCCCTAATTCCAGTGCAGGTTCCCTCAGAATCTGTGCCCTTCCAGCATCCACATGACTGACAGAAAACCATGGAAAAGGCTCCTCACAGCCAGTTAGGACACAGGTTTGCCATCCTGAGGGGAAATGTGCTTTAGAAGGTTCCAGGGAAGGTTTTGTACAAGCTGCAGTTTTGAAGTACTGGGGAAAAGAGTTCAAAAGATCTTTTTTATGGTTTCAAGCTGAATTTTTAGATTTCAAGAAAAGATGCTTTGCTTTTTATGCCCATTGCACATCATGGAAAGCAGTTTCTTGAATACTTTTTGGGGTTTGTTTTGTTGGTTGTTGGTTTTCCAACAAGCAATTTGTGTTCCATCTGCCTTTTTGTTCTGAGTGTACAAATGAAGGGAGCAAAAAGGAAAATGTCCCATTCCCCAGGGACATCTCTGTGAGGCTGGGATGCTCCTTCTGCTGGATTTAAGGATTTGGGAGTGTGGCAGTGCTGGTTCCCACTAATCCAAGCACACGAGTGGGCTGCTCCTGTCCCTAAAATCACCTTTAATTTTGGTAACCCCTGAATATTTGTTTTAAGACCACAAAGCCAGGTGGGTGCTCTGACTCTGCAGGTTTGGCTGGAGGAGGAGGAGGTGTTTTGGCACTCCTGCACAGCCAGGAGGGAGCAAAGGCCCAGCACAGGCAGGTGCAGGGGCATTTTGGGGCTGTTTCCTCCAGGTGTGTGTTTGGAGGAGCTGGGGGTGGGCCGAGGGGGAGGGAGGAGTTATTCCTTGCAGAAATGCAGCTGCTGAGTGGGGTGGGAGGCAGCCCCTGAGCTCAGAGGAGGGAAAAAACCATCCAAGCCAAAACCTCCTGCAGATTTCATTTGGGCTGGGCAAGAGTGTCCAAACCATCCCTCTCTTCTGACCCAAATCATCCCTCGGGAGCTCATCAGGCCTGGAGCAGCCTGCACGGAGCTGGGAGGGGCAGGAGCAGGGTGCAGCAAGGGTTAATCCTGGGGGGAAACTGCAGGAATTTGGGGCTCCTCCAGCGCCTCCTCCTGGGAATTCGCCTCCTGGCAGCTGCGATTTGGGGGACTGGGGGGGCAGAGAGGGAGCAGAAACTCCTTTTGCTGGACTTTTTGAGGGAAAAGCCTCGTGCAGGAGATCCAGGGTGTCAGGGGAGCTCCAGGGCAAACCTGGACCCGAGTGTCTCTGCATCCTTAGGGAGGAATGGGAGTGGAAAAGAGGGATTTGGCCTCTTTCCAGTGCAAAAGGAGGGGGAGCTCTCTTGCAGGAGCCCTTGGCAGTGCCCTCTGCTTTTTCCAGAGGCGGTGGTGGCACCTGGAGCTGCGCCCAGGGATTCATGAATGCTCTGAGGAAGAGGGAGAAGGGGTTGTTTGAGCCCAGGGGGAGCATTTCCTCCACTGCCCGTTCCCTCCTCCCTCTGGAGAGCTGCTGCTGCTGCTCCTGCAGCAGGTCCAGCTCCTGGCAAAGGTTCAACGCTGCACCAGCCTGGAAGGGAGGGCGAGAGGAGGAGAGTCCCGCAGAAAGGAGGAGCTCCGCTGCTCCAGGCCGCCTTTGGCCGGCAGCAGAACTGCTGCAAGCCAGGGAAGGGCTGCAAAGAGCCCGTTTCCCTTTCCCATCTGCAATTCCTGCTGTGGCCCAGCTTCCAGAGAGTTAAACAGGCTTTCAGCACCTCCAGGCCTCACCCTGAGAGCTGCAGTTTGTGTTTTTTACCGTGTAAAACTCGTTCCAGGAGCCAAAAATGCTGCGGGCAAGAGGGTTGGGACATCCATGGCAGCAGGACAGTTTTGTCCCAGGGAAGGTGGTTTGGTTTTTAGTGAGAGAAGGGGCCAGGTAAAATTGGGTGAGGAGAGAAAAAAAGTCCATTTATACCCCAAATCACCAACAGTCAGGAGGAAGGTGTTAAAGGAGGAATGGAGAGGTGGGATGGGAGCAGATGGAAAATCAAGAGTGGGTTTTGTAGCAGCCCTGGGGCTCTTCTCCCTCCTTCCTGACACCTTTGCCAGGCACTGACACACACGGCAGAGCTGTGGACACCAAGAGCTTCTCCACACCACGCCCAGGCTGCAGGAACTGGGCCCTCTCCTGCACTGGGAGTGGGGAGAGCCCAGTTCCCCAGGGTGGGATTGAGTTCCCCAGGGTGGGATTGAGTTCCCCAGAGTGGGATCGAGTTCCCCACCTGCCCTCACACCCCTGACAAAACAAACACAGGTGCTTGTCCCATGTGCAGCTTCCCGTGAGAGCAGCCTCAGGTCTGTGGCTCTGGGAATTTGTCCCGTTTCCCCCCATTTTTCCCTCCCATGACAATTATTAAATCAATTCTGGGAGGATTTGGAGGGCTGCAGGACAAGAGGCATCAGCTGCTCTGGGTGAGTGGGAGGCGAAATGGCAGAGTGGGAGTGAACAGCAATTCCTGCGGGTCCCAGGGAGTGGTGGTGTCCCGGGATTGCAGCGGGAGCTGGGGACAGTGGCCCTGCCCGTGGGGTGCCCCAGCCAGGCCCCGGGGAAGGGGCTCTGTAGGTTTGGGTGGCTTTTTCGGAGAGCGCTGGTTTTGGCAGGGAGATTTTGGGGCAGGGGCGAAGCAGCTGCTGTGGGAGGGGCTCTGTCCCTGTCCCGGGGTCTGTCCCTGTCCCTGGGTCTGTCCCTGTCCCGGCCTTGGGGTCTGTCCCTGGCCTTGGGCTCTGTCCCTGAGGTCTGTCCCGGGCTCTGTCCCTGCTGCGGGCTCTGTCCCTGCCCCTGTGACTGTCCCTGTCCCTGTGACTGTCCCTGCCCCTGTCCCTGTCCCTGCCCCTGCCCCTGCCCCTGTCCCTGTCCCTGCCCCTGTCCCTGTCCCGCCGGGATCGCCGCCGGACAAGGGCAGGAGCTGTGCCACGGCCCCGTTCTGCCGCAGGAGGAGGATGCTGAGTCACCCCTGCAGCTCCTCCGCCCGAGCTCCCCAGCCTCCCCCGCAGTGAAAAGGATGGGGACAGCTCCTGCTTCTCCCACAGCCCGACTTTTGTTTCTCTTTTCTCTCTTCATCCCTCGCTTTTTCCCCCCTCTCCGAGTCCCAATCCAAGGGAATCATCGCTTTGCAATAAAGATCTGCGGCTGCCACGAGGCGCGGCCGAATCCTCCCTCCCTTGGAAAGGGAGCTCGCCGCCCCTCTGGAGAGCTGCAATAATCTGGGATGCAGGCAGAGAATGCCGCAGCAATTTTCTGCTTTAGAGGAGCCCTCCCGGGCGCTGAATGAGTCAGCAGCGATTCTCCATCAGTGGCACTTCTGGGAAGAAGGGCTGGGCTGGCGGAAATTCGGGTTTTTTTCATTTCTTGCAGGAATTGGCAGCAATAAAAAGCTCTCTGCTGCTGCTTAGCACTGCCTGCTGTACAAGCTACTCCTTTAACCTCTGTTTTCTCTGGGGCTCCTCAGAAAGAGCTCGGTAAAACTCTCAGAAATTGCCCAGTGTGCAGTTTTGGGGAAAGAAGCACCGAGGCCAAGCTGAGTGGAGCAGCCTGGCCCAAGGGAAGGGTCCTGCCCTGGAACGAGGTGGGATTGAAGGTCCCTTTCAACCCAAACCAGCCTGGGATTCTGTGGATCATCCATTGCTTCCAGCTCTATTTTTAATATCCTACTTTCATTTGTTCAGAACTTTTATGTATAATATTAAAAAGAAAAAAAAAAAACCCAAGGTTAACTTGTGCTTTAGAATCTCTTTTGCCTTCCCACGTTTTATTTTGAAACATAATAATGGTGAGCATTATTCCAGTTATTGCTTCCTTATGACAAAGATTTTAATTAAGTGATAATGCACAATATTTTTTCCAGAGCACTTGCAGATTTATCAAGTGAACTGAAGTTTATATATTAACTTTTTAATCCTCTTTCTGTAGTGTTTAGCCCCACGTGCTGTTTAGAAAATTCTGAATGTAACACCTTTAATTTTTATGGTTTTATTTTTCCATGATGATCACACTTTAAATAATTGCAAAATGCTTAATATGGTGAGATAGATGCAAAAATAAACATTTTACCATTTGACAAACCATTAAAATCCAATTTCTCCTCCATTCCAGGAAAAGCCAAGGCCAGTTGTGGGTACTCCCACAATGAATCTGCCTCAATAACAATTCCTGGCCTGAAATCTCCCAGCAGAAATGAAAATGTCCATGGGAACAGCTGGGCACCACAGAAAAACTCGTTAAAAATCCTGATCCCTGCTCCTGGCATTTGTAACTCTTTTATTTTGGCTTTTATTGGCCACAAATCCAAATCTCCCCCTTAGGTCTAAGTCCCACCCAGCCCAACTCCTGATGCCTTCAGGAACACAATTTCCAGAATTTTCTGCACGGGCAGAACTTAAAGATTTCTTCCTGAGCTCTGAAATTCCAGCTTTTCATGAGGTGCAGGAAGAACCTTTTCCTTTTTCCTTGGAATCTGCTCACGCAGCCATCGCTGCCTCTTTTAAATCCGTGTTTGACTCAGCTGCTCAGCTGGGGGGGGGAACATTGGAGTTCAGGGCTTGCCATCAGGAAATCCTGTTTCTCCAGCCCTGTAATTTCCTTGGAGATGTTTCTCCAGGCAGAGTTGTCTGTGTGACACCAGGTACAGCAGGATTTCATCTGAAGAGGATTGATCAAATTGCCGAGCAGAGCGTGGGCAGGTGCAGGTCTTCCCTTCTCCTGTCTCTGCCTCCCTCCCACGCTCCTCAGCAAAGTCTCCAGGGCTCCTGAACTCCTCTGGAACATTTGGAGCTGATCCCTGGGAGCCTTCTCTGAGAGCAGCTCCCTCCCACCACGCTTTGTGCAGCTCCAAAACGGAGCATTAAAACACAGGCTCCTGAAATGTCAGAGTTCATCAAAGAAATAGAATTAGAGGGTGGAGAAAATGAAGAGGAGAGGAAGCATCAAGGTTTTCCCAGTGATTTAATTTCAGTGGGTGTTTCTATCTATGGTAGTAACAGAGGGAAACCTTGTCTTGTTCTGGAGCTTTTCCTCTGCAGACCTCAAGGTGCATCACAAACACAAATCAGCTTCAAAGGAGATTTGGATTGTCCTGGCCAAATATCGAGTTAAGATCATTTCAGTGGCTCTGGAAAAGGTTTCCAAGGAGGCTCCTGTTGCATTTGCTCACTAAAAACACCACTGGCTCCTCACGAGCTGCCCCAGAATGAGAGCCCTGCAAAATGAACCCCAAATGGGACATTTCTCTTAGTGCCTTGCATTAATGGGTTTGGTTCTTGATCAGAACCTGGAATGTGCCTTTCCAGGTGGGAATTGCTGTGTGTGTCCTGCCCTGTGCAGAACCTGGAATGTGCCTTTCCAGGTGGGAATTGCTGTGTGTGTCCTGCCCTGTGCAGAACCTGGAATGTGCCTTTCCAGGTGGGAATTGCTGTGTGTGTCCTGCCCTGTGCAGAACCTGGAATGTGCCTTTCCAGGTGGGAATTGCTGTGTGTGTCCTGCCCCTGGAGAACCTGGAATGTGCCTTTCCAGGTGGGAATTGCTGTGTGTGTCCTGCCCCTGGAGAACCTGGAATGTGCCTTTCCGGGTGGGAATTGCTGTGTGTGTCCTGCCCCGTGCCAGCCTCCTCATTACACCCGGCCTGATGAAGGAGTAATTTACACAACAAGGCACCAAATTGGATAATTGGGATGCAGATCAGCCATCTGAGCCCCTGCTGCAGCCACTGGGGGCTGAAATTCTCTCATGGACAGACCAAACTGGGCTGGGAGCAGCAGATGGATCCCAGTTACATCCCTGAGCATTCCCAGTGCCCTTCATGGGGAGCAGGAATTCATTCCAGCCTTTACCAACCCAATTTAGAAAAAGCTTTATATTCTCCTGAGGTGCTTTGTGGTACAGGTTGTCAGTGGTGAGTTTATTAGCAGAGTGATTATTAATGAGTTAATTGATTAATTACTGTGCTGGGAAGGAGGGAGCATGGACTGAAATACAGAGTTAGGGCCTGGCCATCAGAATTTAAAGAACACTCATCTATCAACATTTAAGGGCATGGATTTGACACTGCCTGTCATTACCTGTGCCTTGCTCAGGGCTATTTTATTTTAAAGTAAAATCTCTGAGAGTTTCAAGGTGTCAGAGCAAGGGAATGAACTTTGTCCCAAGGTTGGTGTAGCTTTTGATTTATCTCCCTGGACAGGCAGTTCCACAGCTTTGACACAAGAGCAAATCTTCCCCTGTGCAGAAAACCCATGAACAGTTCCAGGAGCAGCACCAGAGATGTCCAGAGGTGATTTCCTGAGCACACCCACAGAAGGCAGGGACCCAAATTCAGCCCCAGTTACCCCAGGAATGCCCAGTTCTCGTGGCACATAAATAATGGCTCCAATAAAAAGGGAGAGAGGACAAAAAGCTGCTCATCTGCACCCCCTCGGAGCCCAGGTTTGGGATTTCTCTGGGTTCTGGTTGTGGTGAAAGACAGGAGGAGGTGCCCCAAATCTGCACCACTTTGTGATGCACCTGCCCAGAACAACCAGGAATAAAGCAATAAATTTCTGCTGAAGAGCCTGGACATCCTATTCCACGTGCAGCTGCTGCAACGCTTTTAATTCAATTTATTCAAGGATATAGACATCAGCTCTATTAAATTATCTGCCCACGAGGAACGGGGGGATGGAGGCACCATTAGCAAATGCCATTTGCTGACCTCAGCCTTGGCCACGGGGGACATGAATTATGAACAAAGACACGTCCCCCATTTGTGGCTCTCCCAGAAGGAAGAGGCTTAAAGGGTCAGCTCATCCATTATTCCAGGGGCTGGGGCCTGGGCGAGGCACAGCTGTGAGGTGTGATGGATATTCCTGATTGCAGCCCAACAATGGCTGAGCAGGGGGATCCTGCTGGGCTGGGGCTCACCCTGGCTTTAATGAGGCTGATGTGCCACCTTTGCACCCAGCAGGAACTGTGGCATGGTTGGGAGGAGCAGGAGAAGGCCCAGTGCTGGGTGGTGATGGGTCCTGGGTGGTGCTGGGTACTTGGCAGTGCTGGGTACTTGGCAGTGCTGAGTACTGGTCAGTGCTGGGGCCTGGGCAGTGCTGGGTACTGGGTGGTGCTGGGTACTTGGCAGTGCTGGGTACTGGTCAGTGCTGGGTCCTGAGTGGTGCTGGGTACTGGGTGGTGCTGGGTGCTGGGTGGTACTTGTCAGTACTGGGCAGTGCTGGGCACTGCTGGGTCCTGAGTGGTGCTGGGTGCTGGGCAGTTCTGGGTCCTGGGCAGTGCTGAGCTGTGCTGGGCTGTG
>VZRX01012760.1:0-24170 GCA_013398075.1 Notiomystis cincta
AGGAAGGAAGGAAGGAGAGGGAGAGAGAAAGAAGCGTGTGTGTGAGGGGTAGAGGGACAGGGGGAGAGTGACAGGGGTTAGGTGGAAGCATATAATCTACCCGAGGGTCCCCAGGATGTCTCATTGCTCCCCTCCATATGATCCTCTTGGTGCTGAGGCTCCTCCATCGCCCCCACAGGCTGGCGAGCACAGAATTCCATGGATTAACAGGCATTTGGGCCAGGTAGGAACACCCAGGTGCCTCCCTTGCCGGGGGACAGTCTGATACTGTCCCTTGCAACACTGAGGCCCTGCTGCATTACCTCTGCTGCTGCATCACCTCTGGTGCTGCATAATCTCTAATGCTGCATCATCTCCGTTGCTCCGGTGCAGGGTCTGGTGCAGGGTCTGTGGACCCCTTTGGGGGGCCTTTGCTGGGCCATGTTCCCCCTGTGCTGTGGATAAGTTTTTCTTCGGCTGAAGGGCCCTCAGCCAGGCTCTCTGCACAGCGTGGATGGGCGGTCAGTGCCTCTGACCAGAGGTTTCCAACCACACCCAAAGCCTCTCTGCCCCACTCCTCGATGCGAGGGTCCCTGCCAGCCTGGCAGCTGATACCCGGGGGCTGCGGGCTCCTCCATTTGGAAGCTGTTAAGCTTGATCCCTGTGTGAATGTATTCTTTCCTCCCATTCCTAGATTGTTACTTTATCTTATCTCCATCGGTGAGCATTTCAGGGCCCCAGTCAGAAGACCTATTCAGGATGTGGTGGTCTTCTCTGCAGCTTTTGGAACACAGTTTTCAAAGTCCTTCATGAAAATGTTTAAGTCATAAACTATTTCAGTCTCTGACACAAGGCAGAAATTTAATCAACTCAAAACTAATGAGAGAAATAATAGCTCTTCACTTTTACAGACGCTTCCAAAGATTACCTTCTGGGTTGTGTGTAACAAATGCCTTATAGAAGCAGAAGCTGGCAGTTGCAAAGGGCCTTTAATTTAATCTTTTCATCTCATATGTACAAGTAAATTGTAATGCCTGTATATGTATAAAATATCTCTTAATTTTGGAGAATTTTTTACTTTCCATGTAGAACAAATAAAATCAATCACTTTAACAAGCAGAAAATAATGATTTAAATGTAATTTGGTCATAAGAATTAATAAAGTAGTTTAAGTAATGAAAAGAGTCAAAAAGGAAGACTAAAGTAAAGCAAATCAGCAAACTGTGATGAAAAGCGTGGGAAATTTACCTATAGCTTTTTAGAAGGCTACAGTTATATAGCATTCAATCTTTCTGCAATAAAAATAAACCGGAAAGGCAAGAGGAGAAGGCTGTGTTTGGGGTTATTTTGTTTTGCTTGCTTTTGTTTCTTTTCACATTAGTCTGGGATCTCTTATGGTCTGTAAAATCTTCCAAATACCATTTAATTTCCTGTATAGGGAATAATTTTTTCTCTCCATTAGCTATGAAGGTATATCTATAGAGGGGGCATATCTTTAATGAATGGTTAAGATGGAAGGAGAAAATATAGTTCTCAAGATATTTAGTCTGAAACTAGTTCAATTAGTCTTTCTTTGGAGAAAGTTGAACAGATATTACTGGGTTTAGTAGTATTATATAGAACCAAGATTAAGGGGGAAAAATACCCAAACCAAACCAACTAGAAACCCCAAATCATCATTTTCCTTGCCAGAAATGTCCCTAGAGTTTGAGCTGCAATTTCTGCAAACTTTGAAAAGACTTATGTTTACTGGGAAACTTTCATTGCAGATAGTAACCTTTACATCTTTGAGGATGTCTGTCTTGAGACACCTTAAATTTATACATAGCTTAATAACTATTTGAAGACATTTGGACAAGAAATACTGACTTTTACCAACTTTGGAGAAGGGAAAATAGTCTGAAAAGTCAAATTTACACAGTAGGCTAAAATAGTCCTGATTGTGAAATTTATTGCTACTGAATTGCAACAAAGCATGTCCTGAGAAAGGTAATTCTTGGTACAAAGGGCTTTTTGAAGACAGAAAAAGAACAGAAAAGCTAATTTCAGCTCAGCCAGTGTCTATTCGATGAAAAAAACAATTCTAGAATGACATTACTGATGGTACATACTGGGAAATAAACATGGAAATTGATAATTATTTAAATTCATATCAGAAGCATTAAATAGAAATTCTAACACAGCTCTTTTTCTCTTTTTTTAACATTTTTTATGAGTATCTCAAAGACAGAAAATCTGATGAACTGAAAAGGAGAAATAAAAAATAGTATTGGAAGCAGCTTTTTATTCAAGGCAATCAATGGATATAAACTAGAGAAGTCAAGAACATTAAGAGGACATTTCTCTTATATGACTGCAATTTGGAAATAAACACAAATTTTTCCACAAAAGATTTTCTCATTTAAATGAGCCAAATAAACAAAAGTCTTCAAAAGGCACAATGTCCCTCTGCTGAAAGGTATCACACCTAAAAGTATTCAAAAGCTAAATCTTATAAAACTGAAGAAAGAATTAAAAAAAATGCTTACCTAAACAATAAAATCTTAGTTTTGTTTACATATATTTAAAGATCCAGTGGACTTCAATAGAGTTTATATGACATTCTCAAAAAAGATAGGATAAGAGCTAATAAAAAGAGTCAGAAATATTCAAGTAACCATTTCACTGTCATTTCCCTTTATACAATATATGGGAGAATTAGACACTTTAATTGAGATCAAATCCTAAACTCAGTGAATTCAATAAAACCAGTGCTCATTCAATGATATCTAAGACTGACCTTTAAATTTACCTGTCTCTCCAAGAGAATTTTTGCTTTCCTTCTGTCAAGATTACAAGTCTTTCAATTATTCACCTCTGATTGGGTGTCTGCTCTAAAATTTCAGACCAGACCTATTCTGTCTTTTCCAATGGATAGTCTGCACAGCTACTGCTGAGGTTGCTCAAGCTTAGCAGATAGGTTTTAGCTTTACTTCACAAAATACTTCATATTCAAAGTACGAAAGAAAATGCTTTCTTCTTTTTCTGCCTGAAAGTAAGTCTGAACTGAACTAGTGATTCAGTTTGTACTGAAATAAAATGAACTCTGAAGATGTAGGGATATGGTATTATTCCAGGATGGGTGACATTCCAACTGAAATTGTAAATTCTTTTTGCACATTACTTGATACATTTGTTTTAAAGCCAGTGTGAGAATTACATTATGTATTCTTAGTTCTTCAGCTTGAAGTCAAAGCAGAGCTGAAGAACTGCTACAGTTTCATCAGGTAAGCATTGAGAGGTCTTTCTAGACCTATGTAAAGCTTTTGGATCCCTGTATACAGTCTAACTTAATATTTTAAAAATACAATGGTTTTAATCCATCCATTAGCCCTCATTGAGGAAAAGCATATTAATAGAATATTTCGTATAACCTACTCAAGCATTCTGTTCTTTTGTATTCAAATGTGGTTTCCACAAAACTCTGAGAAAAAAGTGAAAAACCATTTTGATCACAAAACTTACACTTTTGACAGTTCTAGAGACAACAGACTGTCAACCAAACAATGGGAAAAAAACTCCAACACCATACCAAGATAAAACGCAGTAAACGTGTTGTATTTTTAAAACCAGCTGTCATTGAATATTTGCTTATTTAATTAACATTCTGGTGCATAGGCTTACATCCTCCAGAAGCTGAATGTACACGTTTAAGAAACTGATTGTTACTACCTGCCATTTCATCTATAAAAACAATTGAACATATGTGCACTATTCTAAAATATCTGCTAGCAGAGTGCTAAAGACATTTGGCTCAACTTGAAACTTCCAGCAGAAGAAAAATAATTACTTCTATTTAAACAATAAACACATTTGCAAGAATAACAGGAAAGTTTCACACGTTTCTGGTTACAGATTGGTTAGATCACAAATACCTTCTGCTTTCTCAAATCCATAGGGAACAAAAGGCTGTGTACTTTCTCTGATCCTCTATATTTATTGAAAACTAAGTTAGAGAGACAAAAGTGTCAGCCACATAGAGACAAAGAAGCTGGGGAAGGAGCAAGTATCTCTATGAACCATGAACTATAATAAATACATTTGCATTAGGAATTACTTCTAAGTTCTGGAATCTGGATAAAATACTGTTCTGAGGACCAATTCTTTGCTAAAAAGGATCACAGAAACACAGATTCATAGAATGGTTTGGGTTGGAAGGGACCTTGAAGACCATCTATTTCCAACCCCTGTGCTGTGGGCAGGGACATCTTCAACTACACCACACGCTGTCAGGGTGGTTGAAGTTCCCCAAGACTTCCAGGGTTTTGGAATGTGGCTGCTCCTATTTGTCTGTAGGTCTCATGAGCTTGGTCTGGTGGCTTGTAGCAGACCTCCATTCTAGTGTCGCCGGTCCCTGCCCTCCCTTTAACCCTGACCCATAAGCCCTTGATGCATCTCTAGATGAAATTCCATGCACTGCAGGTGGTCATTGGCACAGAAGGCAGCACTGCCTCCCCATTTTCCCTGCCCATCCTTTCTAAAGAGCCTGTATTCTTCCATGCCAACACTGCAGTCACAGGAGTCATCCCACCAGCCCTTTGTGATACCAGTAAGATGGTACCCCTGCAGCTGTGCCTACATCTCTGATTCCTCTTGTTTATTCCCCATGCATGGTGCATTTGCATAAAGATGTTTCATTTGGGCCCCTAATGAAACCAAATTACTGACTTGAGTGGATGCAATTCCTTTGTGCTGCTCTTCAGGTGCTCCCCTGCTGATCTGGGGACCATCTCCAGGCTATGGACATCTTTCACTGGCACCCAACTTGCATGAATAGGATTGACTTCTAGGAGTAGGTAGAACTGAGGTTCCCCTCTCCTGACTTTAAACTTTAGTTTAAAATTCTCTTCACCACCTTGGCAAGCCCATGACTAGAGATGCCTTTCATTTTTTTGGATAGAGAGAGCCCATCTGCTCCCAGTAGAGGTTTCTCAAAATGATTCCCACGGTCTAAGTAGCTGAAACTTTGGCTGTGGTGCCAATCCTGTAACCACTTCTTGATTCACCAGATTCAACTGACCCTTTCAAACCCCTTCCCTTTGACCAGGTGCTCCAGAGTCTCTTATGTTCTTAGATGTGCATTCCAGATATTTACCTTTGATGTTCAAACCAGCCATACTGACATTAATTCCATCTGATTTTTAATAGGAATAGCGCTGAGATTCCTTCAGTGTGAGGAGGGAATGGAATGACAGAAACAGTTCTATTAAATACTCTCATCCTTGTCTGGTTAGCCTGTCAATGGTCTGACAATCAGAATGTACTACACTTAAATTGGCAGAGCTATGAAGAGGCATGTTATCTGATTGAATATGACCTTATCAAGCAATGAATCAAATGTAATGTCTGTTAAATATGTGTCTCAGTTTTAAACTTCATTCAGCAATACAATAATGAGCAAAACACAAGCACTCTTACAGTTAAAAGCTTGCAAATTGAAAAGAAACCTCAGTCTTTAATCTCCTGCATATTAACTCTGGTTTATAGATTCTCTCTCAAGCATTTAATGAAAGATACATATTAAGCTTAATTTAAGTAGCCATTCTAACTGACAGAAGTAGATATTTATATCATATTTAAAGCAAATAGCTTTCTTCTCACTGAATGCATTTGCCATCTTTAGAATATGTTTTTATAAATCTTAATTCAAATTTTCTAATAAAGAAAATATGTAATATTTTCTTTAAATAAAGAAAAATATGTAATAGAAATCATACATCTGACAATCTAGTATTTCTGAAAAGAAACAAAATGAAATTAAGACAAAAAGTAACAAGAGACAGCTGATTTCAATACTTTATATGTTTTTAGATTTCTTTCTTTTAACTTTTTGATCACAGATAAATCTTATAGAAAATAACTGCTTATATAATAGCAGTATCAGCGTATGGAAACAACGTTTGCAGAAGCCAGGTCTAAACTTGTCTATGTTTTCAATTTAAATATCTAAATTATATGCTAAAGATAAACAATAAATCCTTTTATAAAAACTATTAATTTTAGAAAGGAAGTAGGTTAAGTGCATTCAGCCTACTAGGATGCTTGAATGTGCCAGACAGATATATTTGTCAATTTCTTTCTATACTGTTTCATTTTTTGGGTTTGTTGCCAAGAACTTTTAAGTAAATCCAGGAGAAATGTTCTCCTTTTCTTACAGTTCAGAGACAGGCACTTTGGTACTGGCTTTTGTTGGGTTTGTTGAAAGGAGTTGACTTTCTGCAGTGATTACAGCTCTTTGTAGGTAAGAGTGGTTACAAAATAGTATAGATTTTCTATATGTTTTTTAAATACCAAAAGAGAAGAAGAAAGAAAGAGGGCTTGATGGTGGAACACGTGCTTATGTGTTTTATCATCATAAAAACTTATATGGCTCAGGTCCATAAACTCAGTCTTTCAAAACAAACATAAGTAAACATTGATATGCATATGATTTTCAAATAGACAAGATTATGTTAGTGGTTCATTAATTTCTGTTCTTGCTGCTGTTGTGCTTGTTTGTCTTTTACCATATGTTATTATAGGAGTATTAAAAACCCTATAGCTCTGGCAGAATAATTTTAAGTTCCCTTATGAGATACATGAAACTGTTATTTTTATATTCTGCAGGATATGTTAAGATAAGTGTTACAGGGACTTTTCACGAATAGGTAGAATTAATATAGATGTCACTTTGTATCACTGTATTAATTACTCAACAACTGTAACATCTGTTTTAAGTGGGTTTTGGTTTTGGTTTAATAAAAATCAGATTAACTTGGAGGTTGACAGGTAGGATTTGCAGCTTCCACAAACCTCACTTCTTAACTTGAACTGGGAATTTAGTGTGTTCTCACGGGCTACACTGAAAAACCTGTATTTTAGTGCAGAAGACACTGAAAAAACCTGCAAAACACTGAAAAAGAGGTTAATGGACTACTAACTTTTCTTTTCCCCTTTACCATCCAATATATAAAGATGTTAATGAGAGAAAAAGGCTTGGAATTTTAAAAGAGAAAGTATAACTACACTGGAATTAGCCAAATTCTCAACATTTACTCCCTGGATCCTGCCTAAGGAGTCAAAAATAATTCCTTACCCATCCAACATATTCTGAAATCACTTTGCTTAATGCCCAATAAGAACAATAGACTTAGAAAATAAAGATATTGACTGGATTTCTAACAAAAAAGACTGCATCAAAATAATATCCTTCAAAAAGTAAAAGTCAATGTTTTCAATGTTGATGAAATCTGTTTCTTTTCAAATTAAGACATTTTTTTCCCAGTGATTCAGTACTAGAAAGGACGCCATGAAAATGCAAATTCAACCAAAATCACACTTTATGTAGATTACATATTTTTAAATTATAAACAGAACACATATGGTAGCTGCAAACTCCAAAATTTTTAACTTTCTTTTTTTACAGTTCTTTTCATTTTGAAAACTCAGCTAGGCAGTGAGAACATGTCTTTAAGTTGTGAAGTTAAAAAGTCCAATCAAAGTCCAGAGCAGACAGAAAGTTTTTATTACCAGAAGACTTATTGAACATAAAAAAGGTCACTGTATGTCTCTTTATTTTGCCTTTAAAGTCTTCCCAATAAAGGTAAATGGATGAGGGGCTGCACACAGCACTAGAAATGCCATGATAAAGAACCTCCAAGAAATTTCCATTGAATGACCTGCACTGAAACAGGGAGAAGTGAAATTACCCCAAAAATAAAACACTTGAAACCACAAGTTGATTAACTCTTCTAAGCTTTTAGTTGCAGTGAGGAAGCAGTGGAATTTGAAGTTGAGGGAATATTTCTCTGAAGAGAAATTACATGCTGTGGGGCAGGAAGAGGATTCAAGACAAAGTATTTAACAGTAACAGGCTGGCTAACACATTGAGTAGGCAGCTTGTTGTGCCACATAGAATAAAAATCTTTTATGCAACTCATTTATTTAGATCTTCATTCATAGTAAATTATAACAACAAATTTTCCTAAAATTAAATTGTTTTTTGGTATTTTTTATGGTTTTGTTTGTACTTTGCACAAGATCTTGTATCTGTTCCTGCTAATCATCACATAGAGTGATAGATTACCTTCCACAGCTTTCATTCTATCATGATGTGTCCAGAATTTCTCAGTCAGAACTGCCCAAAGTAGAGTAGCAAAGGTACACAGTACACACTCAAGACCTTTGAGACAGAAGTGATAACTTTTAAACCATGTTAATAAATAGCTGTGACAGTCCAGGGTTGTTTTATGAATGAGCAATGGAACAGAAGCTGTTCCAAGGAGACATACATATCCCAACATAAATAAGAGACCTGTGCATTTTGTATTAAATAAGCAAAGGGATCACTGTTCTGATACCAACTTCTATGAATATCCAGGAGGATTACACTTACCTCTCTTCTAGCTAGACCTCAAACCAATCATGGATTTTACAAAGATCAATTTGGATCAATAAAAGAGAGCTCAGAATTTACTATGTAAAGTCCAGGATTTTACAGTGATTTTTTGCCCTGACTGCTGGAAGTCATTTCAGTTTATCTACTGCTTATGAAATACTGCTTTGTGCCTAGTGCTCCTTTGAAAGCTAAAATCTGAAAATTATATGATGGCAGAGGAAGATAAAAAGTGGGAGATGTACTAAAGAAATACATTTTCAGGAAGTAAATGGATTTGAAAGAGATTCATATTATATTCAGATGCCAAACAAAGGTGCCAAAATGCTGGGCATTTTGTGTAGTCCTTGGAGAGAAAGAGTAGATAGGAGTCCAAGCTAGAAACACTACTTAATCTGAGTACAATTACATAACATGGATACAAAACCAGTTTTCCTAGATTAACCCTCTCTCTGAATCACTGGAACAAAGTCATTAAAATAGATTGTTTTTCTTACTGCTCTGATATGAGGAGTGTTTTCTTAAAGATTTTTTTTTCAGGTGCAATTGTGGAAAAAGCAAGTTTAAATCATTGTGGAGACTTTGAAAACCAAACTTCTCTCTTCACAGAGTAGGGCAGCCACACTGTACTTTAATATCTATAGTTGTCTTTTATGTGTTGATTTCTTCTCTTTCCAGTCTTCATTAAGACTAGGTTAACTAAGATTTTTAAGGGTACCATAAAGTACTGATTTGTAAAAACATACTTTTGTATGAGTTAGTCAAATACTAGCAGACTAGTTTTTCAGTTCGGGAAGAATGCTTTCAGTCTCGGGAAAAACCAAAACCAAAACCAAACCAAACCAAAACAACAACAACAACAAAAAAGGTATTTCTATATAAAGCTATAGAATTTGTGATATGCATATCAATAAATATAATTTTTATGGAAATTGATATAGCAGTAATGGAACACAAGCAGATGGAGAAAATTTTTCTTGGACTGTTTGTGAAATCTACTGTAGCATCTAAATAAAAACCACGTAATGTTTAAAGTAAAGTAATGAAATCTATTTAAAATTATTATAGAGGACCACTTTTCCTGTGCCTACATCAATCACATTCAGGAATACTGTCAGTGCAAATCACTTTAACCATTATTAACAAGTCAAAGGATTTACCTGCAGATTTCTCATAAAGCTTTGTTGTATGAAACAGCATTTTAAGAAGCAACAAGAATCTTGACCAACTTCAGCTGAACTGCTGACAATGTTTGTTCTGTTGTTTCTGTAATGCAGTGTGTTGTCAATAGCGTGAATCAATAACTGAAAGTAGCTGAACCTCTCAGTGTGTTCTATGTAGCAGCTGGCTGAATGCCTACAGCAGAAATTTGTAGTGGTGCAGTATTAGAGGGTATTTTCATTACTTGAAGCTGGAAAGAAAAGAAACTAATTAATTAAAATTGTATTGAGTACCTTCTGCAAATGAATTAAAAAAAAAAAAGATCAAAAGCCCTCACATGTGAACTGATCATAACCAGTAGATAAGCCTACCCAGCTGCTGGGTCATTCCCTCTTTGGTGAGGTGAGAGAGAGAGTGAGAAGATCAAAAACCAAAAACTTGTTGGTTGATATAAAGTAATTTTAATAGGTAAAACAAAAACTTCACGCATAAGAAAAGTGAAGCAAATAATTAATTCATTGTTTGTTATTGACAGGCAGATATCAGCACTTCCATAAAAGCAGGGCTGCATCATTCTTGATGATTACTTGAGAAGACAAACACCACAGACATGAACATTCCTCCTTCCTCCTCCTTTTCCGCAGCTTTTACTGTTGAGCACACCATAGAGTAAGTAATGGTCATCTCACCATCAAGTAAGATGACCCATTGGTCATCTCATGTCAGCTGTCTTGGCCAGGTCCCCTCCCAGATTCTTGTGCATCCCAAGCCTGCGCACTGGGATGATTGAGTCAGATATTGGGACACTCATAGAATCATAAAATGATTTGGGTTGGAAGGGAGCGTGAATGTTTACTGCTTCAACATCCCTACCGTGGGCAGGGAACCTTCAATTAGACCAGATCACTCAAAACCCCATCCAGCCCAGTCTTAAAACCTTCCAGGGATGGGTATCCATAGTTTCCCTGGGCAAACCATTCTGGTGCCTCACCATCCTCATAACAAAGAATTTTTTCCTAATATCTAATTTAAACCTAATCTCTTTCAATTTAAGATCATTCCCCCTTGTCCTGTCACTACATGCCATTGTAAATAGTCTTACCCCATCTTTCCTGTAAGTTCCCATCACATACTGGAAGGATAAACAAGTTGGGGGGTGTCGTGGGGTGATTCTGTGACAATTCTGTGACAATTCCCCATCCCCTGCTGGAAGTTTTTTTGTGCCTTTGGACTATAGCGGGGAGGACTCTTCAAAGCGGCTCACTTGACCTTGCAGCCGGAATGTTTACAGATTTTTACCTAGCTGGAGACTTTTTTTTTCCCTCTGCTAGTAGCGGAGGGTGGGGTGGTGGCTCTCAATTTTTCTTTTCAGCTGTCGGCTGGAGAGGGACTGAGATTTGCCTCAGCGGCTTCTGCTCCTTCTGGGACGGTTTTCGGCTCGTTTCCTTCATCTGAGACCAGCTCACCATCTCTGGGACCCCTGGTTGGGACTCTGCCTCAGACCCAGCGGGGCCCAACTTGGCTTGGGCCTTGGGCCTGGAACACGTGACAGAATCGCGGGAGGCCCGCCAACCTCCACCTCTGGGACGGGAGGGGGAACCATTCTTGTTAAATAAACAGGGTTTTTTTCACTTTCGTTTGAGAGGTTCTTTTCCCAAACCCGTGAGGGAGGGACTGCAGGGACCTGCTTGCTTGGCTGGCAGGAGAGAGAGAGTGAGACACCCTTTTGGGTTGTTTCCTCCTGGATTTGTGTCCAAACTGGTACGGGGGGGGAGGGGAAAACACATTGCTTCTAAAGCAAAGAAACTCAAACTTGAGCTCAGCAGGGATGGTAAAATAACTTTCATGTTCCCTTTGTGATTTTCATTACAATGGATATAACTGAGTGCTGCCAACACTAACCACAATACCACCAGTACTTCATGACGCTGTAACACTCTTTTGGTAGACTCTTCTACAGAAAGGATCCCAAAGAGCATCTTTGAATCATCTCTATTTCATGCATACTCAAAATAATTTCTCCCTTTTGGGAGTTGTTTGAAGGTTGTCTATCCACCAAGTGCAAATTCGCCATATGCAGTGAAAAAGACTTAAAAATATCTATGTGGAACTGGATAAGAGACCTAAAGAGAAGAATCTTGGTGTTTTAAAGATTAATAGTGTATTACAAAATTAAAACAATATGTTTCCTTTCCATCTATGATGAAGTAAGAAATGAGGAGGGGTATGATTTATTGCATACTTCAAAAATTGCCGCTGTGAAAATCCTTATATACAGTACAGCACGAACTTGTGTTGCTATGAACCATTTCTCTACATAGCTATAACAGGCAGAGAGAACAATATATTAATGAATAAGAGTCTCATTTTTAGACTCAGATCTTTGGCTGTGTATTTGGTGATGTTCCGAGAGCAGCAACAGTCATGTTTGGCTTTCTACATCTAAGTTCATGATCAGTTCTAAGATTTGCTGTAAATCTCATCTACTATATACAGCATTACAGAACAGAGACATAAATTAGGATACTTTGTTAAGATTTACATATATACAAAAAATATAAATTTTATTAGGTGCACTTCCAAAATCCTTTCCTGAAGAAGGGAATTCCTTCATGGAATAGACCCGAAGTACCGCAACAGAACCTTTATTAAAGACTTGGTTCATTAGAGTTCATAAATCATCAGTGGCTTCAATGTGTCTGACTAGTGCAATAGCATAATGGAGCTTTGCTAATTCAACTGAAGTGTCTGACCTATATCTATTCCAGAGCCCTCTGCTCAAGAGACTACCCAATCAAATAAAACTGCTTCAAGATATGCTGTGTATTTTGGTCCAAAGAAATTAATGGGATCACTTGGAGCTGAAGTATCTGAAAGGCAATGAAACTATATTTCTCAAGCCCTTATCTCAAATGATAGTTTTATGATCTCACTATCCTGAAGAAGCATCACAGGCAGCAAAGACAGGTCTATTTGACTGAAACACATGAGCTGAGCCAACTTTCCAATGACTGATTGTGCACAGACAAAGCAATGATGACACAAAGCCAACCTCCTAACAATCTCTGTAGCTGCAAAGCATTATAGATATATTTAGTAAAAAAATGGCAAAATCATATTAAGGATAATAAATATGCTTTCATTCAACTTCACAGTTGATAAATTATTAACAGCTTAGCTTTTCCAGATGATGTGTCTATGCAAGGGAAGCTTCACTAATTTTCAAGACTCTGTAGGCTCACTCCCTGGCACCAGCCTCCAGATGCCTTCCCCTGGTACCTGAGAACTATAACTCAACAGGATAACTGTCATGGCAGAGGACTAAAGGACACTTTAAAATATGTCATTAATTAATGAGTCCATGTGTGGCACAGTAAAAGTACCCTGTACAGTGACTGGAGGAAGAATCTATCTTTTTTTTGATGGAGCTTTTGCTCAATGAAGTTACAGGGAAATTAAATATTCAGGTCAACCATACTCCTGCATAGACCCTAAAGACCATTATCTATGTCAAATATATAACTTATTAGGTCAGAGTAAATGGTTTACTCAATGACTGGAATATTCTGCTAATCTCTTTGATAGCAATTGCTTATTTGAAACAGATAATGTATTTATTAGCCAGCAAAATGTTGATCATGGGAGAAGATGTTCACAAAGCAATAAATATGCTAGAGGTTAGGTATAAAATATTTCTACTTCACTTTTATTTAGATATAAAATTCTTCATTTAGATTATCAAATAACACTGCTGTTGATGAATGCAATAATATGATTTTATATACAATATTTCAAATTCTATTTGGCCTTCATAAGAAATTGATTTCACATTCAAAATCAATCTATTAGGTCAGATTATGTGGAGAAAGACAGCTGGGTGCCTACAAGGTGCTAAATATTCTACCTAGTCAAGTCACCTAACAGATCTTCTACAGCAGCCCACCTTTTAAACAAGGCAATAGACTAGATAGAGACATAAAGAATATTGATATATATTTGGAGAAAAAGGCTAACTGCTTACAATTTATTATTTGCAACCACTTGAAAATATAGCTACCAAAAATTAAGTTTAGTAACACCCTAAGTGCGAAGAAAATAATATACTTCATGATAGATAAATGAGATAAGCATACTTTCCAGCCAACAAGGGGGATACCTCTCAAGAAAACAAGCATTTGTCAATGCAGTGAGTGCAGGCAGCATGTCATGTCTATCAACACTTAAGGAACTAACATTGCAAAAACATGAAATTAAAATGTAAAATTTTGAGAGATGCAAGGAAACTGCTGGCAGTGCAGCCTTAATCACAAAAGATTTTACGTATCAAAGAGAAAAACTTTCTTTTATAGGTGTTTAACTTCTCTGTTCCACCACTTCTTTTTTGTCCTATCACTTCTGCCTTTAAAAACAAGACAATCTCACGTTCTCTAAGTGCATTTATTGATGCACTTTATTGATTTATGGAAATCTGAATGAATCCATATGAATATGGAGATGTTAGAAAGAAAAATGTGGCAAAGTAAGTAAATTTTTTGCTTTAGATTGCATGGAAATCATTAAACACTAAGAATTTCTCACAAATATCATTAATAAATTATTGTTTTTCTTCATCTTTTTAACAATCTATACTTGCAAAACACTATTGGTTAATTATGTTATTTGAAAAGAGTGATAGAAAGTTAAAAATATTCAATCAATGAAAAAAGAAGAAGAAATAAAGTGATCAAAATATTTTCTGGCTTGACCAGCATCAGATGTTAAGGATTCTTTTTTCTTTGGACATGAAGAAGAAAAAATAAGTCTAAACTTTACCAATTACAGCTCCTATTTGAATAAAGAATGCATTAAACCCCAAATATATTTATTTAACTTTTTAATTTCTTTTCTGAAATTAATTTGCTTGCTCTTGTAATATCATGTCTACCCCTTCAGAAAACCAGTTTTATGTGTTTTGAAGAAGTTATTTCTCTAGTTAATCAAAACCAATGGCTTTGTTAAAAGCATAATACTGGAATGTGAACATACATCTCTGTTAAATTGGCTACCAGCAAAAAAAAAAAAAAAAAGTTTGTTCAACCTTGATTTTTTGACAATTGGATAACTCATTATAAAGAAGACATCAAAATAGTAGAAAGACTGATATTCTCCTGCCACTGAGACTTCCTCTAATTAAAATCATGATAAATTATTTTTAATTAAAATACATTTATATAAGTGAAATTAAACTAACAGTTTTCAATAAATAGCTAAATGTAGACTTAAATTACTAGTGAAGATAAAATACCAACAATATGAAAAGCCATTCAGATTAGTTACAACTTTTTTTTTCTTAAAAACACAGATATGAATAAGATGATGAACATGATTATAATTACCTTCTATGACTATGACAAGAACACGAATACAATAGTACATTTCAAGCAGATGCTGAAACACTTGTTGTTCTAAAAGATACCAATTGAAACTGTGAACATAGACATAGTGTTGACTTGCATTTCCTTGCATCCTTCTAGGCTACGGAGCATAGTAACACTTGATAAAAAAGAGGTATTACAAGAAAACATTCCTTCTTATCCATCCATGCTGAAAATTACATCATTTCAGCACAGAAAAAAATTGAAAGAAATTTTGGTAGAGTATCAATGAAAATAGTTGGAGAAAAGAACTTGTAAATTTTTAATCATTAAAAAAATATCTTGTAAGAGTAGAATGCAGAACTTGGCTGATTATTCTCCTTTTCTCTTCCTATGACACATTATAATTGAAACTTTGGAGGTTTATTAAAAATTTAATGTTCATTATGGGTTACCAGGAATCATTTTGCAGTCTGCATTATGTAGTATACATGTTCTGTAGATTTTTTGAAAGTACATGTAAACAGCAAAGCTTCTGGCCATAGAAAGGAGCTGAGCTATTCCTTTTCCCTTCAACATTTCTAAATAAACAAGCTTACATGCAAGAGTTAGGAATCTCATATCCAATTATGCTAGGACTCTCATAGAAATATTTCAACTGTCTCATCTATACATCTATCACTTATATAATTGCTTATCTAGTCATGAACACAAATATATATTTTTTTTAATGGTTGAAGATATAAAATAGAATGTAGTTGATAATTAAGCGAAAAAGAATAATCCCATACTGTGGACGGATGGTTGGGTGTAAAACTAGAGGAAACTGAGAAATTATATTCACAGCCTAGCAGAAGTTGTAATGGTACAGAATGTATAGGGTAAAATGCAGCTGATACTCCCTGGAATGTGGCAGGCAAGCTCAAAACCTGTTCCACAATGCTTCCCCATACACACAGTCCGCATCCATGGCACCTGCACTCAAGCTCCACCTAAACAGAAAGAAATAGTATAAAAGGAAGCTGAGAATGGGGGAAAGTTAGGGAAGACTCCATCCTAGCTGCTGGGATCCATAGATGGGCTGAACCTGTCTTCCCCATAGAGACACCTATTGGGTAAGAACCACACTCTGGTGCTGAATACTTTTATTATGGATTAGAGCTTGTCTGTGTATTGCTTTGAATACATTTTTACAGCCAGATGTTATCACTGACAATCCTTGAATCTTAACCTGCCACAGTTTTATATTAATAAAGAGATTTATTTTGTAAACTCTTGGAGTGAGTCCTTCATGGGAACCGGCATTCAGTGGTAATGGATATTGGAATAAAGTGGAAGACCCATTGAGGGAAGGTGGAAGACCAGCTGAGGAGTCTCCCTTAGACTGTTGGTGTGTGTCCCTGAATACGTCAAACTGTCCTCTGATCCACCAGGACTGGTTATTGAAGGGTCAGACACCAGGGTTTCAGCTTTTTTGGAGTGCTGACAGACAAATTAAACACCGAGGGTCAAGGAAATCTCTCCTTTTCACAAAACACCTACATTTCCATTTTGGTGTAAACCATAACAAGAATAAAAAGTGCTTAAAATAGTTTTTATTTTGCCTGGGAAAGACCTAAACCAATCCAGTCTTATGTTTAGACTTTTATTTCTTAGTTAAATATACTAATTTTTTAGTATGGTCACTAGGGGAAAAAGAAGCAGCAAAGAAAAAGCCAGAAAATAGAGAATTTGTGTGTCAACAGACATTTGGTATGCCTGCCATAGAATAAATCCTGTACACAGAAAATTAATAGTCTAAAGGAGGTATTGCAATTTTAAAGGGAGAGAGGGCTACTAAACAAAGAATCAAATTAGCACCTAGAGACCTGCTGATGGTTTCTAATGAAGTTACATCTTCACAGACTGCAGTCAGGGGATGGTAGGTCTGGGGATAAGTTTACAGTATGCACATGACAGTTATCTATTTTCTTCAGTTGCTTTAATTCTAGTGGTAAAATAAACATTACTTCTGTCTGTTTGGTCAGTTGTATCTATAAGAGTTCACCAGCTTCTTGAGAGAAGTAATGTAGCTATTTTATCTAGCCGATAACTAAAGAGCTCTGAGCACAGAATGAGTTGAAACAAAAATCAGAGAACTGGAAAATACAAATTCTATTTGATAGGCAAATGAGAGGGAGTGGCCTGAGAGAGAGCAGTAATAACCCAGAGAGAACAATGCCTTCTCCCTGATCAGATATGATTTTCTGCTTTTGTGGTACTGGGCCTAAGGAAATTGAAGATAATCCAAAGTTTTCTATATTTTAGAGGATTTCTCTGATTAAATTACGGAGTAATTACACATATTCTGAGATATATCTCAGGAATTGGAGTAGCTTTTGATTAATAATTATTTGGATCAGAGTTTCGTTGACGAATTAGTTCACTTTCTGCAACCAGCAGCAGAATTCTTAGGAGGGACAGTGACTGTAGGCTCCAGACTACAGGGAATATCAATGGACTTCCTGTAGTTATAGTGGTGGATGAGCAGAGTTAAAATACACATCCAAACAAAACCCACTATTCCATCACAAACAAAGGAAGCAAAATAGGAAACAGAACACCCCCCTTCACAGACCTCCACAGTTGACCTGTTGCAGTTTTAGTGTTCATTTAACTGATGCCATCAGATGCAGAACATAAGTAAAATTGGGCAGAATTTCAAGGGGCCTGGATTTTAAATTTGTAAAGTCTCTTTAAATTTCTTTGAATACACTACAAAGAATGATTAAACATAACTCAAAATCATAATTGAAGGGATAATAGAATCTTCTCACCTACAGGATGTTCTTCAGCTGTGCACAGGCTGCATGTGTGTTCCAGTGTAGTGAATTATTTTAATTGCTTTTGACAAATTAAGATGCACTTTTTCATTGAGTCAGTTAGCTACAGCAGATTGGCTGAAAATGACAGATGACATGATAATGATAACTAAGAAATTAGGCATATGAGAAAGGTTCTTTAAAACATACCCCGTAACTACTTTGTGTCACAGCAGCCTTTCTTGTCAATGCGAGCTTTATTAATCAACACAGACATAGAGAAACATCCTTAATAAATGAAAAATGTGGAACCTACCTGTTTCTTCAGAGCTCTATAGGACTCTTAAGAGGCAAAGGAAGAATCAAACCTATATTTTCCATTTTAAATGAGAGCAGACATACTGTTTTCAACCAGTGGGATCAGGGAGAGAAGCAGAAGAATAAAAGCTGGAAAATGAACAGATTGAGATAACAATAGTTTAACAGGGGAAAAAATGTCCATGCATGTTAGCAAAGAAAAACAAGGAATTAATTCACTGCTTCCCATAGTAAGGCAGATGTCCAGCCACCTCCAGGAAAGCAGGGCCCCATCATGATTTGCGAAGACAATTGTTACCACTGCAAACATCCCTCCCTTCCTCCTTCTTTCCTCACTTCATATCCCAAGTATGATGTCATGTGGGATTGAATATCTCTGTGGTCATCTTGGGTTACCTGTCCCAGCTGTGTCCCTTCCAACCTGCCATGCACCATCAGTCTCCTCACCAGCCTGGCCATACAAAAACTGAAGAGGCCTTGGCTCTGTGTAAGCCCTGCTCAGCAATAACAAAAACAAAAACATGTCTATGTTATCAACCCTATTTTCAGCACAAATCTCAACACTGGACACCATGAAGAAAACCAATTCCACCCCAGCCAAAGCCACACACATATATATTTTCTCTCTAGCATCAGGAAGTTACTAGAGGAAGATTATTGAAGTAAGACTTTCAAGAATCTCAAGTGAAT
Organism: Notiomystis cincta; assembly: GCA_013398075.1. Lineage (NCBI taxonomy): Eukaryota > Metazoa > Chordata > Aves > Passeriformes > Notiomystidae > Notiomystis > Notiomystis cincta. Next base: position 18,717 of record VZRX01012760.1, read on the forward strand.
TAGTTTTTTGAACAGATTGTTGAATGAATCAAACATTCTCTAATTGCATCTGTAGGAAAATGTGAGTTTAATCTAAGAGATAAAATAATTTCTAGTGTAAATATGTGAAAGCTGGTGCTGGAGCAATTATCTCACTTTTTGTTAATAAGAAACTCAACCATAGAAAGAGCATTCCAAGAGCAGTGAAATTCCCTTCAGGTGAGTTTGGAGAGAAGACTTTGTGAGAAAGAGATAAAATGTTAAATCCTGCAGCTTGCTTGACTGCAACTAAATCAGAATGCAGAGCATAATCATTTATCAGGTCAAATCACAAGCAGGCCTGATTGGTTATGGACCAGACAGAGAAGTCCTGTTAAATCTTTCCAGGGTAGTGAGGTAGGTGACACAGCACTCATGAACTGCTTAAGCACAACAAAACCTCTTAGTGTTAAAACATTAAATCACTTGTGGTGTGTTTCATGGGAAGCCTGAGAATTGTCCTGCTGCTCAGTGACTTGGAATGCTAATGGATTCCTGGGAACGAATTTCCAGTGCAGGCCTGCTACCAGCCTGCTGAAAAGTTGCTCTGAAATGTAATTGTTGCACAGCTGTAGAAGGCTGAATATACTAGGCAGTATGTGTAATACTTATCACATAACAAGCTGATGTGCTGAGTCACAGAAGCCTGTTATAAATCACATTTATCAGGCACTTCTGCCCTAACTGCCTTTGCCCTGTAATTCCTTTCCACAATCTGTTCAGTCATGGAATATAAGGTTGGAAGGGAAGTCCAGAATCATCTGGTCTAACCTTTGTTGGCAAAAAAAAAAGTTTATACAAACTGTCCCAGTGCCTTTTTCAGTTTAAGTTGTTTAAACTCTTTTATAAATTTCAGTGATTAAATCTTATGCATAAATGGTTCACAAAGAAACAGACTGCAATTGTTGTGGGATGTAGTGAACTGTGTTGTAAACAATGCGGATGTTTTGATGCAGGTTTGAATGACTTAAAAAAAATTATCTATGCCTTGCAAATAATCCAGCCATCCTTATCATATTCCAAAAAATCTGAGGGATAGACTTTGTTGGTACCTTTACTCAGACACACCACATTTTCACTTTGTATTTATGTCTTACATTTCAAGCAAAATAATAGTCTCAGAACCCAACTGGTCTCATCCACCAAATGGGTGGAAAGGACATGGACCACAACATTCCCAGTATACGGAGAAGAACAAAGAGCCAGCAACAATGTATTCAAGCCAGGAATAAATCCAGAACCTTTCTGCCTGGCCACTTGCCCCCAGCTTCCATCCCAGAGCAGTGAGGACATCAAGGGGAAGTTTTTTCAGGAATCCAGTTGTGGGAGAAGTAGAAACTTTTGCTGCTCTGGCTGCTAACAAACAGCTTATGTCAATACCTTTCTTTGATCCTGCTATTGATTAATACTAATTTTCTTCTGTAGAGAAAAACAAACAAACAAACAAAAATGTGCAAACTAGAATTTTTTTTTCCTATTCTGGATCATTTTATTAAACCTTTATTAAAGACTAATCAAAGACTATTTAGAAAGCTGTCGAAACCAGATTGCCATTCTGGTGTGCTACACATTTTATTAATACTAGTAATAAACAATTAACAACACAAGTGCTTTAATCAACAAAAAGAAAACAGGTGCTACAGGAAAGATAGACTTCTCAGTGAGAAGTGATTTGCGCAAAATCACTCAGTCAGTTTGCTCTTGCATCCAATCATAAACATAGGAATCATATAGGAAACTACTGGGAGCTGAAGACACCTGTCTGAATTTCCAGTTGATGTGTTATGCTAGTCTCTCAGCATCAAAGTTTCTTATAATGAGCAGGGTAGTGTTTCTAAACTGAAATTTTATCTTGTTTCTTTTAAGTCAGCAGCAAAATTTTCATTCACTTAAGCAATGCAAATAGCAGGCTTGATTGTCCTAATTAAATTAGTTATAAGCACCAGAGTAGCACAATCTGACCTTCACATGTAAAGTGAATATATATGGACTTTCTACAGATAAATTAATTGGAAAAATGATTAAGGGGGGAAAATGGACTTAGCATACTTACATCACCCCTGCATTATGCTAATACTTAATATTACAGCAGCAGTAGAAAGCTTACCTATTGTACTTACATCACCCCTGCATTATGCTAATACTTTTTGCTTCAGCAGCATCAATCTGACTAGGCATTAACATGCTCTGTCTCTGAAGTGATGTGCAGTGGCACTGATGATATGTTAGTTTAAATCATGGTCAAAATGATAATGCTGTAATGCTCCTATGTTCATGATTTGATCTAATGTATTGCTGGAGAAACACCATGCTGATTACATGCCAGTGTAATAGATCATTATTTTCCTGTCACTGTGAGGATACTGTAGAATAATCCATGGAAAAGGATGGAAGAAAATCTAACTGAAAAATCTCTTAGAGAAGAACTTCTTTAAGTATTCATTAAAATGGTGTCTTCTTATTTAGCCACAGAGCATTTAGGGAAATAGTTTTACCATAATCAAGGATGGAGACATATGAGTAAAATTTCTTAAATTCTTTTTGCAATTAAAACAATAAGAAATTAGAGGAATGGTGCTAATTTACAGTTTTATTGGTCTACAAAGCAGACCAAAAGGAAAATTAAAAGTACATGAGCTAGATAGGTAGAAACAGAGGTAGTTAAAGAGTGACCCCCAAAGACACCTAACACATTTGCTCTTTGGACAATACAAAGCACACATCCTTGGTGTGCAGGTGGTTAGCTAAGGGCTGCCAAGAGACATTTCCTCTTGCCCCTTAACCTGGTAAAACTCAAGCAATTTCTCTCTCCCTGAGCTCTCAATAAAGCAAAACAGCAATATGTTGTGATTCCTCAGATGCTTACGTAAGCATGTGGGAGGGGGATTAGGAAAGGTCTCTGACTCTGTTTGGAGGGGGCGGTTTGGAGACACTTTGAATTCCTCCAGGGGATGCTGACCCAGGAAAACCCTAATGCTTTGGTATTTCCCTTTCCTGCCAGGAGTCCAAGGGCTTCATTTCTTTGACAAGGAAAGTCTAGAGACCTGAATGACCTTTCTTGAGATGTTATCCACACAGGTTTCCAATTCAGGAAAGTAAAAGTCCCTGGAGCTCCAAACTTTGGGCATTCTGAAATTTCTGGCTTCCCATGTCTGTATTTTTATAAGCAATTATCTGTCATGAATCACTTTTGTAATACCTTTTCACAATACTTTTACTATCACTGCCTGTCAAAAAAGGTTAAGAAAGAAAAATCCTCCTTTTAGATGTTCCTTCCCCAGATGAGCTCCCTGTGTGTGTTCAATGTGCAAAAATGATTAAGAAGTCTTTGACTTACTGCTGACACAGTCATCTCTAGTGGAGTCTGCCTTAAAATTCAGTGTGCTTGCTTCTATCCTGTTGTAAGGGTCAATACCAAAATAATAATAAGAAAATGAAAAGTAGGTATGATTGCATTTGCTGGTACAGCTCATCAGGAACTAGTCACAACCTCAAGAGCTGCTCAAGCTCTGGGAGGCCACAAGGTCAGACTTCACGGCAAGCTGAACTATTCAAAGCTAGTGACTTATATTCCTCATTTTTATGCTTCTTTTAAAAAAAATAAATAAATCCAAATATGAGTCACTCTGTAGAACAAAGTGTTTAAGAGAGAAGAGAAACCTTTATTTCTTTCCAGGCCTATTCCTGCTTTAGTATGTTTGGGTTTCTGCTCTGCAACAGTTTTCAATAGTCTTATGCCTTTACTGAAGCCTTTCTTTTATAGCAATATGTCACTGTACAGAATTTAATTTTAAAATATCATGAGAGTCTAAAGCTTCCATTCCTACTGCTACGGTCACTGCTATGGTGACCTGTGACCCTGGTTAAAGATATTTTAGACTTTTTGTTCCCTTGTAGCCAGAATGGATGTTAAGAGAGAAGACCATTGTTTGTGATACCTTTTAACTTATTTCTTAAACAACTTATTTTCAATCAGACCAAGAAGTATCTTTCTCTTCCATGGGGGACTTGAGGTGGTTGTCTCTTAGAGTAACTGGAACTTATAGAAAGTGACACTAGAGATTCAGGATATGGGAATATTTCTATTTAGCAAGTAACCATCAATCACTTTCTTCTGTGGTGCTGGAAGTGACATATTCTGTATGATGGGAAATTAATATCTTCATCATTTTGATATTGAACATTTTCAGAACTTTCACAAAATTAGCAATGTTAGTGCCTAGTTACCGGCCAGATTTGAGATAAATAATTATGCCTTTCTAATACAAAATTAATTCTTATGTTTCCTCTATATACTTTTACTTGCTGATCTGCTTAGTGCTCCTGTAGTTGGCTGGGTGGTTATTGTGCTCCCTGCAAAAATGATCACCTGACAGCAGCAACAAATTAATTCTTAATGTAATTCCATGAAGGTTTTACTTATTGCTTTCTACTTCTGAGACTTTACTAAGATTATCTCAAATTTAGAGTTCAACCTCAAGACCATTTTAAAGCCAAGAATATTTTGCCTCAAACATTTTTGGCTTATATTTTTACAGTATAGCTCAAATACATTTCCCTGTTTATCTAATAGAACATTAAAACCAATCAAAAACTCCCTCAGAAAAAATGTAAATAATTGACACAAGTAACAGTAAAACTTGTCATGCATAGGTTCTTCAGGAATGTCTATGAAACTTTGTCTGACAAACATATTATTGTATAAATCTGTACATATTCCTGAAATATTACTTCTGCTGTTTGAGAAAAGGATGAGGAAGAAGCAGGGGGTTTATATACTCTTAGCATCTCCTGCCTAATATGCTGTCACATATTTGCCTGCTTGAGTTAGTGGTACACACATCAGTGGGGATGCCAAATCGGAGTTATGGGTTCATTTGATCACTCTGCAATTCCTGCTGCTCACACAGGATGCAGTGACTAGAATAAAGCCTCACAAAAACCAGTGTGCTGTGGATTAGCTATAAATATAGCAGTGTTGTTACTTGTGTATAACTTTCTTTATAACAAAACCAAGCAGACAGCTTGGCAGTCTAGCAACAGTGCATTAGGTTGTTACACAGAAATCCACGTGTCATGTGCTCCTTACTAAAACAAAGATATTCATTCCTTTTATAGTCAAACACGGAATTTATTAGTGGAAAATAATTACTTTAAAACTTCTCTCCCTGTGGACAATCTCTATCTCTCACACACTCACCGTGGAGTTTTTCTCCACAGCAATCAATACCTTGGTCTGCTTTCTCAGTGCAAAACAGTAGATGTATCTTCATACTTTGAAACCAAATGTAACACAGCTTCTGTGTGCACAGTCTGTAGATGTTCCATCTAGAACAAGAAAGCAAACAAGAAAATCATGACAGTTATTTCCAACCACAAATCTTTCAGACAGATGAGATCTGTACAAAAAGCATGCTGTGAATTAAAAAAAAAAAA
>VZRX01012760.1:32342-77101 GCA_013398075.1 Notiomystis cincta
AAAAAAAAAAAAAAAAAAAAAAAAAAAAAAAAAAAAAAAAAAAAAAAAACCAAAAAACAGTATTCTCTCATCTTCTTCTTAATACTTCCAGTTCAAGAGATTACATTATCTCAATGTATTTTCCTTTTAGAACTGTATAACTACCATGTATTCCTTAGGCAGTGTTAACTTTTCTACTATCTGCAGCAAGTTCTAAGGCTGTGCGTGAACAAATTTTCCCTTTTTTGTTGTTGTTTCTTTTTGTTTGGTTTGGGGTTTTTGTGGTTTTCTAGGGTTTTTTTGTTTGTGGTTGTTGTTGTTGTTGTTGGTTTGGTTTTTTATTTGTTTATGTTTTTATTGCTTTGCTTTGCTTTGCTTTGCTTTGCTTCAGGTTGGTTCGGTTTTGGTTGGTTGTTTTTATTTGGTTTTATTTAAGCCTGGCATTGTATATAATTGATGCACAAAAAGAATAATTACATGCTGCATGGAAGCTAGAAAAAATAATGAGGAGTCAGGGTTTCAGCTGCTAGGATTTAGAATTTAGGAAAGAATTTAGGAAAAACCATTTGTCTGTAACCTCTAGTCTGCTGATAGTTTCTTTGTTGGTGGTGATGGTTTTTTCCTTATTCCTAAGATCTCTTTTAGATTTAATACACATCTCTGAAAGCAATCTGAGGTTCAACTGGCAAAACAGTTGAAGAGGTTTGTTTTTGCTATTTATACCCATACAAGTTCTATTTTGCATTTGTCTTAATATTCCTTCTCATTTCAGAAGATGGTAATAAGCATGCATGACACATGGGTAATCCCTCCTGAAATTAACTCTTTAAATTCACTGCAGCAAGAATTTACCATTTATAACAGTTAACTTGCAGTTACAATTTCATAAACTTCTGTTTTAATAAATTTCTTAATAAAATTGTCATAAACTTCAGAAATTTTAATCTAACAGGTCTCACTGGTTCTTTCATTGCAACAGGAAGTTTGTTTCGCTTCATCTACAGTACAACTACTCTGTACACGCAGGAATAAAGAGATTATTTTAGCACTCATAGTAGTTGAAATGTGCCCAATTTGCAAGTATATCTATTTAAGTGGAAATGAGTCCAAGTTATTCTGTATTCTGTGACTCCTGTCACTGATATCTTGAAATTCAACTAGTCTTTCCCTGACTAACCTATAATGTTAAGATAATCAATTTCCTCTTTTTCTTTTTTTTTTTTGTTTGTTTGTTTTCAGAACTTTACTTCAAAGAAAAAAAAATAAAGAAAAGGAAAAACCGCAAGAAATAAACATCAGATACCAAAAATGGTGTAACAAAAACAGGTTAATATTTTTGTTTTCTCTTCAGTATAATTTAACTTCTTTTATGTAGGTATTTTTTCTTCTTTTTTAAGCATCACACATTTTCCCATGTATTCTACATTTTGAAATCTTTACCAACAGAGACATCCCACAGCCCAAAGGGATGATGCCACATTAATTTTCAGATTTTGAGATTTAAGAAACCTAAGTATTGTATTGAACCCAACTGTTTATTTCGGGGACCTCATTCTCACAAATGGAACCCATTCTAACCTCAATTAGAAAATTCCAGATAAAACAAGTTGATTTTCGAGGTTATGACTGCAGTTTTGTTGCAATCCAAACAAATCTCATAGATTCTGATAAGTACGACTTTCCAATAGATATAGAAAATGTCATTCACACACTTTAAAATTTTTTTTAAAGTTCATAAGTTTACAAGTATTAACATTTGAGACATGCTGCATTCATACTCCCACAGAGACTTGCCTGTATTTATTTAATTCTTCCAGTTCTATTCACTTAAGACCATCTGAGAACTTTCATTCTGTATGTTTTGCAGAGGATATAGCAATAATATATTTTAAAATCTCAGTAGTGACTACAAACACTTTATAGGACTTTGAACTAAATGATATGAAGCTGAAATTCTTAGATCCAGCCATGTTAATATTTATTCATACCTTTCATGCCATCATTAATGCAATGGAGCACAGTCAAACAGATACCAAGCTTCTAAAATTCAACCCATGAAGAACTAACAAGAAAGTCAGATTTATTCTCATTGGAAATGAAGAAACCTTGTGATGTCCTAATTAAAGCACTGCTTTTTCAAAGATAGTAAATAACACTGATTCAAGAAAGGATTAACAGTTGCAAAGAATATCATGATCTCAAATAGTAGTAAAAATCTATAAGTAATTTATAGTAAAACATTTTCTTCCTTCATATGACAATGCTGTACTTAGGAAACAAATGAAAGATGTATTTTTTACATCTATATTCAGGAAATGTTCAAGAATTAAAATGATCAAAAGTGAAGGTAGGTTTTATTTTGTGTTCTTTTTTTTCACATAATCAATAATAAAAAGAAAGTTGTTAAACTTGGTTTTGTATTGAAAATAGCATAAGTAGATTTTGGTGCTCCTTTAAGGCTTTGCTGAAGAGAGAATTCCAGGGCTGGTGCACACCAACCAAACTGACCAGACAATTGTGAGAAGACCCACTGTTCAGAAAGCCATCCAAGTATTTTTGATTTAGCAAAGATCTTTGTGTAGTAATGGATTTCAGGTACCTAAAATATGATTAAAATGTTCCTTTCATGTTTTTCTCCCCATAAGTCTGGGAAGTAAGTCTTAGGATGTTTCTATCTTGAAAGCCTTAGGATAGTGCCATAAGGAATGACGGATTTTTCCATGACACATCCTGGATATTGTTATGAAATTTTTAGATTGAGAAGATAGGTGTTCTTTGAAGAGTTTAATGAGATTGCAAATTCTTCCAGGTGATGCTCTTAACATGTTAATTAACATATATTAAATAAATTCATTAACTAATTCTCAATATAAAGGCCCCTAAATTGTAGGAAGGTGGCTAGTCCCAGTCATTTCAAAGAGCTGAAAGAAAAAATAGCAGCTAGGATGTACAAGTTCAGAAAGGTCTTGAACCAGGAAATTATTTCAGTATCACACAAACCAGCTTAATACTCCTTTATTTTATAGGTGAGAAAGTTCAATATTAATTTTAGACAGAAATAGCTTTTTCAGCAATAAGAATACTACAGATTACTTCACCTGGCAACTTTGGCAAGGACTTCAGTAGCAAACCTGGTGGGTCAATTAAATGTAAGTGCTACGCTGAACCTGTCCTTTGAGGGAGGAAATCCTATTGAAGAGCAATCTCTTCAATACAATGAAAATGGAAAATTGATTTACAGTCTAAATGTGTCAGTTCTTATAAATAGAGTTATAACGAGGCTCTATAGAATGTCACATAAAGAAACAGAGGACCAAATGGGGGAACAGATAACACTTCTGTATAAATGAAGTATAATTGTTCAATCAATAGTTTGCTTTAAAGGTTTAGGTAAGACTTCATTAGACATAGATCAAACAGGTGTCTCTTTGTACAGAGAGCAATGAACTGCAGGTTTATGGTGGGAAAAAAACTTGCCCAGAAAAGAGTTAAAACTATTAAAAGCTACTAAAAAGCGCTGAAGGAGACCATGGTAATGAATAGTTTTTAACACCAGCTAAATAGTATCCTTTATCTTTCTTTCCCTCTCCCTCCCTGCCCTGCTTCTGTGTCAGCAAAGGTAGCCACTGAGGCAGGCTGGTTTCTGCAAAAAGCTTTCCTTTTGCAGGTATTGTTGCTACATGGGAGGTGTCGTTGTTTCCGCACGAAGCAGCTGCTGCCAAGATTAAAATCCATAAAATGAGTAGCTCAATGCACTCCAGAAAAATAGATATTTGCCTACAGGACCATTCCCCAAGTACTGATGCAAACATTTTTGACTCATTTAAACAGCCCTCCTCCTGCTTTTAAGAGGTTCAGCAATCTAATCAGGGAGCAACAGCAACTGTGTGATTTATAGCACATTTAAAAAAGCAAATACTCAAACAAATAATGGCAACAGACATGATTGCTCTCTATAAATACTCCAGGAATGACCAGAGTAGCAAAATGCCCAGGAGGAGAAAGAACTTTTTAAACTAAAGAACAATGTTGGCATTTGGAAGTAAATAAATTTAGACTGGAAATTAGGAGATTTCTAATTATTAAAAGAGTCAGGCTATGGAACAATCTCCCAGAGGGAGTAGTGAAGGAAAAATATCTACTATATTTAAAGACACATACAAACAAGTTTGTGAAAGCTATTAAAGAATAACAGGAGATTAGGCAGGTTTGCCCAGATTCTTTGCAGTCTTATCTCATACTTTAACAAGCACGATGAAGAGATGAACAGCAATTGCAATTCATAGGGTGATAACAATTTCCATCTCTTTCAATTGGCTGGAAATGGTATTTTAACTAGGAAAAATTGCCATATTCACTGAATAAAATGTGTTGCATATAGTTTGGAAACCTTCAGTGAAGAATAATTTGATTTCATAGACCTATTTCCCACGCACACCTATCATATATTTCTGGATAGGATATATAAATGAACTGAAGCTTATGCCTCCTGCTCTGCCTAGATGGTATGATTTATTGAGGGCATAAACCCACATAGTCCCTCAAGAGCAGTCCATAAGTCTCCTAATTACAAAACTGCTTAACCTCCTTACCATTCTCTAAAAGAAAGCAGCTGCAAGACATGTATTAGAAATCCTAACACCAGCTTAAGTCACTGCTGGAATATCCACAGACTTGAATGGAGTTTCCATCCCACTCGGAGCTTCAGGGCAGTAGTTTAATTGCATATCAAGTTTTTCAAGCCATTGAAGCGAGGTTTTGCAAATTGGATTCAACAACTGCATAGCGCTATGTTAGATTTACTTGTCTAAAAGTCAAGCCTTCCTTTTTAGTTGATTTATGTTTCAGCACAAAACCCAAAAAACAAAAAGAAAGTCATAAGTGCCTACCATTTCAAATGTTTGAAAGAAATAGAGAACTTGAAATCTGAAAGATAGTGGTAGTCCATCAATAGAGGATGCTACTCCAAAACGAACCTCAATAGCAAAGGTATGCCCAATGTGATAGATTAAAATCCAACACTAATGAAATTATTATAATGTGTTTTGCAGAAAAATGCCAATAAGTGATCTCAAAGCAATTTCCTTGGCAGATAGTGCAATGAAGAGCACTGATATTTTAAATGCTCATTGGCATTACATTTAGAAAGTTTTAAGACATAACAATGAGCCTTATGAGAAGGACAAGCAGCCAATCATTATCTAATGACACAAGACTGCTTCTCTCCATCTGTATCCTTGCAGTCTTTTATGTACTTGACCTTCTTTCTTGAAGTTTGTATTAAAACCACAAATACTTGTCCTGGGAAGAAGGAAAGGGGAGATTGTTCTCGAATTACTGCTTCTAAAAGCCACATCCCTTTGGTCAAGTACAGCAGTCCAATGGTCCCTTATAGGCTTGAAAATCCTTGAATGGATTTCATATCTGGCAAAAAAACCTATGATAACTGCATAGAGTATTTGTGAAGAAAACATTTAAAAAAAAAAACCAAAGAAGCCAAGCTGAACCAGGAACCAAGGAAAAGGATAGAAATCATCATTCCAGTGGGAAGAGAAGTACTCTGTTCAGTCACTCAAAGGGAACTCTTAGGCTGAGATTTTCAAGGCTGAGAATCTCCTGTTATTAAGGAAAGGGTGGTGATGAGGAAAATAAGCATTTTCTTTGTTCTGTAAAATAGGATATACATGATCAACACTCACAGGCCAGAAACACTTCTCAGAACCCAAATATTTCCTTTAGTTGGTGAATAAGCTAACAAGTAAGCTATGAAGCTGTGCTCTTTTTTTCTGTCTTCCATCTCTTATGATTCTTATATTTTACCACATCACAATCATGTATCAGAATCAAAGGAGAACAATAGTACCTGGAGTAACCTAGATAGCATTGCCAAAGATTTTTTCCAGGGCAATGAAAAAACTGAATTTTGGGACCATTAGGATTGAGTCTTTCTATTTGGTAAATATCTAACCATCAGATGATTAAAAAAGTTATCTGTGTAAAATATAGATTATCATCATAATTTAAACCTTTAAACCTACTCAAATGATTTTGCATTAATTTTTGACTGGTTTATGTCAGTTTTAAGATAAGCAGTCTAGCTCTATTTTTGAGAGGTTCTGTTCCTGTGCATTACTAGATACAAACCCTTGTAATATTTAGTGTAGAAGAACACTGAGGTTCTCTGTCCCCACAGATTTTAGCAGAAGATAATTGTTTTCTAAGATTCTTAGAATGTGGAATTTGAAGAATATTTTAAAACAGACTAGAAGTCAAAGTCAAATAGAAATGGGCTTAATACTTTAAGTAGTGATGAGAAAAAGGGAGAGTATGGAAAAATAGGATTTAGACAAATTGTTTTATCAACCATAGCTTTTAACTTGTCATATGCAAACTCTTTTAGATTAGGATTTACAGTTCTTAAATCCTTTCTAGATCTTTTCACTTAGGCTACTCTCTTGTCATGTACTTGCTCAGTGCTTAACCAAATAACCTGGGTAGAAAACACAGTCAAGCTGAATGTGAAAGAAATATTTTTTTAACCAGAAAATAGTAATAGCTTAAACTCTGGGAAAAGACTGAACTTTTATCTCTGACAACCTTGGTGACAGCCTAATTTCCAAATTGCTGGATTCTATTGGATCGTTGGATTCTGTCTGTCCATTTTATGATGTCTTGACTACGACATGACCCTGAACAACAAATCTGTTGTTCAGACAAAACAAATATTCAAGTATTGCTCTTTAGAGGAACAGGTATGTCCCTTTAAAAGTCTGAGAATTTTCCAGGGCTAGGTTGGCTCTGAGAAATAGGTATAGGAAATTTTCTTTTCCTTAACAATGGAAACTTTATCATTACTTGTACTAAAGGATGTCTTAGAATAATTTAAATGGTATCATTGGAAAAATCATATAAGACATTTATTAGTCTGTCTGCCAGGTGCTTCTTCCAAAGACATGAATGTAGTCCCCATCTGTGAAGAATTTCTGAGAACTTGTTAACAAAAATGAAGACCAGTTGTTTCTCTAATTAGGTTATATTGTGAAGATGTAAAAACAAACTACAAAAATTTAGCAGCTAAAGAAAAGAGTGATTTTTGTTTTGACACTGCACATTACTAGGAAGAACATCTGTGTATCTAATTTTCTGCAGTGAGCAATTAATGGCTAAAACATTAATCATCTAATTAAAAAAATAATGTGATAATGAGGATAGTACTTTTCTTCCAACTTATTTTAGTCATTCTTTGGAGTTTTTTCTCCTTCACTACTGATTACAAAGGTGCACTATATTGCTGCTGAGCTATAATCAGTTTAGCACTTTTAGTTTTTAATAACAGTTTCTGTGTTCATTTCAGTTTGTGATTATGATCCCAGCATGTTATAATAATTTGCATCACACTTCCGAATGAGAATTGATTTTGTTTGCATGGGTAATTTCTCAGCAATTCCCCTTAATTTCAAGATAAATGTGTTTTTCAATTTTTCCAATTATGTAAAAAACAAACAAACAACCCCCCCCTCTGTGGAATCTCTCAGAGTTCCTAAGACCTTTATATCAATCTGTCTTCAATTAATTGTCTTTAACTCTGTGGGAGATTATTAAGCACCAACAGGATGCACTGAGACTATTGAGTCTCTTTCCTCAGGGATTTAAAAAACATGGTTAGACACAGCCATGGTCAACTTGCTCCTGCTTTGAACCACATCTACAACAGGGTGACCTCAGGGCCTTCCACCTAAACAGAATCTTTCCATGAGTTTATGAAAACAGTCGTTAGTCAGATTACAGATTGTACCATTGTACACTGAAATTTACAGGGAAGCAATTTGCACAATTCAGTGAGACAGGACTACAGCAATAAATATTTTAAAATATTTACTTTTTAAAAATGTTTAAGTCTATGTTGCTTTTGTGCAGGTATGTTTTTGCATATATACATGCATATATACATACATGTATGTATATTTATTTCTATTAAAAAATGCATTTGTACACATCCTATTAAGTTAAAATATCCCTTTTTAAAACCATATTTTGGTGCTTAATACAGATATTTTTGAAAAATTCTTGATAGTTGTATTTTAATTCCTGTTCATTTTAATTAAATTCCAGTGTGGTTTGATTAATATAGACTTACTATTATTAGTAGTAGTATTATTATTTTTATATTATTATTAATAATAATAATAAAAAAATAATAATAATACTACTGAGAAGAAGAAGAAGAAGAAGAAGAAGAAGAAGAAGAAGAAGAAGAAGAAGAAGGAGAAGGAGAAGGAGAAGGAGAAGAAGAAGAAGTAAAGGCTGACACAATGAAGATTGAAACTAGAGTTAGTCAACAAATGAATAGTTTTGATTAAGAAACATAAATCGCCTATCCAGAGTGGATAATATTTTATTTCCTTTAGAAAAACACTTAGTTGACTGAATTTCTTTTTTTTTAAATGCTTTTGACTTCTTAGTTATTCTAAATAAAATTATCAGGAAATTTCTGGTTCCTATTATGCCAGTGTAAATTGAATGCAAAACTATGATATATACATGATATAGTTACGGCTGCTGGATAAATACATTCTTTATTCAAACCCAAAAATTACTCATTTATACAACTAATTATAGAGAATATAATGTTGTTTTTGTGTGAATTTCATCCTATCACCATCTGTTATGTATTTTAGAACAGGTTTTTAATCCAGAAGGTGCTTTTATTTGGAATGATGACAAACCAATCTATATCTTTATTACAGGACATATTAATTGCATTACAGCCTTAATACATAGAATATCATATAATGTTCAGTTCTTCTTTCTTGCTTACATAAAATCCATACAGACTTTAAGTTCATTACCACCAAAATATTTCTGGAAATCACACCCAGTACATATCATATAACATACAGTATTAAAAGCACAATCTGTTCCTAGAAGCTGTCGTATGAAATATTTCCTAAAAGTTGATTTTGAATCAACTAGAGGAATAGATGTTTTTACATGAAGTGAGGCCCTTAATGAGTGTCTCAATTCTGAGCAGCTTTAATGCCCCAAAAGATTTTTTAAAAATATTATTTTTCATTCTTCCCTGGAGTCTGTGTCAGATAATTGTTATGTTTAGGAATGAAATGATACTTGTCTCTGCCAAACTATCTGGTTCAACAAGTAGTGTTGATTGTAATCCAACTGCTGTCTGTAGGATAGCACTTTTGTTCTTTTCTTTCTTATTTCTTCTATTAGCAACTAAACAATAATACAAATCCATTTTAAAAGAATTGGTTACTTGGGACACATTTTACATAGTTTTTCCAGGACAAGCTCTGATTTCAGACTGGAGGTCTCCCAGCTTCAAGCTGATGAGGATATAGTGCCCCTCAGAACGTGAACCTGCACTGTCCCGTTTTCTTCTAAAAGTAATTTCCAGCTCAGGGTCTTTGCGGGGAGAGAGAGGGAATCTCTCAGGAATGTAGATTATTTGAGATATTAGAGATAATCATATTCTACTTGACTTGTGAAATCGTTTGCTTTAAAAAGTCCTAAGACACTCTTAATTTAAAAGTGGAAGAGATAATCCTACTTGAGCTTCATAAGGCCTGAAGTCTTTATCAGAGACATTGCTGGTACAGAGCTGTGGGATGGAAAGGTTTAACTCATCTGCTTAATTTCAAGCAAACTAAGCTTGCAAAAGAGCCCTCAAGAGAATCTAATCACGTACTTGTGTGCTGGACTTCTGTCAGCCGTGCCACATTTGTCAGGCACCTGCAGCTTGAGTCCAGGCAGCACAGCAAGAATCAAATGGATGCTGCAGAGATTGTATTTTGTCACGTTCTGCTCTAAGCTTAGCATTTCTGATACATTGATCTTTCATTCTAGAGAGGCTGCTTTCCTTCTCATTCAAGATAAATTTAGGGAAAAAACATTGGTTGCTGTACACATGTCACTGCAAATGAGGAGGACTCTCTTCCTCTCTCACACACATCTAGGTATGCATTTGAATGTAAGATGAATTATTGAATTTAGCACTTAAAACATTAACCTTTGATATCACTTCAAAAGAATTTAAACTATGTGGCCCAAGGACTTCAAGATAATAATAAATAAATCTATGCCACAAACCTAAGGTCTGGTCCATCCACTTTCTTATTCCATTCCCTAAAGACAACATAGGTCTTCTCACACAGCTGTTACATGCATATATTTTTAATTTTTTGCCATGTCCCTTACCCCTGCCTTTTGTGGAATAGAATAAACTCTTAGATGCGCTCACATCCATGTCCCCTCAGCTACTGTAAAAAATTAACTCTGTAACAGGTTCACAAGGTGACTTTCTGTATTCCTGCTAGAATGTATGACATGACAACAGCAAGAATAATGCTAAGGATTTAAACTTGTAGAGTATCAAGTAGGAATAAACAGTTGAATGCTCTTAATAAACACACAAGAGCCTGTGCTTAAGATGAAGGCAGAGTTCACAGAAATTTCTTTTTCTCTGACTAGCAAAAAATGTTTTTTCTACCTGTAACTTTGGAACTTCCTGAATCACAAACTTGAGACCTGTCAGGCATCTCAGAGATTCTCCAGACTATTTGAGGCCCTGCATTATTTTCATTGACCATAAACTCCTTGGACTGTGGGGTTTGGGAAAAAGGCTTTCCTCTAATTTCCTATAATTTCCACTTATAATACTTTACTTAATTCATGCACTGACCTTCTGTCAAGACATCTAGATAAATAAAAAGTTAATTTAGACATTGATCAACTGAATGACATTTAAAGTATTATATTGGCACTGCACCAAAGAGCATCAACTGAGAAATTGCATAACATAATAAAACTGCCAGAAATAAAAACAGTCCATCACAATTCATCTAGAGTTACTCTAGGTTTTTAAAGGACAATTATCTCCAAGGAGAAAAAAATCTAAAGAGATATTAATATTCATATGATCTGGGGAAAAGATTAAAGAATGTGGTAAACAATCATAAAACTTTGCACAATTTTAGGCAAAACTTGTCTAATAAAGAAGATATAGAAAAATAAAGTCAATCTATACTTAATTTAGGATATATTCTTACTGTTATATCCCTTGCATTTAGAAAAACCTATTTTTTTGTAAACTTCAGTTCTCTCCAGGTCTGTAACAGATTTTCTACTTACTTAGGGAGGCAAGTACCAGTTTTCCCATGTTTCATCTACCCTGTAGGCTTCAATCTCTTTGAGATACTTTGCAATTTTAAGAGCACAGACAGAATATCATGAGACAATTTGGCAAAAATAAAAAAGGCATCAGTTGTAATACTTGCATAAGGAAGTGTTATAAAAGTAAATTGTTCCAAAGAGGTTGAGAAGAGTTTGCATTTACACAGCAAGAATGAAATAAATAATGTTCCTGAAGAGAGACTTTTATGTGATACAAATTTTCATTGTTTACTTTAATGATAACTGTTGTTGTTGTTGTTGCTGTTGTTGCTATGACCTTGATAGTCTTTATNCACACACTGGGAAGTTACATCTATGTCCTTTGGCACAGAGTTGCAGAGAAAACCAACAAGGCTGGTGAAGGTTCTGGAACTTAAGGCTTATGAGGAGCAGCTGAGTGAGCTGAGGTTGTTCAGTCTGAAGAAAGAGGCTCAGTACAACTTGTTGCTCTGTACAACTACCTGACAGGAGGTTGTAGTGAGATGGTGGTCAGCTTCTTTCATAAGGAGGTACTAATAGGACAAAGGGAAATGACATCAAGTTGCACCAGGGAAAGTTTAGGTTGAATTTAGGAAGGATTTCTTCACTGCAAGAGTGGTAAAGCATTGGATGAGGGTCCCAGGGAAATGGTAGAGCCACAATCCCTGTGTTTAAGAGTTAAGAAAGTCAGTGGATGTGGAACTTTGTAGTGTTTCAGTGGGTATGGTGGTATGAAGTCAAAGGTTGGATTTGATTATCTGGAGGTCTTTTCCAACCTTAATGATTCTATGAAAAATGCTGAGCCCAAGTGACACCCAACGACGTGCAAGGCAAGCCTTTATTTTAGAAATGTAACATAAACCAGAACAAAGCTGGAACCTAGTTAGGAGTTTTGGGAACATTTGTTTCACTGAAATTCCTAGAAACTCTCAATGGAACCGCTAAAAATTAAAGTTACAATCACAGGGAGAGGTTTTTCAAAAGTTCAGTTGGCACATAACTTGTAAGGGCAGGTTTGAAAAGGTATTTATCTGGAAAGAGACAGAGATTTTTTATGAATCAGTACTTCTCATACATGAGCTTTCTGCTTGACATTTTATAAACACCCACTCAGTGCTTTGTGCAGTTTTGATGACTAGATATTAGTGGACTGATTTTAAAAACAATTACACATACACACACCCTCCAACCTTTATCTCAGATTAACCCAATTAAGAAAACCCAATGTCAGACAATCTCATCTTTACAGCTGCACAAAATATAGTCTACATTTTCCTATCCTATACGTGTATGCATGAGTGATTAAATATCTGCAAAAATTCTGCACTTACAATATAGCATTGAATACTTTTCAGTGGTATATTTCTTTTAAAGTAAAAAAGGAACTTCTTCAGTCTCAAAAACATTTTTTATGTTTAACAGTGTGTGCTGCAAACACATAACGACTATTTTTCTCCCTCAGCTGCCATTAATACTAATATTAACATTCCTCAACAGAAGAGTTTAATTGAACAGATTATTAATTCTTTTTGTAGGAGTGTCTGTATGCTCATCTAGGGGTACATTCATTTATTTTCATGAATATTGTGCAATATATCTACAGGATAACTGGAAGGTGACTTTTTTTTCAGCAAATGGGTAAAGTGAATTATTAAAGGACTTAAAATCTTTAGTGCTGAAATCCAATACTTATGTGTGTATTTATAAATATTAATAGTTCAATTGACAATGCTACTGTCATCTCCTGTATTAAAAAAAATTTCACCAAAACATTATGTTCCATGGCTCTATCTCCCAATAA
This sequence comes from Notiomystis cincta, assembly GCA_013398075.1. Lineage (NCBI taxonomy): Eukaryota > Metazoa > Chordata > Aves > Passeriformes > Notiomystidae > Notiomystis > Notiomystis cincta. The sequence continues at coordinate 45,292 of VZRX01012760.1, forward strand.
TTTTAACGCTAATATTTCTTCTTAATGTGATGTATGCAGGAATAAATTTTTCCCTACCTGTTCAAAACTTCAACAAGGAAAACTTTCAACAGGAAATTTATTAAATTATGCCTTTCACAATCATTTCTCTGAAGGGGAAAAAGGAATCTGCTGTAGGCTTCTCTTTATTCCACAAGATGGAGCTCAATCCCTGTACTACAGTTCTGCAACACCTTGAGAGGTGTTGGCTTTTGTCCTTTTGCNAAAATAAAGTCAATCTATACTTAATTTAGGATATATTCTTACTGTTATATCCCTTGCATTTAGAAAAACCTATTTTTTTGTAAACTTCAGTTCTCTCCAGGTCTGTAACAGATTTTCTACTTACTTAGGGAGGCAAGTACCAGTTTTCCCATGTTTCATCTACCCTGTAGGCTTCAATCTCTTTGAGATACTTTGCAATTTTAAGAGCACAGACAGAATATCATGAGACAATTTGGCAAAAATAAAAAAGGCATCAGGTGCAATACTTGCATAAGGAAGTGTTATAAAAGTAAATTGTTCCAAAGAGGTTGAGAAGAGTTTGCATTTACACAGCAAGAATGAAATAAATAATGTTCCTGAAGAGAGACTTTTATGTGATACAAATTTTCATTGTTTACTTTAATGATAACTGTTGTTGTTGTTGTTGCTGTTGTTGCTATGACCTTGATAGTCTTTATTCACTTAAGGAGTATATGCAAGGCAGACCTGTGGACAAAAGTAATTTCCCCAAACTCTAACCATGTCTTCAGTAAAGCTGGCAATCTTTTTGAGACTGACATCACTGCTATCAAAAATTACAAAATTGTGGCCAATCTTCATTTATCTCGCAAAATAAAGGAAAGAGAGAGGAGGAGAAAAGAAGTTACAAGTTTTTGGCTTAGGAATTTATTTTATTATTTTATTTTATTNGCTTCTTTCATAAGGAGGTACTAATAGGACAAAGGGAAATGACATCAAGTTGCACCAGGGAAAGTTTAGGTTGAATTTAGGAAGGATTTCTTCACTGCAAGAGTGGTAAAGCATTGGATGAGGGTCCCAGGGAAATGGTAGAGCCACAATCCCTGTGTTTAAGAGTTAAGAAAGTCAGTGGATGTGGAACTTTGTAGTGTTTCAGTGGGTATGGTGGTATGAAGTCAAAGGTTGGATTTGATTATCTGGAGGTCTTTTCCAACCTTAATGATTCTATGAAAAATGCTGAGCCCAAGTGACACCCAACGACGTGCAAGGCAAGCCTTTATTTTAGAAATGTAACATAAACCAGAACAAAGCTGGAACCTAGTTAGGAGTTTTGGGAACATTTGTTTCACTGAAATTCCTAGAAACTCTCAATGGAACCGCTAAAAATTAAAGTTACAATCACAGGGAGAGGTTTTTCAAAAGTTCAGTTGGCACATAACTTGTAAGGGCAGGTTTGAAAAGGTATTTATCTGGAAAGAGACAGAGATTTTTTATGAATCAGTACTTCTCATACATGAGCTTTCTGCTTGACATTTTATAAACACCCACTCAGTGCTTTGTGCAGTTTTGATGACTAGATATTAGTGGACTGATTTTAAAAACAATTACACATACACACACCCTCCAACCTTTATCTCAGATTAACCCAATTAAGAAAACCCAATGTCAGACAATCTCATCTTTACAGCTGCACAAAATATAGTCTACATTTTCCTATCCTATACGTGTATGCATGAGTGATTAAATATCTGCAAAAATTCTGCACTTACAATATAGCATTGAATACTTTTCAGTGGTATATTTCTTTTAAAGTAAAAAAGGAACTTCTTCAGTCTCAAAAACATTTTTTATGTTTAACAGTGTGTGCTGCAAACACATAACGACTATTTTTCTCCCTCAGCTGCCATTAATACTAATATTAACATTCCTCAACAGAAGAGTTTAATTGAACAGATTATTAATTCTTTTTGTAGGAGTGTCTGTATGCTCATCTAGGGGTACATTCATTTATTTTCATGAATATTGTGCAATATATCTACAGGATAACTGGAAGGTGACTTTTTTTTCAGCAAATGGGTAAAGTGAATTATTAAAGGACTTAAAATCTTTAGTGCTGAAATCCAATACTTATGTGTGTATTTATAAATATTAATAGTTCAATTGACAATGCTACTGTCATCTCCTGTATTAAAAAAAATTTCACCAAAACATTATGTTCCATGGCTCTATCTCCCAATAATTTTAACGCTAATATTTCTTCTTAATGTGATGTATGCAGGAATAAATTTTTCCCTACCTGTTCAAAACTTCAACAAGGAAAACTTTCAACAGGAAATTTATTAAATTATGCCTTTCACAATCATTTCTCTGAAGGGGAAAAAGGAATCTGCTGTAGGCTTCTCTTTATTCCACAAGATGGAGCTCAATCCCTGTACTACAGTTCTGCAACACCTTGAGAGGTGTTGGCTTTTGTCCTTTTGCCGTTCTCTTGCAGGAATAAGCGAGAACCCGAGTAAGCAATGTGATGCAATAGTCCCCTCTTTATAGATGACAGACACGTCTGCACAAAACAGTGTTGTGATCCTACAGTGATGTATCCACAACCAAGTATGCACTTTCTAAAGTTAAGATTTAAAGATAAAATGCTATTTTATAGGAGTAACAATATGTTATTAACTAGATAGCATTTAGATGCAAAGCCCAGCACTTATTCAATAGAACAACATGACGATTTGCCATGCAGGGACTTTTATGCTGGGTAAACATAATGCTTGCATCTTTGCTACAAAAATAGAACTTGACTCTTCAGATAAAACTGAAGTTTAGAATCTGAATCACATCCTCCATCATGTATCAGCTAGAGTTTTTCTCTGAATATCATGTTTCATTAAGATAAACTCAAGAGTTACCAGATTATTCAGCACACACAAACCAAAGTATTCTTTCACAGCAATACCTGAGAACCACAGAAGCACAGTTTGGCTGGAAAAGACCTCTAGAGTTTATCTAGTCCACCAGCTACAGCAAATCAGATCAGGGACAATTTCATATAGTTCTGGTTATTTTTAATAATGTGTCCAGCTTTCTGAAAAGTGATGACAATCTGTAATACTGACTGTTCAGTTAAAAATATGAGCTTTGTACTTCCCCTATTTAAATGTATCTTTTTGGTGGAAACATCCATCTTTCAGTTACAGGATAAAGTGTTGGCAGACTGTGAATTACTGAGCACATGTAAAATATGTGGAAGTAGATCAAAGTGAGATGGAAAGCTTTCAGATTTCATTAAAGGATGCATCTAGAAGTCTACCCAATGATGCTGCTTCGGTACCTCATCAGAGCAAAGAATCACACAGACAAGAAGGTTTTTAACCTTGACAATTATGTCAGTTAGAACAGCTTTAGAATCCAGAATACTCATTCAGCTGACATACAGCTAAGGCAACATCATTCAACATTACAACTAATTTTACAAGTTAGATATGCCTTCAGAGAACTTTCATGCATTTTCAGTTGTTGGATTACCAGTTATTTTGCTTCTGTGAGCACAGTGGGTGAGATCCAGAATAATCCAATTTCAGAAGCATGGAAAAAAATAAACTGTCAACTTTTTGTTTATCCATTAAAGCTTTTGATGGCTCACAGATGTTGAAGTAATGTCTACCTATTCCACAGCATTTTTTTACATCTCTCACCTTATCCACACCCATGTTCAGAATAAATATACCATGTAAACTTCACACACTGTAGACTATACCCACTACCTTTATATTTCTACAGACTCAAAATACTTAGGTTTTTTTCTATTTTTCTATGTTGTTCTCCTTTTCAAACTAGTACAAATTCAGATTCTCACACACATATTTTTTTCAAATAGCTCTCCTTTACAAGTGCCATCCTACATGCCTATTATTCTCATCACACTTACCTATCCTCCTCAGAACCTTCACCACTCGTGGGCTGTTTTGTCACTTCTATGGCCATTTCTATTGTTATCCTTTTCCTTTCTCTGGGATATTTCCTCCATCCTTAGAATAAAATATAATAAAGCAAAATTGAACAAAAATATAGCCATATAGCCATTCACAGCACTTTTACTGACATACAATCTTCTGATTTATGGAAACCTGAAATATTTTATCTCTTCATTTCACCTACTCACTGTAGACCAGATCAGGTTGTTGGTAGTGGGACACTCCCCCTATCATTCCCTGCAAACCCTCTCAATTCTCCTTTCATTTTCAGCACTTGCAGGAAGTCTCCTCTCTTCTTTACAGCTGCTGCCATGTCCTATCACTGCCAATCATCTCACTACATTTCAGCTTTCCTCTCTAATTTCAGCTTCAGTGTCTCTGCTTCCCTCAGCATCCCGCACTTTTCCTTGGCTTCTTTGTTAAATGATCCATTTGATCCCTTTAACTTCCTTTGCCCTGATGCTTTACTTCTGCTCTCTGGCTTGCCAAAATGTTCATCCTTTACATTTCATACTTTCATTAAGCATCTCTTTCTTTTTCTGTCTGACTTTCCTCTTGCTGTGTTTTCATCATTCTAGCTACCAGCTATTCTGTCTCATCACTGATCATCAGGCTTCACCATCTTCCCTGGTCACATTGAAGGCAGTTCCTTTTGACAGCACTGATATGTGCCTTATGATTACATCCTGTTGGATTTTTCTTTTTCATTTCCTGGGATGACACTGATGGGCATTTTTTGAATATGCCTAATCATTTAGGTTCTTCAAAATAGGCCCCCTCTTTCAGCCCCAGAGTTCAGAAAATAGTGTGTTCACTTGGAATGCATGAAACATTTTTTTCAATTTCTTCTTTTGATGTTTATCTTTTTGTAGATCCTTCTCTTCCCTTTGCCTTAGATGTCAGATTCAGGAAAGAGTGATATTTTCAATCCAAATGAGAAAGATTGTGCAGACAATTGTTTACAGTTTCTGGTCTTGATGTATGCACTGTATAATGGTGAAAAGATTATTAGATCAAAGCAATAAAGTTTCCTTCATACTTGGGTGGGTATCCCACTTTCTGGATTACACAGCATTTTTTTTCCTGACTTTCTCACATCCACAGTGTTTTATTTAATTTCCCAATGTTGAGTGGAACAACCTTGAAATGTAGATGGAGTTATCATCTATAAATTAAACTAGCACACCACAGAGTACCTTTCTCTGTGTTACTTCATGAAATGCTTAATGAGATAATTAGAAATTTCCCATAGAAAGTGAGAAATCTGGATACAGAATAGCTCTGGAGAGAAAGGAAATAAATGTAGGACTCTGGATAATGTGATAAAAGGGAGTCCTGAACTGAGTAATACTGTCCTTAAATTCCTAATTCTCAGGGAATATTATGGAGTGAGCTAGACTCTGTTCAGCTAATTGCACTAAGTGGGTGCCATAAAGTGAAGAAGTCAAATGTTTTCTGTCCATCTGATGGTTCACTTTTGAGATTGCAAACTTGTTCCAAAGAAAGAAATTCTTCAATAGACATAATTGAAGATGGTGTCTGGTGGCATACATGTGCAGATAATGAAAGAAAAAGTTATATGATGAATTTTGAAAAATAAGAGCAGGGTTCCATCCTCTTATAGTGAGAACTGGAGTGGATTCTGAGTCATCTAGTCAGCAAGGCTTCAAAATGCTACTGCTGCTTCACTTCATCTGCCTAAGAAACATTTGACACTGTTCATATGCGACAACATAACTGGCATATTTGGTTGTTATGGGAAGCCATGAATAAAAAAAGAGAAAGATAGATATTAGTATTTCAAAATAGTTTAAATATCCTTTTAATACATTATATCCATGTTTAAAGTGAAAGGAAAATAGACTTATCCAATAGAACAAGTCAGAATAAAATTATTCAAGAAAATAGTAAATTAAGCCTATATTTGCCCACATAGTATAGCTGTAAACCATACCTTAAGCAGTAAAACTCTGTGTGTGATATGACTGTATGCTGTTATCTAGATTAGTCACTTTTCTTGAAGTCATAATATGTATATTTCCAATAGTGGTAGAATGAAAAATATTTTTATTTTTTTCATTATTTCTCTCTTGAATTCGTTGTCTTTTTGTGATTTTTTTTTCTCAAAGTCCAAAAGCATAAGAAAATGGAATAAATGGGTTTGAAATGGCTTATTTGTAATTCTTGGTACTTCATTCATTACTAAATATAAATTGAATTTTAACATGTCTCAATAGAAACAGAAACATTCTCGACTCTGTGACAAAGTTTTTAGTCATGAGTGGGATTAAGCATCACTTACATGGAAGAAGGTTTGTTTGAAGGCAGCTGTGTAGCAGATAGGTTCACATCTCACATTGCTGCATCAAAACCTGACTTGTCTTAATTCCATTTCATATTCACCAAAGCAAAACAAACAAACAAACAAAAAAAAACCCAATCAAAAGAAATCTTTGTCAGCACATCTTAGCTCAAGTTCATAGCTAGGCAGTGCAGTGAAAAGCTCCCCCAGTATTAGGCATAGGACAGAACAGATGCAATCTTCAGTCCTTCAGTCTTCTCTCTCATAAGCACACTTAGATTTTGTTTTGCCTGAAGTATTGATCGTATCTGTTACTGCACACATGCACAACACTGACTTGGTGGAAAGGGTGGAGGAAGGCACAAGAAGGAATGGAAGAGACAGAGGGAGCAGTCCTTACTGCAGGGGCCTCAGCTTTAGAGATACACCATTATTGAGGTATTTCAACTGTATGACAGTTTGCTAGTGTTTTTCATCCAAAAAAGTGTTGTCTCAGAATTAATTTGATTAACAAACACATATTAAGATCCTGCTAGAGCTGAAACACTCCCAAATGGTTGTGACTACTTGCTTTACTCATTAGATTCACAATGCTTCAAGGTGTGCCCTTCAATAGTTTTATACTTCTCAGCAGGCCTCCAACGGCTTTAGTTACAACTGTTTGAATTAAAATTAGTAGAAACCACAGTGGATGACCTTTCTTTTGGTCACTGTTTATAATGACTTTATATGCTTGAAAAATTTCAGAATCATTCACTGTTGAACTTAAACCACATAACAGAAAAGGGCAGAGAGAGGAAAAAAAACCACCAGCATTTTATCCCTTTTGATATAAATTGGATCCTTTGCTCCAAAGTTGCCAAAGTTACAACAGTCAAGATGATAATTACATATTTTAATTGAATATTCTGAAATTAAAATAAGGTGAAGAACCCCTAATAAATTGTGCCACTGCCTTCAAGAACACAGTAGGGAATTCAAAAGGTATAGAAGCTTTTAGAGGATTGATATATTTATATTCTCAATATGGTAATGACAGACATTTCTGGACATATTGATACTACTGTATTTTTTAACATCTGTTGATCTTATTCTTCTTTGTATGTTTCAACTGCCTGTGTGGTGGCTGGAAAGTATTAAGCATAAAACAATTTTCCTTCTCTTCTCTTCTCTTCTCTTCTCTTCTCTTCTCTTCTCTTCTCTTCTCTTCTCTTCTCTTCTCTTCTCTTCTCTTCTCTTCTCTTCTCTTCTCTTCTCTTCTCTTCTCTTCTCTTCTCTTCTCTTCTCTTCTCTTCTCTTCTCTTCTCTTCTCTTCTCTTCTCTTCTCTTCTCTTCTCTTCTCTTCTCTTCTCTTCTCTTCTCTTCTCTTCTCTTCTCTTCTCTTCTCTTCTCTTCTCTTCTCTTCTCTTCTCTTCTCTTCTCTTCTCTTCTCTTCTCTTCTCTTCTCTTCTCTTCTCTTCTCTTCTCTTCTCTTCTCTTCTCTTCTCTTCTCTTCTCTTCTCTTCTCTTCTCTTCTCTTCTCTTCTCTTCTCTTCTCTTCTCTTCTCTTCTCTTCTCTTCTCTTCTCTTCTCTTCTCTTCTCTTCTCTTCTCTTCTCTTCTCTTCTCTTCTCTTCTCTTCTCTTCTCTTCTCTTCTCTTCTCTTCTCTTCTCTTCTCTTCTCTTCTCTTCTCTTCTCTTCTCTTCTCTTCTCTTCTCTTCTCTTCTCTTCTCTTCTCTTCTCTTCTCTTCTCTTCTCTTCTCTTCTCTTCTCTTCTCTTCTCTTCTCTTCTCTTCTCTTCTCTTCTCTTCTCCTCTTCTCTTTTCTCTGGCAAAATTTCAAAATTCATCTCAGTCCTATTAAATAACGCAGAAATCAAGATTGATGTTCCACTAAATAAAGTATAATGGTGCTAAGAATATTGAAATGGCATTGTTTAGAAATTTTAGAAAAATAAATCGGGCAGTTCAAAATTTCTACATCAAGGTTTTTAAGCACTTTTAATAATTTACTTAAAAATTAAATAAAAGAAGTATAATTCTAGATGCTGTCAAGTCAAAGTTGGGTTGTTCAGAAATTGTGGCATCAGTTTCAGCTATGTCTCATAGCTGGAGTTAGGCCACAGAGCCCAGAATAAATTCTTGTCACCACAAGGAAATATGAAAAGGTGTCTCACCCTCACTCATCTTTCAGCTCTCAGAAAGAGAAACAGCTGAAAACTGTTGGCCTCATCTATTGTGTGTTTGCAACAGCAAGGTCACTTTTTTCCTACTGTGAATCCCAGAAGTGAGATGAAGAAAGATAAATAGAAACATATGTGAATGAGTAAAGAAAAATTTAATAAGGAATTTGACTGTTTATGCAAACATATAATGAATATTGATGTTCTTGTGGGAAGGAAATGGAAAATTCCTTCTTGGTTTTATTAATATCTTATTGGACCTAGGTTTCTTGCTTCTCAGGAACTCAACATATGTGAATAGGGGATTTTTGTTTGTTTTCCTGGTTTATTTTTAAATGTAGCTTTTCTGTTGGGCAGGGATCGCCAGCTGTATAGAGGATGGAAGGTAAATTGGACTCTTATGAATAATGAACAAAGAACAAATTTTGAAAAATACTTTGATATTTAAATTCTATAGATTTAACTATTTGAATGGAAATCAAATACACAAACACCTTTTGTAAATCTGTCCCAGAAATATTATACTGTATAATCAGGTATAGCTAAGAGGAATTAATTAAGAGATTTGCGTGATTAAATTCTCAGTTGCTGTTAAACTGAGTATTGTGCCAGCCAATGTTTCTAATGAATCTGGGATTTAAAATACAAAGGGGAAACATAAGGAAAAAAAGGCAATGTGTTAAATACAATTAATTAATAACATGCAAACTCAGTACTCAGTTTGATTTAAGGCATGACCTTTCTCTTAAGCTTCCTCTCCACCCACTGGCTCCTTAGGCAGCACACAGGCATTGGGCAGCCTGGGTGGATAACTCCAGTACAGCAGCCAGCCTGAAAGCTGGCATGGCAAAAGGCAGGATGTGCTCCAGACAGGGCTAGTCCCAGATTTTATAAATCCTTAAAGAAATGCAGAGCTTCATCATACTTTGTTCTTAGTAAATGTCATCTTCTGATCCTATTTGAAAAGGATACATCTCAGCCATTACACACATCCATTTATCTTCACTACTCCATTTTTCACTGGCACTGAGATTTTTGGTGGTTTATTGTTATGCCACTTAGAAGATGTATATTTTATTCTAAATAGAACTGCCTTATGCTATTTATATATAACTTTTAAAATTATTTTATTGTTATTTATTTATAACTTTTATTTCTCTTTTGTATGATTTCCATCACAGCTCTTTCTCCTTTCTCTAACGCAAAGATCTTTTCCTCATCCTTTTGCTTCTCTACCTCTCAGACTCTTTTCCTTTTTTCTCCTATTTTCATGCCATACTCTTTCCTTTTTTTTTTTTTTTCCAGTTCATTCATGGTTTCTATTCCTCAGAAGCCATTTAGAACCAAGGACCTTCCAAATACCTGTTTTCATAACTTACATATGTATGTGTATATACATATACATGAGTCCTATACTCTGTGCCTACAGATAATTTGAATTCTCTATTCCCCATCTCCTTTTTCTAATGCTAATTAGAAATTTTACACTAATTGATTAATTCTGTGATTAATTGATATTTTAGGAACACAGTTACTTCTGAGATCCCTTCCCAGCAATTTAGGGAAATGGTGTGACTGGGAAAGTACTGCTCAAGGGCACATATATAGCTCATGTTAATTTTACTTTAAGTTTTCCTATAAGATGGGGGATACAGAAAATTCATGAGGCAAAATATGGAAATCAGATAGAATACTGAAAAAATGGTAAGAGTGTGCGGAATTTGTCCTCATTTAGAGTCAGAGATACAACATTTGATCTGACAGCTCTGTTAATTCTTGCATCAATTCTTATTTTCTTCTCATGGGAACTTATTAACATAGATTACAGTTTCTTACAGTACAGTTTCTTATTCACTGAAGAAATATCTACATAGGGTTTAATTTCTTCATGATTTTAAAATGAGAAGACGTGCAGCTCCATGTTTTTCCTCCTCAGAGTTATTTATGTTCATGTATACATTTGTTCTTGATTTATAATGCAAATTATTTGCTACAGTACAAATGCAGACATTTAACTCTGCATCAGTTAATTAAGAACTCACAGTATTGGTAATTAATGCATTAATTCTTGTCAATTTATCTCATATAATTTAACAGTTATGATTCAAGATATTACTAATACTGCCTCACTCCTAGGAATTTGCTAATTTAACCCCTGCCAGCATGAGCTCATTTCAATAACTATTAAAAAGAAACAAATTAAGGAGAATTTCCCATGCACTTGGAGGTTCATAATAGGATTTGGTGGCATTTATTAAAAAAAAAGAAATATGTAATTATTCAGTTACAATAATATATTTAATTGTATCCATAATACTGAACTATTTTAGATTAGAAAAGAGAGTCCATAAAGATAATATTAGTGTCAGGAAAAAAAAGATCCTAAAAATGTTCATAATAATTGTCATTTCTGAATGGTTCAAATTAGATTCCAAAGTGATAAAAATCACTATTTAAAAAAAATAGGCTTATAGAGTGGAGGTAAGGGTAGCCATCTGATAGAAATTACTTTCCTGCATTCCATTATTTGTCACAAAAGAGTAGATTCTTGGAAGCTACTTGGACGAAATTTAATGCCAAAGGAGTATTAAAAAAAAATCTCTTCTACTTTGTAATTAGATGAAAAGTTAAAAATTAAAATATTCAATATGGTAACATTTCACTAGCAATTTTAGTTCCCAGGAACAAAATGTTGCAAAGCAAAAATGGTATAATCACATTTTATACCAGTGTGGTTCCACTATTTTATCTTAAACAATTTATCCTTAAAAAAACCTGCTGAACCCTCACTCTTTCACCTGTTAGATCTCTTTGAACATATATGCTTTGGGACAAGAAGAAAAAAAGCATAAGAGAACTTCAAGCACAAAAGCTCTTTTGGAACCACAATTAGATGCATACATTTTTAATTGAGATGATGATTATTAGAAAGGTTTGCATTGGGAAAAGCATTTATGGTAAAGGTATTGAACCCTTGACTTAGGCTTTATCTGCTGGTGCTGCTGTGACATTTAGATGGCTTTTAGAGTCTGTGCATACATTATCACTGCACAGTCTTTGATCATATTACCAGAAAGGCTTTTAAGGTAAATCAAAGAGTGGCACCATAAGAGGTGACCAAGGATGCACAAATGCCTTAAACCCACATCAAATGCACCTAAACTATCTCTGATGTGCTTATCTGGATGCATACAGAGGATTCAAAATTCGAGCAGTATCACTGGCTTGATTTTCAGACTTTTATGAGTTAATCGAGTAATACAGGAGATTCTCAGAAGGCTGAACTTAGATATTAGCTGAGTGAGCTATGCACATTTTATAACAAAGTTCAAGGTAAATCAGCACATGAGTTCAGAAGTAAGCCATTATTTACTGTTTATTTCTATAGCTGTATTTTATCCAACTAGGCTGACACAGGAATCTGCACTTCTGAACTAAGTAATCATTAGCAAATCACCACTGCATTGGTAATGGAAATATTGGAATAAGTTACTCACTAGTGTAAGCAAGTACTTGAAACTACATAGTGTTTACAGAATGCCAAAATCAGACAGTTGCCCATCAAAAAAGGACAGGAAATATTTGGATTTGGTCTACCAATGCCATTTTTAGATTCCTGTAAAACTCCTTATTTAACTTCAGTTTTTTGTGTGCTTGTTTCATCCTACTTCACTTACTTAACATCCACTTTCCTAATTATAATTATAACTTATCATCTTTCATTCTTCTGAAGAGTACTCATCATTCAGAAAGAAAATTCTTTTTTTATTTTTTCCCTCAAGATCAGTTAAGTAATGGATAAACATGTTAGCATAAAACAGGGAACATGTACTTATATTTTATTTTCAGCCTCTATTTTCTGGTAATTATTTGCCAAAGAATTGGCATTTTATCCAACCACATAACCTAAGTTTTTAACCTCAGAATAATACTGATACAAATATTTATATATTAAGCATCAAGCTTATCTCACAACATAGAGATGTTTAAACATAAACCATTTAAATGTCTTTTCCTGGGAGAATAGGATAGGGAGTGGCATGCAATCTAAAGAAAAGCAAGCAGCAACAGAAAAATTAAATATTTTTTGATACAAATCAAATCAAAGAAACAAATAGTTTTTCCCTAGTTCTAAAATATATCTCCCAACTATCTCTTCCCCTGTGTAAACAGCTCAGTCTTTTAAATAAAAATACAATTTTCTCCTTTGACATTTCTCTCCTTTGATCACTGGTTTATGACTTTTAACTTTTTAATTTCCAGTGTACCGTGCTGTCATTATTCCTTCTTGGGAAAATATTTGAAAATAATGACCTTGGATTAAATAAAAAAAACAGAGCTGTATCTGAAAGCATGCAGAACAATGATGATTTTACCTCCAGGCAATGTCACATTAGTTGTTCTGTGCTCAGCAGGAATTGAAGGCTTATCCAACATATTTGCTTTTAAAATTTCACAGATAACATTAATTTGAAAAACTGCTAGTAACCATGCAGGAAAGTAATAACAGAACTATAGTAAATGGCATACTTAAGATAGTGAATAAACATATTTTAAAAAAATAAAGAGTCCTGTTTTCTCTTCCCACTGGGTTCTGTGTTTGAATATGCATCTGCTTTGGCCAATAATTTATACTGACTTCTGACTCTGACATTTTTATTTATTCCTTGGAGTAAAAGCTTTGAAATTATTTTCTTCTGAGAAACCCTTACCTCATATCTTCTTGGTTAGAACCATTGCTAAATGATTGTTCCTTCAAAATCATCTTTCCATTGACTCCAATGTACATTACAATCTTCAGGATTAATTTTCTGTAAACATCAGGGACGTTTATTATACTGAAAAATGTAATAGAAACTAAATGTGGATATGACCTATGCATGCATGTGAAAAGTATTGCCTGTTTTAATGTAACAACCACAGCTCAGAAGGAAAGATGCCACATCAGTGACTCATGAACAAATCACAGGCTGAAAATATATGTCTGGATCTACTAATGTGTGTTACAGGATTAGTCTGAGTCTGAACTTGGTTGAGTGAAATATGGACTGGGAATGTTTATTTCAGTTTCTGTCCAGGTCCTTTTTACATGTCTGACACCATTACTGTACCATGCATTATATCATGGTTGTTTAGCTGGTGTTTGAAAAGATACATCCCACAAAAGGAAAAATCTTGTTCTACTTTGTTAAAAGTAGTTTCTGGGCCTAGGGATAAAATAGCTTCTAAAATGTTTTTAAAAAATAATTTTATTACAGTTTCAATAACCCATATAATAATAAAAATTGATAATTTTTCATTTTCTCAGGGGTGTAGCCTCTAATATTTCTGTGATCAACTTTTGTTGATAATAGCAGTGTATGATGGGAACGAGGGAGAGAAAGAGCCTGGCCAAAAGTATCTTCCAGCTTTGTATTTCCTATTGCAAATGTTGAAGATCAACAAAAGGATGATCTGACACAGTAAGACAAGTCTTTTGTTCTGATGCCCTCCTGCAGAGTTGCTGCTTGTATTTCCCTCTACTTACCATTCTGTCCATCTTTTCCAAGACTCTTACAACAGGTTACAGTGACATTTCAGAAAGGCTTTTATTCCTTCCATCATATTGTTTCAAATATATCCTTCTCTGTAATGGACCAATCTAGGATGATACTGTATTTGAGAAGCACAGTAATTTTTTTTAGATTTGTAGGAATATATGAAAAGTCACTCAAGAAATAACTAAAAATGAAGAAAATTATTTGCAAGATACCACTGATGGGAAAAATTAGGAGCAAACACATTCTTGTAAGTTTTAAAATTGCAGATTTAACAGGTGTTTGTTGGTTGTTTACATGTTGCTGTAGTTTTTCAGTGTGATTTTTATCCCTGTAGGTAAATATTCTCTCAGGGTATGAATCATCTTTTCCACATAATTATGACCACACTATTCAACAATTCTCTGTGTTATCTGCAAACCAGCTTAATGACTGTGCTGTCACAGAGATCAGATTATGTTAAATTCCTAACATTTTCTCAGTATTGAACACTGTCTGCCCAGCTTTTAAAGAAAACAATCAGATTAAGGAAAAAAAATATTGCAGATCAGTCATGGAACTGAACAAAATTCATTGGCAAACCTAAAACATATACATTAGGCCACAAATTTTTTAAAGGTTTTTTTTCCATTAACATGCAAATATTAAATTCCCAAATTCTACTGACTCTTATCTTGAAATAAGTACTATCAGGGACACTCAGTTCCAGCCTCATACATTAATGAGCACCTTGAAAAGCAGTTTTCATCTACTCTAAATTTAGATACCTAGCTTAGATACTGTAGGAAAACAACCTTCTTAAATAATCACCTTACTTTTTTATTTCTCTGTGCCAGAAAGATTGGAAAACTTACAATATTTTACATTTTAATTTATTTTCTTACAATGAAACTTTTATTACACTGAAAACTTCAATTAAGAGGTTTCTGCTAGAAGGGTTTTCACCTGGCTATTAGAGGGAGAAAGAGAGAGAGACTGAGAGAAAGCTGCCCTAAATTTCCTAAGGTCCTTAAAGTTGAAAGCATTGCTTATATCTACTTTCATACATAGGCTAGATTGAACTTGACTGGATGCAAGGTGCCCACACAGATGTTTTACCACTCCCCTTCCATCAAAAGGGCAAGAGGAAAAAAGTATAATTAAAAGTTTGTGGATGAGGATAAGGACAGGGAGACAACTTATCAATGGTCATCAAGGACAGAAGAGACTTGAATTAGGGATAGTAATGTATTTTATTTCAAGTAATTGCAACAAAATAGGGTGGTGAGAAGTAAAACTAAATTAAAAGTGCCTTTTCTCCACCCCTCCCTTCTTCCCCAGCTCAACTTCACTCTGACTCTTCTACCACCTGAGCAGTGCTGGCGGATGGGGAATGGAGACTGCGTTCAGTTCCTAACTTGTCTCTATGACTCGTCTTCCTCATCACGCTCAGGCCGCAGTTCCTCAAGAACTGCTCCAGAATGGGTCCTTTCTACATGGGATGATCCCAGTGGAATAGATTGTTGGAGTGATCCTGCAGATCCTGATCCTGCAGATACTGCAGGTGGATATTTGCTTCTCCTGGGCCCTGCACAGGCTGCAGGGAACAGCCTTCCTCACCAGGGCCTGCACCCCACCCTCAAGGGAATCTCTACCCCTCGTCCCCCTCCTTCTTCACAGCTCTTGGTGTCTCTAGGGCTGCTTCTCTCACATATTCTCACTCCTCTCACCCAGCTGTTTTTGCACAGAGTTTTTTTACCCTATCTTAAAATATTTATCACAGAGACACTCCAATGTTGTTGAGAGACTCAGCTTTGGCCAGCAGGGCATCTTTGTAGGAGCCAGCTGGAGCTGACTCTGCCCAACATGGGGGCAACTTCTGGTGCCTTTTTACAGAAGCCACTCCTACCACTCCCAGTCTTATCAAAATCTAACCACATAAACCCAAAAATTAAATCCATAACTACATTGTTTCTTGTGGTTTAAAGTATTTTTCCCAAATAGACTTATAACAAAAAAAAATTTTAAAATTTTCTATTTTCTTTCTATATTGACTCTAGATTATTCAGAAAATAGTAAAAATATCTTTGCATTATAATATTTGTCACTTGATAAAAACATAATATTTTGGAGGAAGAGATAAATTTTAGGTTTCATTTTGGAAAAAAAAGACTGCAAATAATATTGAAATAGAATGCATGGGAATAAATGTTGAGCTGCATATTAAATCAAATTAATCACATATTCAGGAAAACTGAAATAGATATACTGCAAATTTGCTAATTCCTAATTTCTACTACAAATTGTCCGTGCTCAGGGGGAAAGGCAAAAATGAGACAGCAACAGAAAATTGAGTCTGCAGGCTAGAAGTCAAACTATGAAAGAATAGTGGAGCAAGAATGGTAAACTGAACTAGTGGTAAATAAATAGGGAACTGCAAAAGCAAGCTTTGCTTTTATGAAAAATAAAAGCTTACTCTCCTGAATGCTTTTTGTCGAGCTTTTTATTTTGTGTACTAAGATGAGGGGACTATAGGAATAGGAAAAAGAACAATATACTTCTCTGTAAAACATTGGCCACTTCTGCAATCATGAATCATTTAACTATAATGTACAGCACTACGGGGATGACTATAGAATACTTTAAGAAACAAAAAAAGCAAGTTTTAAAATAGTGCATTGTCCCTCACGTGTTTGAAATTATATATTGGCTTTTAAATTACCTGCATCTGAATTCCAAGTGGAAATTCTTTATTACTACTGCTTAACAAAAATGTGCTTCTGCCACAAAGCTTTCCACTAACCACCATTAATCCAGCAATATTTACTGTCTTGAAAGGATTACAATACATTGGAGGATCAGAATTAAGAGAGGATTTCTCATTTAATGATATGACTCTTGGAAAGGGGAAATGCCTATGCTTATATTCTGATTTAGTGATTTCTTTAACATTCAGACCCATGGCTTGCAATTAAAAACTAGATAAGGTCAAACTTTGTCTTCCTCATCTCCCATTTCTCTTTCACATTCCAATAAAAAACCTTGGTTTGGGCTAGTCCATTTCTTGCTCGTGTAAAGAAAGGCATGTAAAATTGTTTGCCATCTGATATGTGGCAAATAACTGTAAGGAATATAACATCAGTGCCTCTTACTTGTAAAACAAAGCCTAAGAAATAAGACAGCCAAATATTATACTCACTCTAAAAAAAATATTATGCCACAAAGAAGCATAGGCAAACTTCATCTGTTATGCATTTACTGTCAAAAGGCCTATGAAAAATTACCCAATTTTGTGACAGCCGGAAGTTATTAGCTTTGTTACTAATTATACCAGATCATAATAGCAGGCAGCATGACACAGAGGCAGAACATATGCAAATATCTTATTTTAAAACTCATGCTTCAATACCAACTTTCTAGAATAAAGGATGCATTGTAGCCTTATTTATTTATTATATGTGACTTTTGCAAGAGTGGTTCAAGAGTTGAATTTATGTTCCTTAGGTAGATTTGAAATTCCGTACAAGAAATGCCAAAACCCTTACACAAAGAATAAAAAAGATCATGTTAGCCTCTTGCACAAAACTGAATAACATCTTCACCTGAAAAAGAAACGGATGGGAAGACTGATGGCAGAGTCCCTCTCAGACTGGCCTTCCATCAGAGGCCTGTGGTGAAATTTACAGTCACAGAAGGCAGCCAACCCTTTCATGGACCTACAAGTCAGGCAGGTTGCATTCCCATGAATTGTCATTTATGTCAGCACATTTTCTCTTTCATAAAATATGAAGAAGCAGTTAGATTCAACTCAGATGCAAATTACAGAAAAGGAATGTCCAACCTGGGATTTATGTTCATTAGTATTTGCTTTTATTGTACCAATGTTTCTGTCTCCCACAATGCTTGATACTTTCAGATATCCCTAGAAACAAATAATTTTGATGTGAATGACCTACTGTTAATAAGATACTGCCTATTATATCAGCTATGAAGATGAGAGAATTTTCATAGAAATATGCTGTACTATAAATATTGCTGTAGATTGCAGACATCAGTGGGTAACATGAAGAGTGACTTATTACGTTTAAAACCATTTTGGTAATTTTACCCAGGAAATAAACATGGAAATGCTAAGAGCTTCTTTAGGCAGATGATTTTTATAGTACAGTACACACTATGCTGCCAAAATGACCAGCATCAGCAATCTTACTTTTTTCTTGGCCTGAGGCAGAGCACCTCCAAAGCTATATAAATTAAACTGGACTATCCTTAGAAGCATTTGGCTTTAAATCACTCTCTGATTTATAGGGAAGCCACTCTTTCCAGTATGAAAACTTGCAGTTCTTTAACCACAACTTTGAGAGATGCCAGGCATCAAGCTAAATGATCCAGGAATCTTGTACTTCAGAAGCACAGGAACCATTTTGGGCAGTTTAAGAGATTTTTTGTATTAGTTCTATAAAAGTTATTTCTTAGCCTCTGAATTACCCAGAACACCAAATTAAAAAACATGTTTCAATTGTACATTTATGTAATCTGAGGAATTTAATTTTGTTCCTTTATTTTGTGTTGACCTTGCCTGGCATACTTCATGATAAAATTGAAACACTTCATCTTCATTTGGCATATAAGCATCACCTTGTGCTCAGAAAGAAAGATCAAGAGCCCTAATATTAGCAATGTTAGCTATATGAGAAACAAAAATCAAATTTAGGTACAAAGAAATAATAGCTGCTGTCTCAAAGAAATGGTTGTTTCATTCTCTCATTCACTTGTTTGTCTCTCAGTCTCTTTCTTACCTACAATTTAAAGGAAAAAGATTTTTAAAATGGACTAAAAGTTAGACACTCCTGATGATTAAGGGTTTTCTTTTCTCTTCTAACTTCCAAATTGAGGTCTCCTCCTTTTGTGGTTTTAGAGAAGAAATCACTGAAAATGGTTAAGACAGGTCCCTAAACCCAGTTTGAATTACAGGCTAATAAATATTTGGACCATACGAGAAGCTTATCGGGGTCTTGGCAATAAGATTCTAGTTTAACAAATCTGAGGTCAGGAAACTGAACTTGTAAAATGGAGTAATGCAGAATAGAGAGATGCACAGATATTGACAGACCACATGGTCTTTTTCTTTTTTTCTTTTTTTTTCTTTTTCTTTTTCTTTTTCCAGAAGCCTCTATGGTTTAATGTGTTTATAAATTACCTAAGATCAGAGTTTGCAGGTCAAGATATTTTTTTAATCTAAACATGAATAAGAAGAGCCAAAAGACTTTATAATTTTGTGCAATAATGCAAAGCAATAGCTGTAGTAAACTCCTGCTAGATACATAATATTTTAGTGTTGAACAGATAAAATATAAATGTTTTAAAGAAATAGATGTAATTAGCTGTTAATAAAGATGCAATGGGAGCTAAAACTCTAAAGGGTCCTTTTCTCCTGATTTCTGGAATGAAATGACAAAGTAGCAAGTTTTATTCTATGGCTTTATTTAAATGTTTGTTCCTCATCTGATATTCCAGTGTCAAACAGTATATAGGGCTGGTGCTAGAGTGATCTTTAGTCTGGCTCAGCACAGCCATGAAAATACCTTTATACTTACTCATGATCCTCATCATACCCCATATAACTAAATTATAAAATAATCTATAATGCCTTCACTATAAAGTGTGTCTTGTAGAAGAATGATGTGTGGCTACAGAAAAAGCTACCTCAGGAAAAATACATAGGACTGGTAAAAGGCTTGTTTGTCTAAGTAGGAATAGAGACATTTGAATAAAGATTAATCTCTAGAGCAGTGACACCAGATGTGGGCAACTACAGCATCACTGTCAGTGATGATGCACAATGATCTCATAGGTTAAGAACACTGTTAAAAAAATTTATAAACCAACACTCCCTAAGGACATTTAGGATCTTCACAGACAGACCATTTATGCTTTTGAGATACCAAAAGCAACATGATTTGCTGAAATTCACCCATAATATGTAGAGCATGTAACCTGGGACCAGGAGCTGCCCTCCGTGCTGGAGACAGACAGCTCCAATGGATCTACTACAGGACATTGCTGAGCCCCTCAGCCAAGATGCTGCTGCTCCTGGGAAATCATATTTAAGAAATGGCAAAATGCTGCTCCAACTTCCCCCATAGCTGTGCAGACACCACAAAGGAGCAGACATCTACTCTTGAGCTTGTAGAAAAATCCATGCTGGAGTGGGTTTACCCTGAAGGAGTGCAGTCTATGGACAGGTTCCACTGCGGAGCAGAGGAGACGTGAGTAAACAGACTGACCACAATCCACCTCTCCATCTTCCCACACCATTCATGGTATATGAGGTAGAGAAGCTGGGAATAGGTGTGTTAAGTTGAGCCTGGGAAGGAAAAGGAACAGGGAAGAGTGATGTTTTGATATTTGTATTTGTTTCTCACCATTCAAATTTATTTTAACTGGTAAAAAACAAATTAAGTTTCTCCAAGTTGAGTCGGTTTTGCACATGAAGTAATTGGCAAGTGATATCTTTATCTTTATATATATTCAGCCATCTGCTTTTCCATCTCATTTTCTTCCCCTGACCTGTTCAGAAGGGAGAGTGAGAGAGTCTCTGGAGAGGGGTTTGACCTTCAGTCAAGTTAACCCACCACAAGTCGCAGCTCTTAAGTCATTACCAGAGCAGAGAAGGGCACAAAATGCTAGGCAGGTGTCTATTCAGGGAGATGCCCACCTCTGAATGAGACTGGTGGAAGATTCAAGCTGCTTTTCCACCTCCAATCCTTAGAGAAAGTAGGTAGTGGAAGCCACTGTATTTATGCTATACTATTAGACCTTAACCTTAGGAAAACATCCCTCCATCTGTACAAGAAGCTAAAAGAAATTATTGCTGGCTAAAAGACAAACTCAGTGTCTTGTTGAATTGTGACTGCATTCTTGTAAGTGTTTGGGCAGCATGTCACTTGGCCAAAGACTTCCAGTATAGGTCACAAATGTTCTATGTGTGACACATAAATTCTATTTGCAAATATAAAAGCTTGTGTGCATGAATAAACTGCTTGGCCATGTGATTTCTGTTGAGGATTTTCCAAGTAATCTTATCCAGGTTCTTGGACCCTTAACTGCAAAGTGATAAGGACAGTCTTTCACTGCAGCTGAATTCAGCTGCTGAAAGGTCCTGTTTACCATGTACACACTTCTATCTTTTCCCCTGCAAGCTTGAGCCCACAGGATGAGTTGGCTGACACATTCTCTTGATAGAAAATTAATCCTCTCTTCCCTCCCACATGCTGAGAAGTGTACTTTCTGTCATCAGTGAGCTGAACCAGCTCATCCTTCTGGGAAGCTGCATAAAGATAGATGATATAGGGGAGGAGGAGGAAAAAAGACTGGGCAACATGTCGAAGTTATATCAGATTAGGTATGAAAGGAAAATGTACCTTGGTAAATGTCTGTGGAAATGCTTGGTGAACTTGCACTTGAATATTTTGTGATTATTTTTCTTCAATTCTTCAAAATTAATGTCTACGTGATGTTTCTTTGTTTTTTCACATGCATTTGGAATGGAAATCTATCTGTAGGTGACATAAAAAAAACAAACATCATTTACTGCCTAAGGGTAGTAATGAAACCACATTTATCTATTCCTGCATTTACACTTAGAATAATTTTGCTTATTTACACATCTTTCAGACCTAGCATTGCAGTAAGTGCACAGACAGAGTTTTACATCTCCAAGTGGGGAGAAGAGTTACGTCTGTCTGTAGCAGGTAATGACTGGAACAAAACACCGTGTGGGATCCACTCTCATTGTTGAAAATGCATGATGGCCTCAGTGGTTCCAGATTCCTTAATAGATGGCAAACAATATTTGGTGTGATCAGTGACAGTTCTAACTTGAAATGGAGTGATCTCCAGGAAAGATTTTCATCCAAAGCAGTATATTAATAGTGAATTTTATAATTTAAGAAAATGAATCATTTATCTAGTTCATTTATGACCAGATTTTCTTCAAAGTAACTTCCTGAATCAAATATAATTTAATCTTATATCAATAAGATTGATATATCAAATATATGTTGAATCATAGTAAAATTTCATTGATCCTTCCAGCAATAAGAGCACTAAGAGGTAATAAAAAAATTTGTCAATTCCAAAAGCTGCTGATAAAACTAATCTGTCATAGACATACATATGAACATTGATTCAAAGCAAAACTTAAAATTGAAAAGGATTAGGCATACCATAAAGAAGGTTAATTTGCATTCTTCCTTGAAGAGTTAAATGTTGGTAACACTTAGTATAGATATATGTTTTGTTGACCAAGGGGAAGGGAAAATTTGCCCACAAAAATAAGAAGTACTATTGTGGGCAAGGCAGATTTCTTTCCCTATGAAGTCATCAATGATTCTTTTTTATCATTGTTCATCAAAATTCAGTGGTCCAGAATTGTGATAGATGCTGAATTAATAAGGAAACATGAATACCATGAAAGAGCATGCTCTTCTGCTACATGTTCAGGGAAAGTGTTACTTAGTAAAATATACAAAAAAAAGTCAGGTGTGCTGTAATATATGAGATTAGCACTTCTGTCAATATTACACTGATCTATGACAAGACTTGGACTGTATTAGTGGTATGTGTCAAATACCATGTTTTATGACTCCAGTGTTTTCTACTAAAATAAATACATAGCAGACTCTGTGATAAAAAGTCAGGCTTTTTTTCTCATATATTCAGGTTTAATTACCTTTATTTAGGAAGATTAGTCTAATAAAAACTACCAAGTCATATTTACTAAATAGATTTTAAATGTGTTTAACATTTGTAGAATGCTGCAACATCTCTCTAAGTCATTCCAATAAAACACAGTGAGTGCAACATTATCATTTTTTGTTGTTTTTTCTGCTTAACCCCAATTGCCTTTATCACACAGTTCTGCACAAAACCAGAGGCCAATGATATGACGTCTTTTTGTTTTCTATCATTTTCTGGGAGAAATACTATTCTAAAAATTAGAATTAGGGTCCCTGGTTTGTTAGCTGGAGTTTCCTTTATCCTCTGGAAGGGTATTGCCTGTGAGAATGCAAAGTTTCTTGGCTGAGGAAAGGGATCTGACTATAATGGCCATGGCTATTAAGTCTTTTAAAGTGGTGAGGTTTTCTAAGGATCAGGAAATTATTGGTTTTTCTCAAATGAGTACAGAATTCATAAAGCAGGGAGGCTAGAGGAGCAGATTAAGTTTCCTGATGTCATGCTGTCAACACCAGATCACCTAACACCGTTGCATACCTTTTCTTATCTTGTGGGACACACCAGCGAACAGACTAGGAAGAAATGTAGGAAATGTATCCTCAGAGATTCTGTAAAGGAGAAGGAGATGGAACTCACACATCATGCACATATGTTGCACCACCTGCTCTTTATATAAAAAAGAAGTTGCACAAGAACTGATATTTCTGGGAAATTATCTTTTTTGATTTCTTCATAAATAATCAGCATAAGTGGAACATGCTGTGCCAAAGCAAATATTTGCACTTCTCCTCTTTGTGTCTCTCATTTTTTTCATGTATCACTGGAAAACCTGACTATGAATTTTGTTCACTAAAATGAAATTTGGCTTCTGTTGAGGTCTTGAATACACCAAGAGGCTCTGCAGCCATCAGCCTTGCCCCTTCTCTCTGCTGTGCCATGGGTATTCATGTGCCATTTGTTCCTTTATCCTGCTGATTCTGACTTTGCTGGTATGACCTCTTTTGTCACTGTGGATTCACATGGGCACCATGGCGTTGTTACCCAAGCTTGTCTCTTCTCATGAGTCCTGCCAGCCTGTACCCTTGCTGGTGAGGACACCAGTTCCCCCTGCCTCACTCTTACCAATGGCTTTAGTTTACATTTTGCTTCATGAAACTGCCCAGCCTTCCTGTTCACTGGCTTATGCTTGTTGTCATTTTGTTTAGGTTTATTTATTTACAATTATTATTCAGTAGAGAGCTGCTCAGCTGAAGCTAAAAGGTCAATTTATGGAGATTGAGTTCTTGTTATTCCCAATTCAGCAATTTAGCAAAAACTTATTAGACACTTAGTGAATAAAGTATTTCTCAGTGGGGTGTTGACCTGCATTAAATCTCTTATTAAAATCAGCTTTAGGAAAGAATGGAAAAACTTGATATTTTTCCACAGAAAACCAAAACTCAGAAACATTTGCATTGTTAAGACCTCTGGCAAAATCTCCAAAGTCTGGTAGAGGTGTGAAAATACACAAAGTGGGTGGAAAAAAAACCAACATAGGATAACTTTGGAATGAATATAAATGTTTTTCATTCTCAAAGTACAAGTGTTCCATTGAAGATAAGGTAGTTGCAGTTTACTATACAATAGGCATGAGCTGCACTAAGCTTAATATTTTACCCTAAATATTCTCAAAGAAGGAATAATCATGACTAATCAAAACATTGGTTAATCAAAACCAGTTGCCCTCCTATCAATAGTGATAATGTTGTGCAGGGGCTTCACTGCAGAACAGTGCAATGACAAACTTTACCTTTCCATACTATTTTTTTCCAGAGTTTCTTGTAAATAAATGTATTTACAAGGACTGTGATTTTAGGACTGAGCTTCTGGATAAAACAGAGGATTTTCAGCTCTTGCTTGTGTTTTATGCCAGCAGTTTGAAAAAGAAGGATCTCAAAACAATTCTGACATATTGCCACTGATCCCTGAATGAGTATTCTGCCCACCTATGCTGTAAAGCTATCTAAAATATAAAAATTTTGGATTTAAAAACCAAGGAATTCTTTTAGGGTTAAATGCACACAAGTTGAACAGGTCTTAAATACTTTTGGAGAAACAGAATGTTTCCATGACCTGTTTTCATGAGGATGCACAAAACAAGCTAAATAAATGAGGCTTGTGGGGCACTAACAACATGCTGCTGCTGCTCAGGGAATTCAGGCTGGCTAACACATGTTTCAAATCCAAAGTATATTCCATGCAGCCACTACAAGACTTAAATTACAGCGATATTCCTGACCACAAGTAATTTACTCAGCTCCTTGGCTAATGTGCCATTATAGCTCTAGCTAACATTTCACACTTTGTGCTGTGCATCACAAAGAAATGCATATTCAGGGTTAGGCACTGGGTGGTGTTGAAGAGCTGGCTAGTAGGAAAATGCATTCGTGCAGATCTTAAATTGACTGATATTCACCTTTTCTTGCAGCCGATGGATCAGGATTCATTCTTCAAAATAATTAATTTCATTCCCTAGACCTCAGGTACATTGATTTAGTTTTCCTTTTGTAAAAATCTACTGCGATGAAGTCCTAAGTTGTAATTCTTTCACCTATTTTTGGAGTTACAAATATATTCCTGTAAGTAAAACATCCTTTTCATATTACTTTATCACTGAAGAGTTTTTATATACTGACCTTGTAAAATTTGAAAGAAATGTTTTTCCAAAGTATTGTATTTAATCTTAACCTGTGTTTAACATACACTAAAGAACATTTGTGCTATTTCTATTTTTTCTTAATTGATTTTGCATAACACAAGTGCAAGTAAACATTAGAGGAAGAGAAATTCTGTTAGTGCCCCATCTCATCAAACTATTTTAACCATGGTAAATGTACAGCTAAATTTTCAAATATCAAATATAGACCTCAAGTAATAATAATATAAAAAATAATCTATTCAACATGTGTCATTTAAAATTACTTTGCTTAGACTGCTTTCACTAAATAAATGGCAATATTCTGCTTTAAAAGAAGTCAGCATTCAAAAAAATATTTGTAGATGTTTACTCACCATCTTCAGTTTTAAGTAGTCTGAAAAATTTTAGATTAGTCTGGAAATTTTATGCAGCTACACTTACAATTAATGGTTATTTATGTGTAAACAACAGAAATAAAAGAATACTTATCTATCTCTACTAGGTTTCCAGGCCAATATAATTTTCTATGTTTGCCTGAGGGTTGAATTATCTTCAGAATCTTCTCTTAATTTTAATTTTATTTCTAAGGGTAGGTGATCTTTAGCATATTGATCTCAAAAGTTTTGGAGTTTAATTTCTTCTAGATGCTCAAAGCAAGATTTCTCAAAATATATTAATATTGTTATGACTTAGAAATCCATAACAAAAAGTATTACTATGAAATCAGCTTCTGCATAGATATCAAGAAGCCAAATTTTCAGCTGCAACAAGCTTCTTTAGCAGTCATCTGTGTCCTTGTATATCAAGTATCTTCTAATCCTCAAGTGCATGGAATGTATTGAAAGGATTAAAAAGCTATCTGATACTTTCAAATATCTCACAACTTTAAGAAGTTTTTGTTTGTTGAAAGGAGAATTGGAGTGAATATTATCTGATCTAGTCACTTATCCCTAATTTAGATCTACACCATAATGAAGACAATAATGAAATTACTGATTCTCACATTTGCTTTGCATCACAGACACTAGAGCTAAAACAGTCACCTTCAGCAGGAGAACTCAGACTTGGCCCAAAGACTTAACACACAACTGCCATGGAGCTGTGGGAAGCTGCAGCAGTAGCTCTCTGTCCATGCATTCATAATAAGAGAAAACCATGGACTGCATCAGCTATCAGAGTACTGCCACAGACACTGATAAAACATGATAAAAGTCAAGTAGAAAGAACCCAGAAGAATCAGAAAGAATATAATGAGAGCAAAAGTGGTAAAGATAGCAATAAGTAAATAAAGAAATAAACATCCTTGTCTTTCTGAACCACAAAACATACATGACAAACTAAAAAAATAAGACTTCCAAAAATATTTTTATCTAACTGTGAACACTTATTCCATTTGATGTATTTACAGTTGTTTAATTCTCTCCACCCTTAATAATATGCCTGTTATAATAATATTCAAACTACAAACTACAGTACTATGGGATAATTAGTTAATCAATCAAAATAATTCTCATTTATACCCATACTCCTGTTGTCTAGGAAGGTCATTTTAATATTCTGCTAATAGCTTCAAGCAAACCTCAGGGACAAATCAAGTAAAAAGTGCTGTAAGCAGCTATTTTTCTATAGCCATGTGCAGTGGTTTTACTCTGCTGGTAAATACTGTAGGTTGATTTTATTGTGCCTTGTGGGTATAAAGAGCATAAATGTGACATATACCACCATATGCTTTCTACACATGACAGGCTGAAATTAATGCTGTAACCTATAATTTTCCTCTTATTTACATGTTTATCTATGTCAAAGATAACTCATTTGCAAGACTATCTGTGTATATACATGTGTGTCTGACTATAAGCATAACCACTTCTGTGTTTAACTACTGGTTGTGCAGAATAAAGCCTGTATGTAACATATGATCAGAGTGTAGAAGAAATACTTCTGTCAAGAAAGTTGTAAAAATGCTGCAGTATGGTATTGGTTTTTTTTTCTTGGTCTTTAATGTTGACAAGTACCAGAAAATATAATACTGTTCTAACTGAACAATTATGACTAAATTGCACCCTACTGTCATATATATATGATAGCTCCCTATCATATATATTGCACTCTACTATTATATATATAGCATGTTTAAGATGGTGGCCTAAATCCCTTAATTAAGTCTTATGTTCTGATTCTAGTTCATTGCATCTAACTGAAAAACTTCTAAAGCTGTAAGTAAATTTTTAAACAAAAATCACATGAAACTTGAAACTGGAAAAATAAGGAACCTGTAGTATTTGTGATCTAGGAGTGCGTAATTCACAAAATAATTCTAGAGCATCAGGACTGGTGATTTTGTCCAGTCATGCTTACATTAATATGCATGCCCATTAAAGAGGTTTCTCTCTCTCTTTCACCTTATTTAGAGCATGGATAGACAGCTACTGTAAGCAAATAGGCACTTCTTTCCCCTTTTCCCAACAAAGGACACCCTAATACTCAAAAAAAATTTCATTACAGATTTATCTTTCATAACACTCTAAGTACACAATCTTATTTTTTATTTCCTTGGATAATACTTTTGCATACATTCCTCTTACAAAAATACCCCAAAAATCACTTGGACCAGGAGAGAAATACCATATCTTAAAATGGTAGGCAATCAACCTTTCTCCTAGATTTTTGACCAAAAGTTGTTTCAAAATAGCCTTTAACACTTACCAGTTATACTCAAACATATTAGAATATAAACAGGACTACAACAAGAGAAGTTTCATGTGATAAATTAGATTCTTTTGCCTAAATGTTAATGCTTGCTTATGTTGTTGATAGGTCATTAAACTATCACATGATATTGGTGAAATAAGAAGTAGTTTGATTTTTAGCAGAGGAATTGGTATGTTAAATCTTCTATATAATATCTTTTTGGCAAAAAATGTGCAGAACAGTAAATGCAGGGCAGTACAATTGTCTATGTATGGGCTTAGTAATGTTGTATGTAGAAGTATACATATCTATTCATACATATCTGGGCCTAAAAATGATGAAAATAAAAATGTATGTGAAGAGTTTACTTCTTGGGAATATTAGAAGGTTTAAGAAAATCTAATTTTTGGACTGTATATATTGCTTAATAATGTGGCATGAGCAGTGTTTCCAACAAAGATACAGGTATAAAATTAATGACTTTGAGGAATGTTCTGTTTAACTTTGTTGTTTTGCATATTTTATGTCAAATGCAAACTTGGAAATTTTTCCCTTAAGACATGAAAACATTTGAGCCCTTTCAACACTAATAATAAAGAAATGTGCACCAAAACTATGTTGGAAGTGTACTTGCAAATTATGAAGGTTGCTATTACCTGAAAAAAAAATAATAAAAGGGTCTGTACTAAAATCCACCTTCAGCATAATTCAATTGGAGCTGATGAAGTTGTGCTGCATGGACTGTGTTGTTTTTCCAGAAGGTGGTTCTAAAATTATATATCTGCTTTGAATATGAAGACCAGTGTCAATAGGGAAAGAATGGAGACACAGTCACCACTGTCATATTTTCCCTGACATCTATGAAGAATTATGGTCATGTTTTTGTAAGATTACTTTAAAAAAATTTTAAAAGTAGATTGCAGTACACTAGGTTAACTGAGTGGGAGTCAGGACAAATGCAAAAGCAAGAATAATAGGGTATTCTTTATGAGCCAGCACTTACCCCACAGTTTGACTTTGCTTAATTTAAAGGCAAAGATTACCCTGGCAGTATGCCAGTTTTCCCCAAAGTCTCCATATAGCAAACATTTAAACCCACTTAATATACCTGCACCTTCCATTCAGTTGCAATGTTTCATTCATCCACAGAGTCAACATGCATAGACTGGAGATTAATTTTTTCCAATACACCAAAAAATAATACTAAAGGATAGTTTTAAAGATAATTTAAGGGTGTTGTATTGGATACTGCTTGTATCATACAAGACAAGTACATACTGTCTGTTTAATTTTCACTACTAATTTAACCTAATCTACTTTTGGTCAATCAATTGTAATTGGGTTTAATTCCTATTGGTTTGTTTCCTATGTATTGTATTTTTTAATTTCAAGACCTTGATATCACTGACTGGATAAAGTAATAAAATCATAGATCCATAACAATGGGGGTCTCTATCAGTGTCTTAGGTAACAAATATATAAATGTAATAGCTCACTTGCAGCATCAATTTGGCTTGCTGGCTAAGTATATCATGTGCAAATCTAAAATGAAATTTCAGGGTTGATAGATTTCTAACAATTGTTTGGGCAGAGCGACGTGCAATTGATTAGCATTGGCAATAGTTTTCAACAGCCTATGTTATAATACAAAAAATATAGATTATAAGACAAAAATATAGATCTAGACTGCCAACCTTCCATAGCAACTAAAAATACCAGTGGTTTGTTTTTTTTTTTTTTNTTACAAGCCAGTCAGTCTGCAAGGCATGTGGAGCTTGGCCTCCAGGGGACATATGCCAGCCACACTCATAGCAGCAAAACACTTGCACCGAGGCCTTCAGCTCTGGGCATGGGCAAAAACACACTCAGGATCACACACTCTCCTTTCTAAATATCTCTCTTCACTGGAGACTTAGTCTATTGCAGAAATACCACAGGCATCCCTTCTGCAGGAGGAAAACACAAAAGCAAGAACAAAGCAATATTCACTTGCCATTCACAGGAGCCAAGGCTTAGTGTCAGTCCAGGGACTGTTGTTTCCTATGACAGTAGAAAACTACCAGGAAAAAAGGGAAACCCTTGTACAAAGTATCAAGTTGATTTACTGCAAATCAACAGAGCAAATAGGAAAGAACTCATTTTCAGCTGTTTCAGGGAATCAATTTGCCTGCATCTAATAACTGATGATCACATTTTTTTTTAATTCACTGATATGTAAAAATAAATGTGTCAGATTAATAAAATATTCATAGGATGAATAGAGAGTATCAGTCCAAGATAATATTCCCTGCAGCTTTTCAACATGGAAAAACACCTCCCAGGAGTCTCCAGGGAGGTAAGGAAGGTATGACTCTGCACAACATGCAGACCCTCATTTACCTTTGTCTTGATTAATACTGGCCCAGAAAAGATATTAAACAGTCTGCTATTAATTTTTTGTTCATTGAAAATCTTAACAGAATGAGAAAAACAGAAGAAATTTGAGAAGGATGGTCCCTTGCTTGTTATACCAGTGTTCTCAGGGGTTGAAGATTGTTGGAGTATTGGAAACTCTGTGAGTCTTCAGATATAAACTTCACCACAATACTAATCACCCAATTGAAAACTTGCTAAATACCCCACTTTGATAAATAATCATAAAGCTAAGTTTTCATTTGCTAGAACCATACTTTTGTTTTATTCTATACTACATAAAATAAATAGTAATTATTTGGTATTTTTATTATAGGAACAGGTATCTTTCAAATGTACCTGTACAAGAGCAGGGAATGCATAACAAGTATTGCCATATCCTTTTAATGTATCAGCTCCTGGGAGCAGCTCATTTCAGTCTGTGATGATTTCCTTTTGCCAAGAGACAAAGTCCTTATCTAACAAGTCCCTTGCACTTGCTGATTTTATTTTGGATAACTGTAACAGTGCCACAAGCTTCAGAGATGTGTCTGACATCTACTGCCACCTTTGCATTATGTATCCCTCTTATCCAGTTTCAGGCATTGTTACATTCCAAAGCTGAATGTGGCTGTGGTGTGACTTTTTAGTTCTGCTACCAATTCATCTGCCATCTTTTTTTTTTTTTTTTTTTTGTCTTCAGGTTCTTTTTTTCCCTGTGAGCATGTAGCATCTATCTTTGTCAGACAGGATTATTTACAGATGGGTCATTACACATCAGAACTCAGCACTTCCTCTATTTTCAGGCCTTTTCCAAAACTAACTCATTTCTTTTGGAATTCTTATAAATATCCAGAACTGTAGAGCTTTAGATTTTTTTTTTAATTATTCTGTTTCTCTTTATAAATTTCCTTTTTTGGTGAAGTTTTGTTTTGGCGGGTTCTTTGGTGTTTCGTTTTTCCCCTTGGAAAAGAAAATAATTATCTAAATAAAATCCATGCAGAAATCTTTTTAATTGAAACTCTTCTTCATCTTTTAAATTTATATTTTGATACATCTACACTAAGCAGGGGTTACTTCATTATTCTTCTAAAGGAGGACACAGAATTACAATGACACACCAACTCCGTATAAGGGGTCAATATTCACACACCTTGCACTGCATGTTGCACAGTAGGGAAGGACACAGTATACCAATTAAAAAGGTACAGAAACCAAAAATAAAAGCAATCAGTTTATTTTTTTTCTTTATAATTGCCAGTATCAGGGTACACTGTGAGAGATGTCCTACTGCTCAAGAAGAAAACATTTCACCCAAAGGAAAATCAAAGATAGTTTGTTCAAATTTGCAAGTCACTGACAAAAAAAAAAAAAAAA
>VZRX01012760.1:77253-102635 GCA_013398075.1 Notiomystis cincta
AAACAAAAAAAAAAAAAAAAAAAAAAAAAAAAAAAAAAAAAGAAAGAGAAGAATGTTATATGTGATGATTTTGTGTGCAAAAGAGGAAAAGATGACCAAGTTGTTAAATCATTATTTTTTTCATACACTAAGGAACACATTAAGTCCAGAAATATTGACTCATATTCCACTTCTCTGCATCTCACAATACAACACTCAAGATCATTAACAAATGATCAGGCTCAAAAACCTAAGGCAATACAATGTTTCATGGGAGAAGACTTGAGAGACTGCAAAGTTGCATATGATCTTCAGTTTTAAAACTACAGGCTTTTCATATTTAAAAGAAATGTAATAAAATGCCAATATTTTCATATTAAAAATGTACAAGGTAGTGGAATAATGAGAACTTTTCCTGGCTGTTTTATAAAAAAAACTTATTTAATGCAAGCTTCAAGTATACAGACAGAGGGAGCCCATGCTTTAAACAGAATCCTTACAAAACTTCATCAGTTTGTAGATTTTATACTAAATAATATAAGAAAAAATCCACACAGACACAATACACGGCTTTTCTAATCAGCCAACAGCTACAAAGAATGTAGTTCATGTAAGAAACACGATTTGTGAATGTCACACAATTCTAAATCTCATGCCCAGTCAAAACTATTTTAATAGTTTTATGTCTGCCTGGATAGTAATAGTCTTGACATCTCCTGTTTATAGCTTGACCTCCAAATCACTGATTTCTTACCCTGACTTCTTTGGTCTCATCCAGGCTATCTAGTAGCAATTCAAATATATTTTTGATTAATGTCTTTTACGATTTGGAAAGAGTTTACTATGCAGCACTTTATCTGCTTCTACTTTGAATTATCATTCTGAATTAAATCCTTCATGCCTGGTTTTTTGTTTTGATTTGTTTTTTCTGGTGGTCTGTAAATTTATTGCTGCACTAATTCAGGCTTTTCTTGAGCTGTTATTTAGATCACAGGCTAAGAAGAGACAGTCTTTTGATGCTTAGCTTTTTCTCTCTAATCTCTAGTTTTTTTTCCTGTCTAATCTCCATGTAGAAAACATCTTTATTACTTATTCATTTATTTTTGCATGTAAAGCATTACAAGAACTGTATGGATACAGTTCCTCTCCTCCATGCACACATCCTCTCCCCGTACAGAGGACCTTCTGCATGTCAAGAAGCACATTTGCTTTCTTTCTTTTTATTTTCCTTTTTTTTTTTGATGTAGAACAATTCAAGCTTCAATCACAGTAAACAATCATCTCTTTGCCCTCCTTCTTGAGAGTCCCAATGTGATTTCATTACCACTGCCCAGAATTCATATCCCCAAACCAGTTATCTGCAAGAGGAAAATTGATACTACATTGTAAGCAAAAGAATATTTTAACTTCATTTTTAATATGATAAAATGAAGATTTAAAAAATACTATTATTTAATTTGCATCACGTGTAAACTGTGTCTTGTTTGTATATAGATATTCAGGGACTATTTGGAAGTGTTGTGCCAAAATTAATTGCAAACTTAATTGATAGCTGGCTGAGTAAACACAATTTTTAACATTATTAAGGCTGCATATTGTTTCTCTGAATGCATTTATATAAAGAACATAGATTTTTTTTTCTGACTTTATGAATAAACCATCCATTTAGCAAATATTAGAATGACCATTATGAAATTATTTATATCTGTAAGCAGATACATTCTCAAGCTCTGAAGGCTATATTATATAGATTATTTGATGATGTTAAACTTTAGCTTCTACATTCAGTGTATGAGTAACATACAGTAATGAGAGGAATAGATTAACCCATACAGTATTTGATATTTTGATTTTTTTCATTCATTCTAAAAGAGATAACATGGTAGAAATCACAGTGAAAAGATTTTTTATAAAGTTTAAATATGTATGTATCAATGTAATATTCATATCAGCTATGAAAATAAGACAGTATAAATATAAATGCTTTTAATTAAAACTATATTTCCCTTAAAAATCCATGATTTTAATACAAAACAATGTAACCACTTTCCTTAAAAACTCACTGAATGTTTCTTTCACTATTAAAGCATATTCATAAAAACTCAGCCACATTGTTGTTCAGCTAAACCAAAATCACACCGTTTTTATATAGTCATTTCAACATGATACTCTCTTATTTAAGAAACAAAATATTTCCAAGGGATGGAGAGTGAATTTCCTCCCAATTTGCAATGATCTTTTTGTTCTGGGCAAAACTCAGCATAGCAGTTTTATTGGTATAATATTTCTGGGGCAGAAATTCAATAACAGGGGAACCAAGTTATTCAGCTATGAAAGCTGTCTGTCTGGAGACATGCTATTAAACAACACTTGAGCTTTCTGTTTACTTTGGTGGTATTTATAGTTATGGCTAAGCATTTGCAGCTTACACTTGCTAAACATTTCTAAAATACGGTTGCTGTGATAGACAGCACAAATCATCATAGCTTCAGTGGTATTGTTTTTTCTAAGAAATAAAAAGCAGAGGCAATGGAGAACTTTTGTTGCTGTTCACTTTGCTTCTACATCTTATCCTTCAGTGTCCTGCTGCTTTATAAATAATGCATTGATATTACTTTTTATAAAGGTGTATGTATTCCCCATTATTATAGTACCTGAACATCCCATACATGAGGGCTTCTATGGTCATAGATCCATTTTACGTGCCAAATAAACTCACTGCTGCCATAGAGCTGAGGGCATCTACTTGGCAGTGGGGAATCTACTCTTTTTTTTTTCTAAAAGCGGTGCTACAGCTAATCTCAAAACTATCCTGTCCAAATTCCTATATTGCAAGTGCACACAACAATTCAAGGACTGGTTAAAATGTCCTTCAGGCCATGCAAGAATCTATATGTTCATATAGGCAACAGGGCAGGGCGGGGAAGGAAGGCAAAAAAGTCTTGAGGAAGAGGACATTTCCAATCTGGTCATTCACAGAGACACAGATATAACCCAGCAGATCTGTTAATGGTCAAGGACCACCAGGAAGGGGTCAGTGGAAAGCCAGGGAAATAATTTCAGACCTTCCTAATGCAGGCTGTCAGTTTTACTTAAGATACCGGACACTACTAAGATAATTGAAATATCAGAAATATATTCACATAAACAAACAACCAAAATCCAAAGCTTGATGCAGTACTGCTATGTAAAAAATAATACGAATCAATCCACCAGGCCCCACCCACCTCTAAAACCTCAAAGTTAAAATCATAGGCTACAAAATAACTAATGTGGTTTAACCCCAGTTGGCAACTAAGTACCATGCAGGGACTTGCTCACTGCTTTCCACCTCACCTCACCTCACCTCACCTCACCTCACCTCACCTCACCTCACCTCACCTCACCTCACCTCACCTCACCCCTGTGGGGAGGAAAATCAGAAAGAAAAGGCAAACTTTGTGGGTTGAGATAAGAAAAAATTAATAATGGAAGCACAATATCATAACAATATTATTATTTATAATAACATATTCAAATAATGTTAATAGAAATAATTGTAACGATAAGGAGAGGGAGAGAGAGTAAGGGAATGCAAGAGAATTAAGAGAAGCACAACAAAATTGCTCACAACCCACTGACTGATGCACAGCCTGTCCCTGAGCAGGAATTAGCCCTGTCTGGGTATCTCTCCTAGTTTATATCTTGGGCATTATGTCCTTTGGGAAGGAATATCCCTTTGGCCAGCTCCATTCAGCTGTTCCAGCTGTGCTGCTTCCCAGCTTCTTGTGCACATGCTCACTGGCAGAGCAAGCATGAGACACTGAAAAGTCCTGGATTTAGAGCAAGTGCTACTTAGCAACAGCCAAAGCAATATTCTGATACTGGGTCTGAAACACAGCACGGTACCAACTACAAACATGAACATTAACTCTGTCCCAGCTGAAACCAGGACAATAATTTAATCAAATCCAGATAGACACTTAAGTGACCCCTGAATTTTAAGTATTATTGCCTGAAATGTAACTTACTATTTGCAAGAAAAACCCTAGACTTAATTTTTCTGGTTGAAAAGCTCTTGTAAAAGATGAATGAGACAAGGTAAAATAAGAGCAGCTGTACCTCTGAAGGAATTTGATGCCACTACAAGAAGACATCCATGTTTCTCTGCTGCACAACATTGAAAACCAACAAAGAAAAATAAGAATTCTGTCCATTTTTTTCAGTGGCAGAGAAGGCAGAAAGATTTTACAGCTTTGAGGCTGCTCCCAGGTAAAATTTATCTTACTCCTGAGACTCCAGGACTCTCAGGTGTCTGAGATGGCCACCTCCAAGGGCTGCTCCTTGAAGGGATGTATCCCTACAAAACAGAAATCTAAAACCTTATCAAGTCTGCTGGCCCAAGAGGCTAGATGCCATAATCTAAATGTAGACTATACATCTGGTGCACTGAAACACTGGGAAACACCAGTATTCTTGTATTTCTCCTAAAGTAGCCTCCATCAATTTTCAAGACAGAGTGATACCTCCTAGGGACAGGATTTAGCTCCTCCTGCACAGCCAGATCAACTGAAGAACAAAAAACCTTAGAAGGAAGACAGGGAGAGTTAGACATCTGCTCTCAAAATTTACTTAGCCTGAACTTTCAGGACTGTTATCTAAATGTTATGACACTACAGTAGAATATTGTGACTTCCCACTAATTTTTTTTCTTTTATACTGTTATGATGTAAGATATAAATGTCCCATATATACTGGAAGAATTTTTCCCTATTATTAAATCTCTGATTAGTTTTTTCTCTCTGAAATCCCAGTGAAATACTCTTAAATTAATTATGCCTTCTGTATAGCGCTGATAATACTGTGATCAAAATAAAGTAGTTTATCTAATAAACATCTGGATATGAGTGACAGTGAAAACAGGCATTGATCATAATTTGAAACATGAAGTATCTTTTGAGGTTCTACCTACAAAACAGCTATCTCAAAAAGTTTCAAGTAAATTTTTCCTTTCAAATAAACTGAAGGGTTTGAGCAGAGCAGGTAAGAGGTCTTGTCAAAAGCTACAGTGCCCTCAGTTACCTCGTGTTGAATTTTACAACCTTGATATTCCATATAAACACCAGGATGTATCTGCTCAGCTGTGAACATATTCCTGCTTTACCACTTAAGTCTTCCAGGTAAGATCTTGGTTGTACACATCATGAGGCAGGTGTGGCAGGGTAATAAATAATCATATGACTTTTGGTATTCAAGGTGACTAGCATCAAAGGAACAATATGCAAATAATAGAAAATAATTACTATATTCTAATACAATGAATAATCAATAGCATATTAATATAAAATATTTTAAATACATAAATCTAAATATGTTAATTGGAAAGCTTTATCAATATTCTCCAAGTATGTTTTCTGGATTATATCATCACTTCTTTTCTTTGAGAATTACATCTGTCTTGGATAATGACTGTTTCAGTCTTCTGTGCATTTTATGAGATGAGCACAGGTGTACAAATATACTGTTATCTTCCCAAATCCTATCTTTGCCACAGAATTCCTGCTGGAGATGCGAGGATCTTTTAGGGTAATGATATGTAAGACTGAAAATAGTCTCTGCCTCATCCACATATGGAATCTGCCTTCAGACAAGATTTTCTCTACACATCAATCCCTGCTTTTTACTCTAAATGCTAGAGCCAATGTCACTTTCTTCTTCTCATCATCAATAACAAAGTACTAAGGTCATACCCCCTATCGCTCAAACAAAGAGAGGATTTTAGCTGGGTTAAAAGAAACGAAGCAGGCAGAGTCCTAATAAACACTGCCTTGTTTTGCATTCTAATCCAACAAGGTAAAGATTTTTTGCACGCTTCAATGGCTTGGCTTAAAAAGTGTATCTGCAAATTGGAAACCTTAGGTAATAAGAAATTTAGAAACCTCAGTCTCCAGTCTCTCCTGTTACCTAATTTTATCTATGTGTCTACCAGATATTCATACATGCAGACACAAATATATTTTGGAGGTGCAACTGGAAATCAACTATATGCGAGTTCCTTTTTTTTCCATATCATTAGCCTTCAAATGCATCTTGGGTTTT
Source organism: Notiomystis cincta (assembly GCA_013398075.1). Lineage (NCBI taxonomy): Eukaryota > Metazoa > Chordata > Aves > Passeriformes > Notiomystidae > Notiomystis > Notiomystis cincta. Next base: position 83,311 of record VZRX01012760.1, read on the forward strand.
TTTTTCTTTCAGGTGTTTCACTATTTGCCCCTCAGTTTGCTCCTTCCACAGGAATATCCTAGTAGATTCTTAGTCACCACCCTTCATTCCTTAAACAGAAGGGCAAAATAAATCTCTCTTAAGTACTAATTAAATGCTCAGACAATGGGTGCCACCATGCACAGCAACTTGCTGCTTGGAAAGGCTAGTGGAAGGCTAAGCCATCAGAGCAAACCTGAGCTGGGAAAGCAAAGGCAGACACGGCTCCCCACGGTTTCAGCGGCTGCCGCTGTGTGAGTGGAGCAGCAGCCCAACAGGCGGGCGGTGCACCATGTGTGCTGTGTGGAGCTGGGGGAAAGCCAAACAGCCTGTTTTCCATTGGCCAAGGCAGTCACAGAAAAGGCAAATCTTCCCAGATGATCTTCCCAAGCACATCTTAAGATGCCCTCCCTGCTTGCTCTCAACATACTGCAAGAAAGGCAAGATTATTAAACAAACAAACAAACAAACTTACTCCTATGATACACTGGAAGCATACAGTTAATGATTTTTGTTCTGGCACTCAATTAAAAAGGCTCCATGTACTGGCTGATTGCTCAGGCTGGAAGGGTTGGTGGTGTATATTGTGTAGTATTATTAGCAGTGTTCAGTATTTCTAGCAGTGAAGTCAGTGGAGTAAAAAAACTTTCATGCAATTATGTGTGCATGCACTACGATCTTGGAAAGTTTAGTAGGAATGAAGCTCTCATTAACCTAAGAAATAATTACATATAATGAGAAAAGAAGAAACACAGAGAAAGTGCGACAAACTGCTAATAAATGTAGATTCTTATACTGACATAATGCATTCATTTGTGCCCATTATATTTTGATGTAGAGAATTGTGATAATTCAGTGCATTAGCATCCAAATTATTTTGGTTTTTTGTCAATAACAACAATCATGAACAATGACCAGTCTTTGTCTTACAACAAAAATATTAGCATATGTTACTGAAGTCTAGTTCCACTAGATTTTTCCTATCATCATTCTGGCAAAAGAGATGGTGACTAGTTTATTTTTATGGCTTTACTGCTGCACCAAAGAAGTTTAGTGAATGATACCACAGCTGATTTATGTTATGACAGGCTCTTTCCATAGGAACAAAGCTATGGAGTAACTTTTCAGAGTCTTATGTATGGGCAGCTCTTTCTACATATTGTCAAATAAATCTTGAGAATTAAATGAAAGCTTTATCAAATTAATTGCTTTAGCAATTCATGCCCAGCTCTTGTTTTGTGAGTATTGTACAGGCTCCAGGTCAGGCACCTCTGCTCAGCTCAGGCACAGTGAGCCACAAAGATGTGCATACCAGCAAAGGAGGCCCTGATACAATGTGGCACTCCCACACTGAAAAGATAATTTTTGTCGTCATATACTTGCTTTAGCAGAAGGTATCTGGACTTAACATTTACTTTATAGGTGTTGCCAAAATACTGAAGAAGAACAGCCCTACTTAACCTTTTTCAGTGAGACCTGGGTTTATGCTGTCTGCTCTTTGAGCTGTTTCAGTGCAAGCCAACTCTGAAAAGAAAATCATATGAGCCAAGGTAGAAGGGCTCAGGAGAAAAAAAGCTCATTTCATTAGTATTAGTTGTACATAGCACTGTGCAAATGCAACCTTGCTAGCACAAACCAGACTTGATTTCAAGTGTGTTTAAAAAGATTTTTCCTTTTTTTTGTCAAGTTGTGACATTTTAAACATGTATATACCATGACAGATATCTGCTTTTTAAGTAAGTACTGTCAGATTTCCTATTTCCTTATTTAATGGAAATAAAGTTAGATATGTATGAAAAAATGTAAAAAGCCAGAAAGAGTTCAAGGTTTCAAGATGGGTTCAAATTCAGTTCATGTGTTCATCTAGGTCGTTTACTCCACCTTACTTTATCATTTGGGTAGCAATACAATGGCAGAAATATTTAAAAAATATTTTAGAGTTCAAATAATAAATTTTCATTAAACATAAAAGTTAGGCTTATTCATAAGCCTTGCACAATATTCATTTAAAAAAAAGATATATTTTTACCAAGTGACCATACTTAGTGTTTGTACCTCAGAATAGGGCTTTAAGATAGATTAAAATTGTAGTGGTTTTGATATATATCAAATTAAAAAGATCAGAATTAATTTCTCAAAATTTAGATTGGGAACCAAATAAGGCATGCAAATTTATAGATTTCTTATATATATTGTGCAAGAATACTTAACAAAAATTCATACTTCCAGCTTTTAAAGCACTACATTTGCATTTCAAGAAAATGAATATGTATAAGTTGTTTGGGGGTTACATTTATTTATTTATTTATTTTGCAGCCCAAAGGTAAGGACAAAATTTAAAAATGCAAAAAGAAGGACGTTGCATGTGTTAGATTTATTCCAACATAACTGAGGGCCTGCAATAATTGGGTTTGTATAATGACATGCTCACTGCACTGTAACCAGCAGCCTACCTTAACTGTGACCTCTAAGCAGTGATAGTCCCTCTGCGTGCTCCATGCATCCCAGGAAAGTGATGAGTTGTCCTGTTCTTACACATTCATTCAAGGTTACCTAGGCAACCACTTGATAAGATGGTTCCATAATGTCTGTCCAGCTCTTTTCGCTATAGCATGAGTTTATAGACCAGACAATTTCAAAAGATGGCTTTCCCCCTAGGGCCTGCAGACTCAATATAGATTTCTTCCTGTCTCAATAAACTTGCTGGTCTACTTGCTGACAAACCTATGTGTTTATGGTGTTACTTCCCATATATATATGCATGCAGACATCAATTCAGCTGCTCTGTATTCTACTGAATGCATTTACCAAATACTTATTTTAATGTAGGTTTCTCAAATTTCATGTGACCATAACTTTCTGTGGATGTGGTTGACTCTGTTCATTCTAAATTCTGCTTGCCCCTAAGATTCAACCATGTGAAAATATTAAATAAATTTTAAGGAAGACAGCGATGGTAAGGCATAGATTTATCTTATTTTAAATCAATATGGTAATATTAAAGAATATAATTTAATATTATTTTGATATACTGACATACAGAAGACAGATTTCAAAGACAGTGTTTTCTGATGCAATGTCTGAAACTAGGCAGCTGAAGAGAGGAGGGAAAGAGAGACTGTATTTTTGTTGTCAGTGAGGGAAAGAATACTCTGTGAGTTCAAACAAAAGTATAGATGGGGCACAGGTCATGAAACCTGGAACACTGAGAAATGTAATTGGAGATTGTACCTTCTAGGACACCAGATAGTCCATTTTGAGGTTTTGTTCTTTGAGGTTTCTGTTGCTGATGAAGGTCCAATTCACTCTGCAGGTTTAGTAGGACAGGAGTCTACCATCAGACACAAGAGAAATTCGCTTAAAAACCTCCCAACTGTGCTGCTTCTATTTTTACATTTTGTTTATGCTTTCAAATACTTCTATATTCATGGAGGTTAAACCTTGCAAACAAAATTATTCTAGCCTGTCACAGACCTGCCTGATCAGCCAGGCAAATCCAACAGTGCCTGCAGACTGACCCAGAGTAAACTTCAGAGCTGGCATCCAGCAGCTGCTTCAGTGAGATCTGGCATAACTGCTTCAGTTCCCAGAGAAAATGGGATTATTCGGGGTGAGAATGAGGGGATCCTCAGAAAAGTCAGTCTATATGGGAAAGTAAAATTTCATGTACTTTCTATCAACAGTAGGAGAAGCATTTGCAGTTGCTGTTTTTGTGAACTGTTTCATTCGGTAGTGAATCAGCCATAAAATTTCTATGGCAAATTATTTTGATCACATTATTTTAAAGTACTTTCATTTTCACTTTTTTCTGACCTGCATGAATCACTCTTGTTATTCTGTTCACTCATCTTTTAAGTACCACTTACGCCATTTTCTTTGTCCTACCTGATTAAAAGTGTGGGTGGGGGGGAAGACACTTGAAAAACATGAATTCTGAACATAAAAGCAGGTATCACAGTAACAAATGATAATGGTTTTTTATAACACAGGATCTTGGACACTCTAGCATGTAATTTTCAACTCTAGGAATATCTCAATCAATGTAAGCTAAGGCCAGTTTGTCAGGACTCAAAGCTCTGGGTCATGGGCCTGTGAAGGTTCAACTGGAACATTTAAAAAGAGGAGAAGAGAGAAATAGTCTTTTTCTCTTCATTCATTTGTTGTTTAAAAGAGACTCTGATAACTCTATGTTGTAGTGAAATTAGAGGAGAAAAGTGGTGTTAAACGCTTGGATTGCAGTATCCTGAGTTTTGAGCTTGTTTACTTGATATGGATGTGGGGGTTTTTGTTCTTCAAAATGTCTTGATTATTACATATTCCTTCCTGCTCTAAAATCAGAAAGACTCACCAGAATTAATGATTTAACTCTCACAATTCTCAAAAAAAACCAAACCAGTTACCTTTTATTTTTATTTTTTAACAGAAAAGGAGCAAGGTCTTATTATTTTGTGTTACGGAGCATAACTAAAAAATTTTAAGCAAGATCTTTCATAGTCATTTAACTTTTCCTTCCTAAAGTTATAATTCACTTAAGTCCAAGAGCATCTTGAATGTCACAAAAGGTATAGTTTTGCCTTTTAAAAACTACAATTCTATATGTGGTGCTCAGTTGTTTTTGGAAATTAATAAAGTGTTCACTGCTCTTATTTTTCTCCTTTTACTTTTTGGCATGTTAATTTATCAGCATTTTATTTTCTTTTTGTTGACATGAATAAGCTAATTTTCAGCCTCCTTTTAACAAACAAAAATAAAACTCCAGGGACATATTTAATTTTTTTTTTTAATTTTAATGCCTCAGTAATCATTTGACAAGTTGTAAAGTGGGAGTTGAAAAGTGCTGAGGCTGACAAATCCTGCTGTAAAATTAAATGTGTAAGAAATTTCAGTGTCTGGTTTGTAAAGAGAGAAGGATGCAGTGTACTTGAAATAGACTAGGTGAAGTTACACCCACTCAAGTGCACTAATACGGTGCAGCACCCTGAGGAGGCACTCATTTTCTCTGAGAGAAAAGCTAATTTAAGGACAAGGACTGGAGGAACTCAAGCCTACATTAAAGGTTTCAGTAACCTGAACATAAGACATACGGAATTGAATTCAGTGTTTTGACCTGAGGAGATGCTAGATAAGTTCAAAACTTTATGCAACATGCAGCTTATCACAGCCTGAATCTCTGCTGCAAAACCAGCGCTGCTGTGCTTTTATGTTTTTTGAGTTGGCCCAATGTGCAGCACACTCTGTTGTATTGCACAGACATGTTCTACCTTCACTTTCTGAGATCATCTAGAAAATCTACAGTTAAAAGAGAAAGAGACTTTCAAAGACAAAACTAGCCTTAATTAAAAAAAAAAAAGTTTTGTAGATTCTAGTTACCCATCCTTTCCACAGGTGGTATTAGCATTTGTAAGTTGTTTTTGTTTTAAACAACTAGAGAAAATGTTTCAGGCTCAAATTTTCTAGTGTTACACTTGCAAATAGGAATTATTGACATCACCAGTTTCAATAAAAATTAATTTCAGTCATGCCAGAAAGTGGACTAATAAACTTCTAAAGTTCTTTCCAACAGTGCACTTCTATGATTATATGAATTTTAAAAAAAAACCTGAAAAATTCAGAAGCTTTTGATCTTGAGCAGATCAAGATAAAAATTATATATGCAATGCTTTCAGATCTGACTAGATAAGAGATCTAGTTTGGAAAATAAAATGAAATTTTTATCTACTGTTTATAGTAAGAAAACAATTTTTTGTGTCTGTGCCTCAATCTCAGCAATCTCTGTATGCTACACAGAGTTTTCCTCTTAACAAGATGTGCCGGTTTGGACACAAATCGAGGAGGAACACATCTGGTTCTGTTAATTTCATCTTGAAATATTTCACAGTAGTCTTTGTTATGATAACCAAAGGAAATCCCAGGTCAAAAATTTCTGATTTGCTTCCTGTGGGCTTGAAATGTTATCTACAAAGACCCATACATACTATTCTGTTTTAATAATTCCAGTTTACTTCCAGCACACTGGAAATGTACCAAGGCCTTTTAACTTGGTACATTTTAAGTTTATCTTTAAGCAGTTATTTACCAGATGGAGTTGTAAAAGGAAATTTACTTTAGTTTGAAAAAGGACATGATATTTTATTAAGAGATGTAAATACTTTTTTAAATTAATTTTGTAGATAAAAAAATAAAAGGACACTAATTTCATAGTTAAAAAAAAATAAAAGGAGACTTCACTTTTTTAAAAATAAGAGCCATGTTGTAATTAAGTTACATTATAATGGTGGCAAGAAGATATTTTTGAAGCAAACATGGAATTTCCTGTTAGCAAGTCTAGCAACATGTTCACTAACCTGTGACCACCATATCTTGATCTTCTTTTGTATTCTTTTCCCCTGAAGCATCTTCAGCTTTGCTTTCTGTGCAGAATCCTGAACTTCTTCCTTAATGGAGTCTGATGGAGCAAACCTGTAAGCTAATCCATATGAAGCAAGATTTTATAGATATCAGAGTCATACCATGGAAAAGATAATTACTTCTTCACCAAAATGACAGTTATAACTTGGCAAAGGAATAACAAATTCCTGCAATTTGTTTGATTTATCCAGGGTTCCCACGTATTCAAAATGACTCTTCACATTTCTTGTAAAGACACAGATTTGTTCTACATAATTTCAACAGCAGGTCTTTTCCTTCCTGACTAGAGCCACAGTCAGAGAAGTTGTTCCTACTCATAGAAAACTTTCACATTTTTCAATTTCCAACCTATCTTCAATATAATTTATTTTGGGGTTTGTGCTCACACATTATTTTCAACTGTAATCCTGAATCAAACTCAGAATATTCTGTGTAAAGCTCTTGGTCACAGAGCAGCCAGTCTGGCCAGCTCTCTAGTTTGGTAGATGGAACCTGAGATGCTTCATCATCCCATCTGTGCCATTTAGCTGGCCAAAATTCAAGGTTTTTCAAAACTGCACTCTTCAGATTTCTCTGAAATCAGAATTGGCAAAACCCAGTCATAATAGAATGCTCTCAGTTTGCCAAACTGACAATTCTAAAATTACCTCCTCAATAATTTATTAATTTTTAATTTTGCATCCTTCTCTGTCAAAATTAGTCAGGTTAAACTAAGTCCTAGCCATATATTACTACTTAGCTAACATGGCTATTTAGAAGGAAAGAAGACTTAGATTTTCTACAAAAAGGTGTCCTGAGACACCTCGTGAATGATAGGCAATCCATAACATCTAAGAATAACCCTGCATTGCTCTTCCACTAAAGCTATCACTAAAAGAGAATGTATGTGGAATATAAATCCAGAATAATTTTGAAGTCATTATAAATAAAGGCTAAGATTCAGATGGGGCTACTCTCTTTAAAACTTGGTAAACCAGAGTTTCTTAGATGTAATTAGTTGATATCACAAGACTAGAGGAAAAGATACTTTCCTCTGCTTTTAGAAATCAATAAAATTAGACACAAGAGAAGAAGAAAACAAAACCTCAGAGTCATGAGGTTTTTATTGTAAACTCTTTGTGATGTCCAGAGTTTATAATGACCGCTATAAAAATAGCAAGCTACATCTGTCTGATGGCTGGTCCACTTGTGGTTATCCTTACGTGGAATCAAGTACATGCTCCTCTGCCCTTGACATTTTACTCCAGTTAGCTTCTTTATTTACCTCTGAGGCTTTCATATTATTTAAGCTATGGCAAAAAAATGTGGAGTATAGTCTATTGTCCTTTTGTCAAGCAGTACTTGGTATTTTGGCTTTTTAGAGGCGGTTTTCTGATGGAAGTAAAAGTAGTGACATGGAGATCTATTTAGCTTGTTTATTTATAGAGTCTATGTCCTTGACTTCGTCCACAATAAGTCAATGACACAGGAAACCCCCTACTTTCAGGCATCAGCTCAAACATCAACAACAGAGCTCTGAAAATTATCTCTAATTGAAACTTCATGAAAAAGAGCAGCATCTTCCTTCTTTTAACAAAATGCTCCCTAAGAAACTGGGTCAAGGAAGAGATAACTAAATGGCACTTCTTCAGCTGATGTACAGAGCCTACATAAATTTTAAAAAAACATAAAATCATGTACAAGTTTTCCACCTAACTATTCTCACATGAAAATTATTTTCTTACTACACAGCCTTACTTTATATGCCAAGAGATCTCAACCAAATAACTTTGCTAGAAGTATCAGAATGAGAACTCTGGAGGAAAGAGCCATGACCAGAATCTAATCGCTCAGTCACACCGCTTATGTGGAAAGAGATACTCAGAGGTTTGACTGTGTGAAAAACTGAAGCCTTGTTTTACTAAAGGTAAAAAAATAATTTTTTCCTATTGCCTACAGATATCCTTAGTCTTATTAGGATATATTCTTCTAAGGATGTGTTTATTGTCAATTAATAGTCACTGAGAGACCTTTCAGCCTTTGATGTAAGACTGGACTTATCCTGGAATAATGTATATATTATAAATTTCCATTTTCACTTGAAAATGTACACAAAATATTTTCCTCTCCAGATTCTTGGTTTCCTTTGTCTCTTCATATTTCCCCAGCTAAATACGTCTGTCAATGTATCAATCTCCATCCATAACAGAAACACTTAGTCAAAATACATTTTCACCTTATTTTAAACTCTGCATCTCATATGTCCTCTTTTCTCACTCCTTTGCCAGTACTATATGGAGAAGTTAAAGCAGCATCACACAAGCTCACGTCTGAAGGAGCTTCACAGGTGGTGCTGTAAAAGGTGCTTATCAAGTTGCCTGCCACCCATGAAGTTTAACTTACTCACATTCACCTTGGCATTTCCATGCTCGACTGCAGTGATTTAATGACAAGAAGAAAGATAAGGAAGAAAAGGATTGGTTTTATCTCTACTTCTCCATCACATATATAATCTATTTTCTGCCAACTTTAGTACAGATCTAATTTAATTCATGAGAAGGAAAAAAATAAACAACAGCAAACCTATCCTCTCTTTTTCTCTTAGATGAAAATATGATCTAAATGGCCTAGAAACTTTAGATATCTGAAGAACTGCTCTTTAATCTATCTTCCCCTAAAAGATAGCCCTCCTCTTGAGCCCAATGGAGTCAGTAGAAAGATTTAGATTGAATCCAATAAGATCTGGATTAATTTTTCTGAGAGCACACAATTCATCTCAGTTCTCTTGTTAGCTGTCCAGTTTGCTGCAGGATTACTGAAAATTCTCACCTACAAATAAAAATCAAGTCTACACAACAAACCAATCAATTTCAAAATTGCTTAGGGATTTTTTAATTCAGTGTTGCATTGTTTATACTGGAACTTATTTTCTTTCACATAATCACTGAACAAACAAAATTGCTAAACTCAAATTCAGTTTCTGTAAGCATCACTGAATGTGAGAAAATGCTAAATGAAAATATTGGGTCATGAGCATAAAAGCTCTTCATGGAGATAGTTGCCTTTGCCATACAAACTATTTTAAAGTGATTGTTCAACAGCTTAAAGTAATTTGATGACACACCATTTTTAAATCAAACCTTTAAGACATTTTGTTTATTTTCAGCTAAAATTACCTCTTTTCACTTATTGATGAGACTATTAATGGCATACTGAACCACAGCCATTATCTGCTTGCTGTTTCCATGGAGTGATGACAGGCTACTTCTCTCTCCTCAAAGTGAAATGCCCAAGATACACTTCACCAGCTCTGTATTTGTCATCCCTCATGTGATCTCCTTACCATACTGACCAGTACCTGAGAATATATGGCTTGTTTGCCCACAGAGCTCCCATGTGGGGCAGGGCCATGCCACTCCAGAGACACAGAACCAAGCCTGAGTCTCACAGCTCAACTTGGTCCCAGCCACAAATCCCATTCCAGAACATGCAGTGCCTTCCACACCTTAAAATGATGACTGCATTCCACTTCTTTGGATTAGATATTGTCTAGTCTAACAAAGAGGACTGGATTAAAAGGTAGGAAGAAGCAATTAAGATGCTTCAGGAGGAACCATAAACACAGAAGCTAGGACAATCACACTTGCTGGGAGTGTCAGGAAGCAGCAAGGCTTAGTCTAAGGGTGTTGTTTACGGAGATAAAGGTAACAGAGATAATAAAATCAAATAATAATCTAGATCCTCAGTGTTTACCTAAAATCTGGAAACTCTGTATGTTAAACCACTATAATATAAGCCTGGAACTCATGTAAGAATGTTACACCACAGAAGTACTGTGCTCAAATATAGAGACTGATCCTACTTTTTCATGATGAATCTTGCAGCAGAAAATTCTATTATAAAAGATAAATTTTTTTGTCTTTTGCATGCATGACTCTGCAAATGAACATAGAAACAATTGCTCTGCATTTATTTTCAGGTTTACTTGGGATCCACTGGGATTTCAGAGCCACACCTTCCATTGAGTTATACAATCAGTAAACTAAAAAGTTTCCACAACATGTTTCTAGCTGGAAATTCATCTCGTTTCCAGACTGATTTCACATATCTCTTCTCAAATTTTGCATTGTTGAAACATCACTGACTCTTCTTACCTTTGCAGTAAATCTCTCCCTTATCCTAGTAAGAAGAAAAATGTCATGTGGTTTGGGTTATATTTAGTGCAAGATAGCTGTTGATTAAAATTTTATCTTTCCTCTATTTTTGTACAGAAAAAAGTATGTACTCTGATGATTCTAAACACATACAACAAGATTAAATTTTGTAGGCCATTTTTTATAAGCCTAGCTTTTGAAAAAGAAAATGTATATTATGTATAGTCTAATAAATAGAAATAGTAGGAAAAAACCCACTGATTTCTCCTAGCTGTCTCCATTTGTCCATAGCATACAACATGCAGTTCAGTTAATTGGATGATACTGTATGAACCAGCTTTGTGTCAGGTTTTCAAAGGAAATAAAAATAAAACTGTTTAAAAGATACAACACTTTTCCCCTGGGAGTCTGACGGAGAATTTTCTTAAAATGATGTAACATGTCATAAATCATATATATAGAAACATTAAAAGGCAAAATTTACTCCATTTAGAGGAGAAACCAATTTTATCTCTGTCCTTTGAAAGCCTGAATTATGTATATCCTAATAAATATACATATTTATTTCCAATAAAAGGCATTTGCTTTTTCCTCATTGTACAACATTAAGCAATTGATTGCCATCTGTACCAGAAGCATAGTAGTAATCTGTGAAAAAAAGTGCTCTTTTTAAATTTAAAGCATCTTAAAAATTCCTCTTACAGAAACATTGGGGATTCTTCATATAGATGTGGAGGAAGAAATTTCCGGCATGAAATGTTTCCTCAGAATAACATCTTGATCTTTTCCACTATGTGCTTGACCCACAGTAAAAGGTTAAGATTTACATTAAGAGACAGAAAATTTTAAGCAAAACAGAAAAGCACAGGTTTTCCTGCTTTCCAGCATAAATACAAAAAAAAAAAAAAAGCCTGACAAAACTCAACCCAGTCCAGATTTCTCTCTTTAAGAAAACACAGAAAGGAACAAGGTACTTGAAGGGATTTTCAGTAGGATTGCAAGACATGCCTTGGAATCACACTAAACTGATATACCCTCTTTAATTTTCCTTTACCTAAGGAAGAGTTAGTAGACTAACTTGAAAATAAAATGTAGTCTTCATCTCCATTTGATACAATGGTGTCCTTTACTTGTATACCTGGTATCATGTACTGATAGAATACCAAACCTTTCCATCTGTTCACACCTTGGTAACATCACCATAATCTTACTGCAATCTACCTCTCTATGTCCCAGAACAGCTAGATGGTTGTGGACTTCAGTCACATCCTCATTCACAACACTGAGTGAAAAAACCTCTTAAAAAAAACCCAAACCCATGTCTTCCCCTTGAGTAAAAATGAGAGCCTATCATGAGCTTCTTTCTTACCCAGATCATATTAGCATTTCCACCTTACTCTTCAGAAAACATAATCATTTTCTCAGAATTCATTGCTGCCTGAAATGGGTGCAGGACCACAATATTTACCCCAGTCTAAAGGATATTGCTCTTATTTATTCAGGCATTAAAAACAAAGTTCTAAACTCTTGAAAGAGCTATCAAACCTTTCAACAAAACTACTAGGATTTAAAAATATCATATACTCTAAATTCTGTTCATAATGTCCAAGGCAGTTTCCAAAATGTCTTTTTATCCTGTATGTTTTGTACTGACATAATATCTCTACAGGCTAAATCAAGGAGCTTTTGATTCTACTTAAGACATCCACTATCAGAAAAATTATTTCTCTCTTCATATCCTCTACAAATGTGCCACCTATTCTCACAGAAAGATTCAGACAGGGTTAATTCTCTGGTATTCATCCTTTTCCCCATTTCCTTCCTCCCTATCTTGTTTCAGTAAAAAACAAGCTTTCACTGTTTCTTATCTTTCTCAGCTGGAGCAAAAAAAGCACGTCTAATTTCCACTGGTTTTCGCTGCCAATCTTTTCTCTTGGAGACCCTGCTGGGTTTCTATGGATTGCTAACTTCTCACAGAATTAACTATCCATAAGAAAATTTGATATGACTTTTATAATTTTTAAAAGCTTAGGGAAAACTTCACTAACCAAATATTTCAGACATTTTGTAGGTTAAAAAATAATTGCATACACCTCAAATCTTCATAGTCAAAATACATGTACAAATACAAAGTCTTTTATTTAAGGAAATGCCTCTTAATATCCCTCTGGTCCAAATACTTCCTTGAAGGAGCTTGTAAAGAAAACTCTTGTTATATATCAATTCTTTAAGTTCAAATGGCTGGTTTTTTATTTTAAAATTACAATCTAAATTGCAATTATGATCTGAAAAGAGCAGAAAGATTATTTAAAAAAAGAAATAAAGTTATCAGTTTCTGGCCAGCTGTATTCTAAAGATTTAATTTTCAAACATGAATCATTCACAAATGAACATCTAAGAAGACCTTTTTCACAATATACCAGCACATTTCTGCACTGCCATAAGCTGTGTAGAAATGGAAAGAGATAAGCAAAAGACTCTGACAGACAGCTGTAACAGAAAGATTAAAAATGCTCCTCATATATAAAGTTCAAGTGGAGTACAGACTTTGCTACAACAAATCTGCACTTGTAGACCTTTGCATTTTGCTTATGTCTAGAGTCAGAGAGTTTTACTGGTTACTTCTTTGGAATGTTTCTCATTTTATTAAGAAAGTTTTTCAGAGTCTGAGATGCTTTGTGATGCATTTTGAGGGGTAACTCGAAATATCACTTTTTTATCAATGGTAATTCTAATTATTTGGTTCCTACATATTTTAAAGGTTACTTCTCACTTTGTGTCTTTGATGGTAAATAAAGAAGAATTCTGAATGTTCAAAAGACTTCTCTCCTGTTGCACGCTATGAGGGAAGAGCTTGGAAAAAAGAGAACTTTTCATTCATTATGAAAGAAAGTTTTATTCCAAACTTCCAAACTTCAGAGAAACTCCTCAGGACTACTCCAGGTATAAAAGTTTGAAGGAGTTTGAAATGTTCTGATTATTTATTAAGCTCAGTCTTCCTGAGCATGGTATGGGTCTATTTAAATCCAGAACTACTATTTTTTTTTTTTTTTTGAGAAACTCTCTAACAGGCAAATGGAAAGTTATTGTCATATATGTTTTACAATACTGTTATGTAAAATATTTGGTGTGAGTTCTGAAAAATCTTCCCACACATTCTTACAGTACACAGAGATGAGTGTGAGAGGCAAAGAAAGACAGCTTACAGCTTTCAAATTTTTTCAGCTTTTCAGAAATTCAGAAGCTCAACACATCGTGCAGTGACATTTGGGGGGAGTGCTTCAAATGATTAAAACAAGACCATAACAGAAAGTGATGGTTTCCTCATTATTATGGCAAAATAAGTCACACAAGCAGAAATGGTTGCATTTTGGGAAGTTTAGATGCTGTGCATTTTGTATTTCCTTACATGTAATACATGGTATATATATGTAGGGAATTATCCAGTTTTATATCTCCTGTGAACTGTATCATATGCCTTTATAGTATGCATATACTTTAACTATGTATAAATACTGATATTTAATTTTAATAAAATCAGCATTTTTTTCCTTTCACTTAGATTACATACTGACCTTTTCTAAAGACAGAATATTCTGTTCTTGTTTTGTTCATTTATTCTCTGCTTATTCCTGCCTTCACTTTGAATTCTAGGTGGTGTCCTCTGTAGTCTCTTCATGCTATGCTAATTTGAAGTCTGAGCTCCAAGTGGTGCTTTTCATCTACCATCTGCAGTTTTCTGTCATCTGGGGCAGCCCCTCAGTTTTACCATGCCCCTGAAAGCCATGTGTGATCATCATCTAGGATGAGATCCGACAACAGATTGACACCTACATTCAGATGAATGTGCAGGACATATCATGGAATTCTAATCCATTAAAAGAGAGTTCAACATGGAATGTGGAGTCTGGAAAGTTACTCTGTTAATCAACCACTACTTTAGAGTAATCTGAGTAACTGCCATTTCCTCTCACTGGTTGTCTTACTGGTGATCTATGAATCTATCCTGGTCGACTCTTCTTCAGGAAGGGATCGCAGAGGTTTTATGACCGGCTGACTCTGTCAGCTCTGTGTATTTACCCTGGGTAAGGACAAATTCCCTCAAATAGTACCAGATTACTCTGTTTAGACAACTGAACCAAGATAGATCTTAGGGGTGTTAAAGGAAGTTTACAAACCTTTTAAACTTGCAGACATGACAAGTAAACATTAGATACTTTAATCCAGAGTTGTCTTGCTCTTTTATCCATATCTCCTATTTACTAGAGGGTCCAAATTATTCTTCCACTTTCATAATCTACTAAGAAATGCCTTGGTTCCCTAATGTGTTAAAAAATATTCATTGGAAAATAGAACAGTAATGGTACGAAAAAAGGAGTAGACACATCTTGACCTTGGGACAAGAGACAAGAAAACAGATAAAACTATGTGAGGGTTTATGTTGCATTGTTCAATAAAGCACATCCTAAACTGAGCATGTAGAAAAGTCTGCTACTAGCAAGCCCAGAACAAAAAGAGATTTGGGAAGATTGTTCACAAGGAAAGGGATAAATTGGGAAGTACTTAAGATTTAAGGAAATTTTGGTTCCTGAAAGAACAAAAATGGATTGTATTTCTGAAAACTATTGTTTTATTATAAATAGATGGTTTTATTCTGAATTTGCTTTCAATTATTTATTGCCAGCATATTTGAAAATATACTGACATAATTTTTAAATAAGGTCAAGATAGTTTTAAATTGAAATGTTTGGAGAGCTTAAAAATTATTTGAAGCAATTCAAAATGCAATTATTATTTGCAATATCAAAGCTGTTATCATAGAAAGCTCTTTTTGTGAACACTTGCCCTACAGAAAAGTAGAATAGGTTTCCACAAATATTCTTACAGTAAAGTTGACTCTATATTCTATATTTGTGGAGAAAAAAAGGCAGCAGATGGATCTCCACCTCTTAAATATTTTCTCTTACTGTTCTTTTTTTTTTGTAGCTTTCATCCATTTCATCTCTGGTCTATCAAGCAAATCTAAAAACAACCTAATTCAAGTAAATTCTAGATTCTTTACACAATAAAGTAATAATCTGAATAATTCTTGGAACAACCTAATGTTGAACTTTAATCTCTGTGTTAACTCATCACTGGGCTCAGTACTGAGAAACTTCATTTTTATTGTAATACAGGTGAAGATAATTTGCTGTTTAGGGAACACCAGCCCAGAGCTCTCAAACTGCTCTACTGCAGGCCAGGTCATCACAAGAGCTGTACCTTCCAAGAAAGTGCAACCCTTACAGTGGCCATGTCAGTCCCAGGGTCCATCTTCTGCTTATTTTCACTTCCAATCAGAACAAACTCAAATTTTAAAGTTGTGGAAATGAAATTCCTTTCCTTCATGTTGATGGTCCTTTGTGTTTCCCTCTTGGAAAACACTAAAAATATTTCTAGATGTGCCACCTACAATTTTCAAATCTTCATTTTTTTCCTTTCTTCCAGTGCAATTTTTCTTTTCTAACTGTGTATTCTTTTGGTCAGACTCACCCAATATTTTGACAACCTTTATGTTATTATATATCATAAAGACATATAGATAAACAAATACTGTTGAATATCATCCTACTGTTCTGCCTTAAGGTTCTTTCTTTCAGAGATTGCCTCTTACACAGAGAAAGCAAAAGGAAATTGTTTTAATACATAAGAAAAGCATTCAAAAAGCATACACTAAAGGACTGAGGAAATTATAGACACGTTGCAAGTACAGCTGGTTACAAAAAAAATGCAATCCCTTTCGTTTTTACTACAGATATGCTAACAAGTATTAATTAAATGTCTTGTAGTCTTGCTGTTGAATTACACAGAAATGTTTGCAGTATGCACTGCAATTTCAAACATTTCATACATAATAGCAGCCAAATGGGATTGAAAAGGAACAGCTCAGCAGTAAGACAGCTACTATCAGTAGCCTATTGTTACATACCAAAACTTCTGTAAAAAGAGCAGGAGGAATATTTTTCACTTTTCTGCATCACAGGCTCAAAGTTACCAAACATTTCCCTGGGCCATCTCTGATCATTCTTCTCATGCCCTTCCTCTTATGAAATTCAAAGGGCTAGGGGAGGAAGAGAAGCTATAAAAGTAATGTCCAACTAAACTAAGATAGAGTTTAAGGAAGTTGAGGACATTCCAAGGTGAGATGTGAAATGATTAAAGGTGATTCAGTTTCTTGGTCTTGAACTGACTTAGTGTGTAATCACGAGTAAATATTTTGCTACTCCTTCACTTTGATTGTAACATTTTTTTAAAAGAAAATGCAACTTTAATTTCACAACACTGAGATCTTAGGACAACATTGTAAAAAGATCAGTATAAGAGACAATTGTATGCAATATGAATTAATGCATTATTTTAACATCATACAAATATTTATTGTTCAGGTTTAGAACTGGTGTATGATGCAAGAGTATCACTTCTCTGGTGTATGATACTAGAGTAATACTTTGATTTGCTCATATGATTAAAGACACTACCATCTCAGGTGGTGTATTTCACCCCAGACCCTCTTTCTTTTGCCCCTTTTGCAGCTGGACTAAAGGCTTATATTTTCTCTACTTGGTTGCATGTAAAAACATTTTAAAAATGTATAAGCTCGTCCTTGACGTTTTAAAATCAAATTAGTTCAGCTGTACAAGCCAAACACAAGATTAGGAAGCCAATTATTACATGTATTTCTGCACAGGTGTAGATGGGGGCATTCAAGAACCTTCCGGACACAATCCTGTGCCATGTGCTCTAGGATGACACTGCTTGAGCAGGGAGGTGGGACCAGATCACCCAGTGTGGTACTTTCCAATCTGACCCATTCTGTGGTTCCAGGATATCAAACAGGTACATTTCCCCAGCCAGTTCTTTCACAAAACAGTGATGTACTGTGTAAGGAGAGCAGTCAGATTCAGTGGTTACCTAGATGCTAACATTTGTAGGTGAGCTCCTTTTGTCAAAGTTAGACAGAAGCTGGAAAAATGGGATCATATGGAAGAAAGAAATTTAGAGGAGAACGCAACATAGCTGATATATCTGGAAAATAATCTAACCTAAATGATCTAAATTACTCTAGATGCCTTTGAAAATATTAACTATGTCATTTCTGTGTGTGGAAGTTCGTTAAAAACTCACCTACACTTTCATTCACTGTAGTACATCAACTACTTGTAGTCATAAATTTTCAGAAGAAAAAGTACATAGGAGAAGTGGACACGTGTCTAATAAATGTTATTAAAGATTTATAAGAACATGAAAGAAAGATTGGAAGTTCAAGAACAAACTATTCCAACGAGTACAAAGTGCAAGACAGAAAACAGCCAATTCTGCAAGAAGTATTTGTGTAGACAGCTGTACTGAACAGCAAAGAACAGGAGAAGTGATGGTATACAAGGGTCACAATAACAGAATTACATTAGCTTAAAAATATGATGATGACCTAGCATACGATTTTTTCCTCTGATGTTTTCTTTTTTATCAGTATGCACCCATGGCAAGGTGTATTTCTATATGTTTGTAGAAACATAGAATAAGTTGACTTAGAAGGCACCCATCAGGATCATTAAATCCAACTCCTGGCCCTGCACAGAACACCTCAGGAATAACATTATGTGCCTGAGAGATTACTAGGTCATACTTTCCCCTCCCCCCCAAAAATTTTGAATATTAAAAGGGTTTTTTGGCACACTGTTTTCGTTCTGATCCTGGATGTTTGACAGAAACACATATTGAGTTTCCAAGATAAGAAGAACAAAGATAAGATTTCTGTGGCGCAAATTCACCAACAACTTGCAGAAAAATCGTATGCCTGTATTAAAGTGTAATCTTCAAAATCCTCTCCTAACTTCTTAGTTACTAAAGGATAAAGGGCTTCTTTTAAACACCAAAGTCCCAAATAGAGGGAGCTCAAATGGGTTGGACATCCCCACACTGCCTGTTGCTGCCTTTACCTGCTGCCACCTTGAGCACTGTGTGAGCACTCAGGGAAGTCACAGGCTGGAAAATGTGCTGAACACACCCATACATCACCAAACGTAGAACAGCAGCTACCAGTGGGAGAACATTTTCCACAGAGGTATCCTTCCCTGTTTTACTGCCAATCCCAGTGCTCAGAAATCTTCACAGACATTTCTTTAATACTTTACAATATTTCTCTCTTCGGACCGTTCTTCCTCCATCCTTAGTTAATCCCTCTGTGTTTCACAGGCTAAAATAAAACTTTAGTGTTCCTTTACAAGAAATACACCGTATCAGCTATTTCCCCTTCATATTAGTTCTACTAGTCCACAGGCATTCAAAGTCTCCTTTTTATCTTTCAATGATCTGACTGACATATTTCTAGTTAAATGAAGATCAATTGTTCTCATCTTAGACTTAGCTCCTGTTGTTTCCATTTGAGGTCATTATCTCTACAGATGGTTTTTATGCCTGAAATCTCACTTAGTATTTGTTATCTATCATGTGTTAGTTACACCAGTTCATCTTACCTTCTCCCTACATATCCAACTTGGCTTGTTTTCAAGTCTGAGACCATACACTTTCAAAAATACGCTTGTGCTTATGGGGGCTACCTGCATCACATATGGAGCTCCAGTTGGTGGACTGGGTTCCCAGGAGAAGTGTAAAACTACAGGGCTAGCACCCAACATGGAAGTTTAAACAAAAAGGAAAATGGACTGATTTCATTCAACCAAGATAAAAATAAAGAAATCATGAGACAAAGAGAGAAAGAAAGAG
>VZRX01012761.1:0-25657 GCA_013398075.1 Notiomystis cincta
TACTACTACTACTACTATTGCTATTTAAAGGAGAGAGAAAATGTAATGAGGAAGATTATGGAGGAAAAAAGTGGAAAAAAATGACTACTGTATAAATACAAATGTCAGCTCCACTTTGATAATATCTTGTACAACTCTGACTTCACTTGTTCTCAAAAGAAAGTTTCTTTTCCTCCAAATGCTTTATCACACCATATTCACAGTTCACCTTGGCTTCTGTATTAAGCAATATCAATTAGCTGAATATTCACTATGCTGACACTTCCAACTAAGTGCAGTTTTAATGTTTTGTGGATGCCTCCCCTTTTGGCATGCAAGTGTGTTTAAACTACAGTGTAAAAACTTTTTGAGATATCTGTTGCTAATCAGTTGTTTTTGAAGGTTTGTTCTAAGGAAACTGAGTTCTTTTGTGCACCATCATTGACAGAAAATCACTGGCAGTCATCTTGCTGTGCTTTAGTCATTGGAACATTCATTTTTCCTGCTTGATATTGAATGTTGATCATGTTTCTTTCTCGAAGTAGACATAGAGAATGTACAGTATGATATAATTAATGTAAACGTGGGTTTTGGAAACCTTTTTCCCATGGATCCAAAAAGTGATTAAAATACCAAGAATTCTGCAAAGTGCAACATTGAAACTTTGCTTTAATGCTGTAAGTGACTTAAAAGCTTTTTGTTTAACATATACAAAAAGTTTTCATGTAATCCATCTCCATTTTTAGGGTTGAAACAAGAAATGCTAACTACAGTACCATATTGAAAGTGGTCTCTTCTTCTTTAAAAGAAAACAAAATACCATCTTTTTACAGGAGTTTTCTCAGTGAGTTCAGATATGAAAGATTTTTCAACTGAGTGTATAGGGTTTGAAGAATCACTTGCAGAGAGATAGGTTTTTAGTAATGTGGTCTAACAGTACCATGAGTAAATGCTTTGGTTGGTTGGTGCCTGACATGGAAAATACACTGCTTATCAGCCTCTCAGATGCATAAGATGTGCAATTACTATAGCAATTTTCTATATTTATTCTCAATTCAATGTGGTTGGTAAAGCAATTGGTTTCTTGCAGGTTAAAAAAAAATAATTGAAAGCAATTTAGTTTTGTACATGGGAAAATTCAGTCTGGTTTGGCTGTCTGTGCATTTCCTTTTGGGAGGCAATTAACCACATGAAGGCCAGTCAGAGTGGGATCTCTGCATACCTACATATTCATGCATTTCAGAGTGACTAGCAAATTGTCTGCATTAAAAATGTGGTTTGGAGTCCAGCATGTACTTTAATTAAAAAACAACCAAAAAAAAAATCCACTACCAGCAAAGAGCCTCTTTTGTTTTCCAAATCTTTTATTTTTTGACATCTAGAGACCATATCATTAGGATTTTTTTTTCCTAGGGGCCGCTGTCTGAAGGTTTTGTATTCTATTTTTCATTTTTTTTATTGCATGGTAGAGGGGAACTCTTTCTTTACCAAAATATGTATAAAGGTGGAAGAGTATCTGAGAATTTTGGTTTCTGTTATCTCATAGGGGATCAGACCAAGTTCACAAGTGACTTGTTCACATTTGAAACAATGTAGTGGGATGTATGAAACCTGACCTGTATGCTTTTTGTTCTAAATTGAGAGATTACTAACCCAGTATATGAATTTTTCTGATTACAAGTTTTTATTTTGGTTTAATACGGATTGCCTCCTGCAGAGAAATAAACTAAAAAGATTTTTGGCATGCTTTCAGACTTGCAGTATAGATCTCTGGTAAAGGAAATATAATTTTTAACATAATCTGTTAGAACTTGTCTTAAAAACCTTGTGTATTTACTTGAATTAAATAAAGGAATGCACCTTTGAGCATTTTTCTTCATAATTTTATTAGCTATAATTTAAAACCAAAGGTAAATGCAGTAGACTCCATGGGATAAAGTACTATTTGGGCTTTATGTAAAAAAATAAACAAAATGTATTTGTTTTCATTTAGTTTTGCTAAAAACATAACAAGACAGTTCTCTAACTCAGCTTAGTGGCTTCTGGTTTTCCCTGCAGGTAGCAGATTACTTTGATTCACAGCATTTTATTTTCATTCCCAGACAACTCAAACAGCTTACTTACCAAATAACATGTGTGTTACCACAGAATTGTCAGTGGCAGTGTAGACATTCCTGTTCAAACAAGCTGAGCCCTATTTTTAGGGCTTTCTGCACAGCACCACAGTCTCAGGTTTGGGACTTAGACCCCTTTGAATCTAAAAAAAGATAAAAATCTAAAGAATGATAAAAACACGACATGAGAAAACCAAGAATCGGTGACTTGTGGCACACAGGAACGATGTAAAGTTTTGCAGGTTTTATTTATTTCATAAACCTTTCATTTCCCTTGGCCTGATTGCAGCCACCAAGAAATGTAACTGCTTCAAGATTTATTGGCTGAGTGTTTACATTACTCCATTAACCATCTCAAGCTCCTTCAAGGACATTACTACTGCTAGTATTACTGTTATTATAATTATTTACATTAAACAAGAAATCAGAAAATTTGCATTATTTTGTCAATAATATTAAATTTATAAATACTTTGGGAAAGGATGAATATTTCCATATCAGACATTAGAATTAAATCACTGCTAAGTTTTCTGTGCCATGACAAATAATGAGGCGAGAAAATACATTTTACTATTTTTTTTTTTCTATATGGAGTGTGTAAGGAGAATTAGATGAGATACTGAAAAACAGGGGGTTTACATGTTCACTCCTCTCCCTTTCAGCCCCAATACTAAATGAAGCCCAAGACCCAAGACCAAGAAACGATGGCTTTTAAAATACATTATTTAGAAAGCTGAGAGTGAAAATTTAATGTATTTCAATGCATTTGACCTGTAGGTTATCTTTAAAACAATATAAAAACAATTAGATTCAGCAGGATGTCTGTGAATAACATGTCTGCTCGAGAAAGCTTATTAGTTTTCTCTAATAGCCTTCCAGTCACTGCCTCTGGATTTGGATGTCCTGAGACTGTTATATTAATGGAAACAGTGTAGTTGAAACTGCTTTATAATCCTCAGTAAAACCTATGCTGTCAAGAGATATCTGTGATGAAACTTTCCACTATCATGAAGCTGGTTTTGACATTCATGCAACTGCTTTTTTCTTGGAAACATATATTTTTGTATTGTGTTCTGTAAAGCTGACATTTTGAACAAAACCATGGATTTTGCTCTGTCTTGTAAGAAGTAAATTTATTTCTAAGAGAGGTCAAGTAATTGTTGCGTTCCTTTGCTTAAAAAAGCTTTTAAAAAAATTTAATTGAAGTCCGGGTTTATTTTAAGTTTTCAGAATTGTTCTAAATTCTTGTTTTAAATAGTAAAAATGAAAACCTTTCAAACATTTTGAACTGGAAAATCACATTCAGAATATGCTTCATTGCCCTTTCTGATTTTCTGTCATTCCCTATCCCATAATTTCCCATCCCACTCTCAGGTGTGCACATTTGCCTTCCCCAGATCTAGAAGTCTTCTCAGTTAGGAGGGAATTATTGTAGGATCTGGTTTTCAAATTTCAGAGCTTCAGTAATGGACAGCACATGTGTCTTTTTGGAGAGAGCAAGGAGAGGAAGATTTGAAACACAATTTTCTACTATTTTACCTTCCATCTTATCAACTATGTATAATTTTTCAATATATTTCAAGTCCCAGGTATGATATTTTTAAGATGAATACATTTTTAAATGAGCCTCACTTTCAATCAAAGCTGAAATACTAAACATTAGAAACATTTTTGTTCTGATTTGAAAAATCTTGTCTGATTTTCAGGTTAGAATAGATTTGGACAAAACCAGTATGCCTGAAAATCCACTGTAGAGAGTTCAGTGATTAGAGATGGGTGCTCTATCAAAATCAGCCACATAACTCTTTCTTACCTGAGTAGTCCTCTTGGTTGCAAGATGGTCATCATACTAACACTTGGTGAGCCAAGCTGAGAAATCTAACCAAATGTTCATTTTAGTGCTGTACAAGGGCATCTTTTTCAATGGATAAGGTAAGTAAACATGTTCATAACAATATTCCTTAGCCATGTCTTGTTTACTGTGTCTCTCTAAAATATATATGCTTGGACTTACCAGAAGTACTTATATCTTTTTTTGTTGTTTTTAAAATTCCTTTTCCCTATTCCATTTATCTCACTCCATGCAGCAGAAATGAGCACATTAACAAAGGAAATTAACCTTTCATACTGCCATGAGCTGTGATTTTGTCAGATCTTGTGAAATAAGCCAACCTGGGCCTAATCAGTATTTTAGAGATCTGCAAGGAGCAAAAATATAGGTCTGCAAAACAGGCTGCTCTTCTGTTGTTAAGGTTTCTTTTTTTTCTAGAAGATGTTATTCGTGTGTAGTTTTTAATTTTATCTTTTTCAGGTGCCTTGTTTTGAAAATGCAAATCATGAGGCTTCACCATTCATCACTCAGTTCCTGGACACAGAACAGTGACAATATTTTACCTGTTGTTATGCTTAGTAGGGGATAGAGCTTTTAAATAAACACATCAGAGTATAAAATATTAAGTAGCATACAAATATGTTTGTAATTCATATTAAGTTCAGTTCTTGCTATAAATACCTTTATATGAGGCTGTCCATGATACAAAGTAAGGCATACATTGTATTTTTGGTATTAAAAGATGCTTCAGTATGGCAAAGGTTGGTATTATTCACTGTGCTTCTAAAAGTGAAGTACTGTGCTGCTATCAGAATTGTTCTGTTTTGTACAAGTGTTGAACAATGAGAAAGCAATAAAGAAATGTAAGTATGAGAGCTTTACATCTCTCTCCACCTTAAAAAAGATGGACAAAAAATGGTCATGTCTCCTTCAAAAGCAACTGATGTCTTTAGAAGAATACAAATCTCAATATTTCTGTGACATACTTCCTTAAACTAAAAAGGGGATAACATGGGATATTTAACAGCCCATGATAAAACTACTATATTTCATTCATTTCATCAGCTGCATTCCTTTTAATATCTACAGAACATTACTTTTGAAATTTACCAATTTCTCTGGCAGAATTCCACATTTAATTACTGGATTGTGTAAAGAACTACTGCTTGTTATTATTAATGAAATCCCTGGGCTCTTACTGAGATGCATATTGAAATAAATTGTAAAATCCTCTATGGATTTAGAAAGAGTGCCCTTTATGCCTCTTTCATAGGCCATATTAAAAAATTGCAAGAGTCCCTGAGGCCCAGCTTGTATTTGCTGTTTCTGTACAATTTCGAGGCTACTTGTGTGAATTTTTCAAAAGAAAAAAATCATTGTTACTTACTGATACTATCTCCAAAATTATGCCTTTGACAGTCAAAATTAAAGAAATTAAACTCAAAGTCTTTAAAACACCTGGGTTTTTTTGAAGGATAAAGAATGTGAAATACCTTCAAAAGAATTTCAAATGGAGTGCTGCTCCTAATTTCAGATTTCCCTGCAGTGGATTCCCAGATAACCAGAGCAGGATGAAATCTGTCAGCACATTGATGGGTGCTGAAAATCCAGCTGAATGGAAGAGTAGAAGGTGGCATTAACTGCTCCATTTTGGCAGATCCCACTGCTCACTGCAGCCTGGGTGCCATACCTGGTCACTTCAGGAGTGAGAGGCAAGGACATGATGATCCCAGAATGCTCACCTAGGACTCCCCCCAGTGTCTGTTTCACCTTCGTCTTCATAGAGGTTGTATTTGTGTCACTTCCACCATTCTTTGCAAGGGAGAAAACAACAGCAGCTTTCCTGCTTATGACTTGATGGTTGAGGGATTTGAGGAAGGAGGTGGAATGTCAGTGTAAATTAAAACTACTGGCTTTTTTTTTTTTAAATTTTTTCTTTTAGTATGAGAGTACTGAATCAGGTTGGGGGATGATTTTGGATTAAAATGTAACCAAGACTTTTTGGGTTTTGCAGATGCTTAGGCAGAAAGATTCTTGGAATCAGGGCAGAATCTCTGGAGGAGTAGTTTGTCCTTGATTATCATTTCTTGTAAATGTTTCTCTGAATACATGCAGGAAGAAGTTGAATTAATTATTTTGTTCCCAGGTTAGTTCTTTAGATACTTGGCAGCAGCGTTTCTCACATCAGGCATAATCAAAGGTGAAACTAAAAGGTTCATGATTCTATTTGAAGGCAGATCTTCTATGATATGTTTGTACAAAAAGCATCACTAAAAGACTGATCCTGTCTTCTTGTATCTGTAATTTCAGCAGGGCAGAATAGTCATGTATTTCAAAAGTAATTGATGTGCCTCACATAACCCAATTTTTGAGATGCCTCAGCATTGTGTATTGCTTACAGAGGACTAGATTCTTTGGCATTGCATGGTACACTTGGCTAAATTTTTATTTTGGTATGGGACAGAATAATTTGTGCAGACCCTCTGCAATACCAATACACTGTAACACTCTCTGGGAATTTACCTCCCAGATCTAAATCTGTGTTTCATTTCAAAGTAGTTATTTTTATACCTTACATATTTATATAAGCAGTAGTCTTTCATTTGTCTTTGTGATTTGGGCAAACAGGTGATTTACCATGCAAACATGGAAAAGGCTTTATATTCAAAGGCTTTACCAGAGTCACGTGCTGCCATTAAAAACTCTCTCACTGTAAAACGATAATTAACGTTTTTGATGTGATTTTAATGGGATGAAAAGCTAAAAGGGTGGAGATCATGATGTGCAGCTGTGCAGGGAGAAAGGACTGAATGCAGGCTGTATGTGAAAGCAGCAGAGTATTGTTAGACTACTTCTGAATCCAGGGCTGCAGGTGACCTGTTTAGTTTACACACTTTTAAACTTAATTATTCCTTACTTAGAGGCATGATTTTTTTTTCTTTTTTGCTCAACTTGCATAGGCAATTAATATAATATCCAAGGAAGAGTTTTTCTGTGATTCCATGTCTTACGTTGTCTGTTTCTGCCTCTTACTTGTAGAGTCCTTTAATTAAGTATACTTGCAATTAAAACCATGGTTTTTATTTATGCCTTCCATTAGTTATGTGACTATTATTTTGGTGTCTTTTAATAGCAGCCTCAGAATATTTTAAAACTAAGGGGTTTAATTGGGATAATAGCAATGAGATACTTAGGTTTTGTCACTGAGTGCTCAAACACTTTTGAATCATTCAACCTGTTTTAGAAATAGCTCAGGACTTGATAGATTAGGAGGAATGTTAAATGTGCTTTTTGCTGTGTTCTCTGCTTTTTTGTGTGTTCTCTGTCACACAGGCACCAGGATGCATAAATGCAAGTACTTAATTAAAAAAAGAGGAGATGATTTTCAATAATTTTATACTTATGTAATAGTTTCTTGTTCTGTTGTATGCTTACCATGCTGAAGTGTTAGGTTTCATACCTTCCAAGTTAAATTGCATGGTTTTGGTTAACTGTAGTACTTGTTCTTTCAGGTATATGGTAAAATATTAGATTATTAAAAACTCTATTAATTCCACTAATTTAGAGAGCTAAAAAAAGCCATTAAGTTCCTGATAGATTGCTGAATATGAACATATGCTGTGTTGTTTGTGTATGTTAAAATGTCAACACTGAATTATAAGTAATGCTACATCCAGCCATATGATCAAATACTTTAGTGGTTTAAAAATAACACCCTAAATAAACTATTTGGACATACATTGCTTTTCTTTATGACTTCTCTTTTCCATTACTCATGTAGTTGAAAATAAGCTAAGATACAGATTTTACATTGCTTATATCTAATGGGAAGTTTGCAATTCTTCCATGGCACCAGCAAGATAATCTATCCCAAATTCCCAAATTTATCCATGAAAATAAGAAATAATTTTGCGATAATATATCCTACTTTTTAATGCTCAGTCAGCACAGGAATTAGGTACAGAGTGGTTTAAATACATTTTTGAAAAAAAGGCAGTTTTGAAAAAGAAAAATTATGGTTTTGCATGACGGTAAACAAAACCTTTTACAAAAAATAAAAAAGCTAGGAAAAGATAAAGATTCAATTTACAAGAGAAACAAAACTAACTTCAAAAATTAATATTCATACTTTAGTAGCTCTAAGCATGCTTAGGCTGTTAGAGTAGAGGTTAGGGTATGTTCAGGGTCACTAATTATTTTTTTTTCTTAAACAGAAATTGACTTGAAAATATGTCTCAGTTTTCAGGTCGTGTTCCAGCCTCCTGGCAGTGGGCTGGCATAGGACTCATTATGAACCAGGAGCATGAGTGTATTTTTTGTTAGCACTTCCTATTATTTTGTGTATTTCCAGTGTTCCAGTGACTTCATTACAGTTTTGTGGCTGTCTGGCCATGCCCACATAGCAGGGTCCAGTTTACTAGTGAAATAAGAGAAACCAAGGATAAGCAATTCACATCATCCAGGCTGAGGCTTTGCACTGAACGTGTAGATTTGCATTAAGGCTTTTGATGTCCTTACCAAATTGAATGGGAATTTTAGATGTTATTTGCTGTATTGTAAATCAGCAGCCTGAATGAATCACTGGTGGCACCCTTGCATTTGGTTGATAAGATAAGCAGAATGCTGAGCACAGAGAGGAGATAATGCAGTAATGGGCAAATCTTCACGTGTCCTGCATTGCAATCTGCACCATAACAAGGCAGTATGTATCAGCAGAGCCAGTTCCACTGCTGCAGATGTGTCACCAAGATTCTCTTAAAAAGGAAAAAAATACCAGCCTTTCTGGGTCTCCTTCATCTAGGGAAGAATAAAACATGGTTTTTTTCCATTTCTTACCTCATCACATGCTGTGGGGTCATCACAATCTCACATCATGATATTAGCTGAATTGTTTATTTGTCAGAGACTGTAATCTTGGAATTCTGCTAGGTTAAAGGAGTGCTATGATACATTGCTCACTGGACATAGTTTGATTTGGAAGGTAAAATTAACTTTGATGCTTATAACATTGCTCCAGTGTCACAAGTTAAGTGTTTCTCATTTCATTTCTGGTTTAGGTTGGGGGCAATCAGAGTTCTAACAGCATGGCATATTTCAGGTTTATTAATTGAGTACTTATCATTGCACCCAAATCAAATGAGGAAATCCAATGTTATATCCTATTACCAGAGCTGAATAGAATAAACAGAGATGAGAGTTTAGATACTCACCAGTATCCTAAGGTACAGGGTTTATGGTGTAGCTTGCAACTTAGTATGTTTTGAATCAATATACTAATGAAATGCATAGTGTTACAAAATCAAAGCAGGTGTATTTTGGTGTTTGCATTGTTTGTGAAATTTGAATATAAAGTGGTACAGATTCGGAGCAGTTTGTGTTTATAATTTCATGTCAACTGAGCTGACAGTTGTGGAATCATCTGTGAAGTATGGAAATGCTGCAGGGGAAGAAGAAACTTTTCCCCATAAATAAAATACATCTTTTTTATTAATGAATGAATGTGCTCTAGTGAAGTCTCCTTTACAGGGTTTTTGCTGCCTAGTTTCTGCTATAGGTTGAATTAAAAATTATGCTACTTCAAAATATTGAAGTCATAGCAAGATGTAAAATTCACTACAAAAAATAGGGGGTCAGTCTAGTTTGTCATATTTACTCAAATGGTGGGATTTTAAAAAAGAGCAGAGCAGAATTTAGTTTATTTTTCTACTTTTTATTAATAGCTTCTTAGAGTAAGATTTAAATAATAGAATTAACTGTCACTTTCAAAAGAAGAGGGAATCAAGGATTCACAGACTTATAAAATTTTAATGGAAACATCTTGCAAGGTGCAAATGTGTCATAGCTGCAGAGAGTAGTTTGTTGGCATAGGGAATATTTTGAATAAAAATGTTTATCTGTATAAGAATGGTTTTATTGACAACTATTCAAAGGAAAACTTGAAAAATGCCTATTTGTTACAAGTACTAGTAATTAGTTTTAAAATTTAACAGTAAATTGCTGCACAAGGCAATAAATATTTAGCTGGCTAAAGTAGCTAAACTCTCAATGTTCATTTGAGTGAATAGTCACAAACACAATTTTGAAGGTCAGTTTGGTTGGAGTGTTTAGTGTATGAAAGGCAGAATGAAATGTCACAAATGTATTTGAGAAAGAAAAGGTAACAGTGAATGGAAATAGCCTTTGGATGAACAAAGAGAAATGCCAGATTAGAGAAGCCCAAATCCTTTCTGTGACTAATATGTTCCTTGAGCGGTCTTGAAAACACTGAGGAGATCCAGAGTCAAGGATTATGTATTTGTTAATTATTTTGAAACTGGCTAACTAAAAAAAGGGATAAGTTCTGTTGATACTAAAGGATTACTCAGTGTACAGGAAATAATCAATTCTAAAAGAATTAACTATTAATCTCAGGTTTGATTTAGTACTAGATTTCCATCTTGGATACAGTATGTAATTTTGCATCATGTGCCTGAAGAATGCTCTTAGCAGAATACCCAGTGTTAAGAAATTTGGGGTTCTTGCTGAAAGTGGAGCTCTTCTACCCAGTTAAAAAAAAAAAGTATATCTAAGCTTCCAGTTGGATATTGAGCTTCTGTGTTTAAAACAGGGGAACACAGAAGCAGGTTTTTGATATTCACATTAGTTGCCACAGCTGCCTTACTTATACTGTATTTTGCACATTGCATCTACAAAATCTGTAGTAAGCTGTCTCGATACATTTAGTCTGAGGTCTGAGAGGTTGTGCTTGTATGGTTGCATGAGAGCAGAAGGCAATAAAGTGCTTGTGCCATTTTGTGCTTCAAAAGAATTTCAAAACCAAAACGTGGGTAACTTTTGCATTGGAATCATTGCTCAGACCACTCATTATTCTAGGTATTGGCCAAGCTTGAAACAATATTTTTTTTTTTGACAATAATAATTTGAAGTTTTCAAAAATTCTGTTTCTAATGGAAGGCAGACTGTTTGAAGGAAAAGTATTTTCTACTAAGCAGCAGTTTTGTTGACAATGAATGACTGTCTCTAATGAAAGCTACAAAACATTTTTTCCAAAATAAAATACATGTTTAGAGGTGACTTACTCCATCATGGAGTCCAGTTGTCTGCTGTAATGATTTTCATGTTATTCTTTGATTTATTGTTAACAGTTACATTTTTTCTCCTTTTTCTGGGAAATTGTTTTTCTAGCAATCAAGAATATTCTGTGTCCTGCCTAAATTTACTCTGTGGATATTTTAAACCCATTTATTTTGGGCAAACTGTGGCTTATCTTAAATTTTCCCACCTCTATTTTCCTATTGCAGCTGTACCTTTATATATACCAGCTATCCCATTTTGACCATAATTTTGGTAATCTAAACCAGTCAAACTCTTTAAGCCTTTCTAGGAATGTTGGCTTTCTCTAGTGATTCTATTACCTTTCTGCCCCCAGTGCAGTTTCAGTTTATCTTTCTTATGTTTCTGTCCTTGCACATGCTATTACAGATGTGATCTCTTCAATGCCAAGCACAATGATAACATTTCCCTGATAATTTTCAGAAAGGATGCATATTTCTTTTAGTGTCAGTTAATAAAAGGGTTACAAAGAAACCTATTATTGAAGAATTTGGATTAAAAATTGTTATAGACGAAATATTGTGCTAAACCAAATGTGTCATGTAATAAGAATAGCAATTACCATTTTAATCTTGGAAAGAAGAAATTGTTCAGGCAAGTAAAGAAGTAAAGTTTTCAACTAGAAATTAGTTGTTTTTGAAGATACTGAAGCTGAAAGTTCAGGAAGGAGCTTCTTTACATGATGTAAAAAGCTTTACAACAATATAAAGAGTAAAAACAACTAGCACAAAGCTAGTTAGGTTTTTGTTTGTTTCTTTGTTTTGTTTTACCTCTGCAAATACTGAAAGTTAGATATGGCAATTTAAAACAGGTTTTACAGCATCCAAAATTAACACTTTCAAAAAAAATGTTGGTGTGCTTTTATGCATTCCTCAGGAGAATCTTCCTCAGGATTAAAATCTATATTCTTTGAAACTGTAAGCATGAGAACTGATAAATATGAGAGTAAATCACAGGAATGAGGCCATGGAAATCAGTATTAAGGCCTAGACAGAAATTCTAGAACACTTTATGCATTTTGTCCACATCTCAGAAATTCTGACTCAAAAAAGGTTTAGATTAAATCTTGAGGCTTCAGCCTAATCTTCAAGGCTTGGGGCGGGTGGGGGAGGAAATAGTAGCAAAATTGGAAGTAGCAGTTCAGCTCAAGGAAAGATAAGGATAGATTACTTCAGCAGCAGGGAAGACCATGGACACACTGGATGTCGTAGCAAACTGGTTTAGGAGTATTATAACTTTCTCATAATGCAGGATTTTCTGTTATGATCTGATTAACAATGTCAAGATGCTACTCAGCTGGGGTTAGGATGGAAAAACTTAGAATTCCAGAAAGGGCAAGCTGACTAATGAGCTATAATTCAGTTCCCAGAAGAACAAGATGTGAGGTACTGTACAGAGTGTGTGATTTCATTTCATGGTTGGGCTGAATTATCATTTTACCAGTACCAAAATGTGAAGATCTTTCCTTGCTTTATATGGAGTTAATCTTCTCTTTCTTTCCCACAAACAAAGTTAAACTTCAGGGCAAGAGGCTGAAAAGACAATTGATATTTGTCCATATTTTTGATAGTTCCCTTTCTTTTCCCAAAGCCCCTGAGACTGTATATCCTTCCATAAATGTTTCCTCTGAAGTCTATTGTCATCTTAAGGACTTGTGTGGCTATAAATGAAGTCTCTAGAACAAAGAGAGGTCTTTAGGACTAATAAAGATCAGCTTTTTCTTTATTTGTATTTTATTTTCTTCTTATTTCTTGCTTGTTTATTCAGTTTCTTCAAGTTTTCTGTACAATGCTCATTGTAGTGTCTAATGAAATTTTATAGCACTAATCTATTCATCAGGTTTTTCAGAATAATTATTCTTCAAAGTCACAACATGAAGGCATAGCTCTTTCCCCCCCTCCTCTTTGCTGGCATATAAAGTTATATTCCCACATCTCTATTTAGCATCTGGTTTTATTTATCAAACTGTATCTGGAAATCTTTAATAAATTCAACAAACGTCTTTTAAAAAGAAAAAAAAAGTTGAAGTATTTAAATAATCTTTTCTGAAACTTTTGTTAGATAAGTTAAGGAAATAAACAAAGGAAGGAGTTACTAGTATGCTCTCCACTAGTTTTCTCTATGACCTATAAGTTAGAGAAAGAGTATACAGAGAGATTAACAGTAAAGGATTCATATCACATATGATTTCATCTTACCTTTGGACAGACTGAATTCATGAAAGTTTTGTTGTATTGCAAGTTTTCACATTTACATTAAAAAAAAAAACCCTCACAGTTTTCAGGGCTGTTGAATTTTTAGTTACTAGAAACTAAAGTTACTTCCAGTTACTTTAAGTTAATGGGAGCTAAATAATTTGCTTTACATTTGCAAAGATATCTTCCAAGACTCAATTAGTGAAATGCTGTCATAAATAATACTGCCCAACAGTTCTATGGTGTGAAAAGTTCTCATTTATCCCCATCTTGGTAATTGAAATGACAAATTTCAGTCTGGTAATGATCCAATTTATGTCTATTAATGTAAGAAGGTCCAAATGAAGACAAACTGAAAGCCCATGTAGCTGCTGTGCTGTCTCAGGCAGTGGCTCCTTGTGAATGCCACAAGAAGGGTCGGGTAAGAGGGGAGCTGTTAACTCCAGTTCTGGCTCCCCAGAATATTCCCCTGGCATCCTGTGTAGTTCAGCGAATTCCTAGCCAAGAAATCATTTTTTCTGTGTTCCCCTGCAATGAACTTTCCTTCTGCTAGTATATTCAATCACTTTTTAATGCCCTTTAAGCTGTGAAAAGTTTCTGATGAGCTTTTTAAACGCTACCCACTCCAGTATTTACTTTGTTCTAAACCTATTGTTATCTTGTATGGTCTGTTGTTCTCTAGTTCTTGTACTAATAGACTAGAAAATAATCTCCTATTTTCTATGTCTCCTATGGTTTTCTAGCCCTATAACATATTTCAGATTATTGTACGTCTTCTACTTTGAACAGTTATTTGGTTGTTTCTTGTGCAAGGGCCATTCCATCTGTTGATGACACAAGTTTTCCAGCAGATTTCTCATTGCTGGGGGAAGGAGGAGGATTACTGTTACTCTGTTGCTTATTTTATTTTTTTTTTCTTGGCTCATATATTTTTATATATAATCACCCAGGGGGTATATGCACATTTTCATCACATAGACACAACTTCAACTTTTTGTAGGTATCCTTCACAGCTGTATGTTGAGGTTTTTCCACACTGAAGGCTACTCAATTCAATGTGAAAATTTACCTGAGTCTCAAATTCTGAAGTCAGGAATAATACATATTTGCTAAGGCAAGAATAGAAAACATCTTGTCTAACTGCTTCAGAAGCAAAAATGCAGAAGATTTTGAGCTTCAAAGAGGTATAAATGAATCTCAGTAATTTCCATGTGGATTACTATT
This sequence comes from Notiomystis cincta, assembly GCA_013398075.1. Classification (NCBI taxonomy): domain Eukaryota; kingdom Metazoa; phylum Chordata; class Aves; order Passeriformes; family Notiomystidae; genus Notiomystis; species Notiomystis cincta. Next base: position 14,457 of record VZRX01012761.1, read on the forward strand.
ATTGTTAATTTCTCTGCAGTTTTGGGTAGATAGAACTTTTTTGTTATATCTGAATTTGAATTGACAGTGCTAAACAGAACATGAAGTGCTGCAGAGGCACAGTCAGACCTGAGTAGGTCACCCATTGCTCAACAATTATTCTAGCTAAATACCAGTATAAATAGATACTAGCTAAATAACACTATAAGGCTCCAAAATATTTTTTTGGTCTTGATTAGCTTAATTGATAAATTGTTTCACAGGAAGCTTAGAGCGTGATAGAGGAAAAGGCAACAGATGGTCAGTGGTAGCAAGAAAATTGTTTTTTTCTGGTGGCCAAGATGAATTTGAGAAGGTAAGACTAAGGAAAAGGCAAAGAACCTTTGCAAAGAAAGCGCCTTTTTTGTGAATTTTTTATTTGTTTGTTTGTTTTAAAGTTTTGTCTACACTACATAAAAAAATATGTTGTGTAGTGGCATTTTGGTGCAGTTGTTACATCACAGCTGACAGCTTATAGTACATTTTAAGTGTATATTTAATAAATGTGAGTCTCATCATAATTCATCAAAATAACCAAAAAACATTTTGTTTTAATGGCGGTTCTATTTTGTGTTATTTTCATCGTTACAAATATCATGAGCCATTTATTGTATTTGTCATTATTTACTCTTTACACTTTTTAAAGCACTTAAGAGTAAAAGAGGAGAGCAAATTGAGCTTAATTTACCAGAGTTTTTTTTATTTGCCAAATATACAAGCTTGTTGTCGTGGAGATCAGTGCACAACTCAGATGCCTGGGAGCACCTTAGTGGATGATCAGGTAAATGTTTGACTCTATTAAATAGGTGAATAAACTACAGGTGTTAGAACACATTTATTTTAGGATGCAGGGGAAGTTACTAATATCCCAATATCTACTCTCAAATTCCAGTAGCTACCTGTAAAAACAGAGCTTTGCATTTGCTGCTCCTGTTCCATGTCACGGATTCTTAGCACCCCAAAAGAACTCGTACCCTTGGAGAAGTGCACTGTAAAACTGAACTGAGAAGCTGATGTAAATATGAACTCAAAGATGCATCCACAGGGCACTCAAAGAGCAGAAGTGTGTTGCAGAAGTGATTTGGATGGTGTAAAAGTATTTTCTTTTTATGTTTAAAGTGGAACAATAGATTCTTGGTACTGACTGAGCATCTCAGAGGCAGGATGGGGATTTCTTCCTTGGATCTTTCACCTCCTGTAGCTGGCTTGGGCTCCTGCTGCTAATTTTTGCCATGACACAGCTGAGGGACAGACAGCAAGGCCATGTGAAGTGTTCTTTTTACTCGAAGTATTCCCTAACACTTCTGCAATTCACTTGTTCTCTCCTCACATTGTGGAGATTCTTACTGAGCAGCTCAAATACAGACTTGTATTTGAAGAAGAAGATCTAGCTGTGCTATTCCTTGCCTCCAGTTACTTGCAGAGGCCAGTTGCAGGATGAGAAAATGCCCTAGTCAGGGAATGACTCCAGGGAGACAGTGTTACCTGTTGTGTGAGGAGAGCTGGGACAGTTACATGACTTCTGTCCCACGTGGATCTCCTTACACAAAGAGCTGTTATTCTTTGCCTCATAGATACTTTACATCACAGAGGCTTAACATACTTTACCTGTGTAGCACTTAATCTTCTGCTTTTATCTGAGCCTTCTGAGCATATTTTAATCCAATTTCCCTGAAGCATAATGCAGGGAAAGAAGTGATTTCACTTCATGCTTGCTGTGAGTAGTGCTGGCTGAGAGAATTTAATGGCTTAGATGTTCATATTTACAGGGACTATATTGTGACTGTCTTTTTGCAAATACTGGGAAGGGGCTTCCACTGTCCTATCCAACTAGACTATGAGTGCATTGATTTTAAAAGAGAAATCATATCAGAGCTGTTATTGAGGATTATATTTTCTTCTTTTATCCCCAGTAAAGTTTCTCCATGTAATCACAGTATGAGGTTATATTCATCATCCTGCTAATTGGCACCATTTTCAGAAGTTCTGTCAGTTTGTCCTTATCTTTCCTCCTTAGTTTGTCTCTAATATGGATGAGTAAGCTGAGTTATGTGCTGTAGTGCTTGGCTGTATCACAGTTCAGTGGTTTTAGCACATCTATTTTCTTTGAATGCAAAAGGTTAATTTCATTTCAGTGTAGGTTCAATCTGGATACTGACCTTTACAACTGGAAAAACAGATAGAATCATAGTTTAATTAACCTTCTAACCAGGACACATATTTGAAGCATACTCAAGAAGCCATATGTTTTAAATACTACTGGGAGTCACATTGCAGTAGTGGATCATTGGTATCCAGAAACATTAACACTGTCCAGAATTAGTCAGAAGGAGAAGTTTATTACTGAAGTGGTGAAGCACACAGCTGAGCTTGGAAAGAACAAAGGTAACCTGAAAACAGAATATTGAAATTACATCTTCATACTTTGTCTTTATTGTGAAATAGGAACAGCAAAGAAGATACTGAAACTGTCTGATTCTCTATTGACATTTTCTCTAACCTGTCCTCTTTTCCAGTTCATTGTTGTAGTTTTCCAAGGCCCTTCTAAGTTAAAACACAAACATATTTCTTGGAATTAGATTTTGTTGCTATTTTTAAAGAAACTGAACTCTGGAAGCAAGTAAAGAAATACAAATATAGATTTAATCCCTTTACTTTGTTTTCTGCTTGATCGCTCATCATTTCTAATCAGCTAAATGCTTAATAGAAATATCAGGACCTAAAATTGAATCCTTAATCCTTCCTCTAAGGCTCTTCTTTATAATAATTTCTTCTCTAGAATCTCACATTGTGAAAGCCTTGTTTTGCTTGTTTGTTTGCCAGTAATAACTGGCAAGATTACTGTTTCTGTATGGGGCAAAAAGTTCATTTACAGCTGAAGATGGTTTTTTAGACCTAAAAGAGAAGCACCTGAATACCATCTGCATTTTCATATTTGTATAAGCCAAAGTTTGCCAGCATTGGGAGGTGAGGTTTCCAAAAACCTGAAAGGCAACATGTTGCTGAGGATGTTCTGTGAGCATCAGATTGCACTTTGTGGACCACTACCTGAGGTGAATGAGCCAAATCTTCAGTGAGCAAGTCTCCATTTGACTCTGAGTAAGTCACCAGTTAAATACCTGCTTCACATACAAGTGGCAGAATATTGTATATTTTCTTAAAATGGTATAACTGTGCTTGAACATAGACTGCTGGAAATCTGAAAAGGTACTGAAGAGTGAAAATCTAGAGCATTTATTACAGTGGGATCTATTGAAATGCAAGGAAGTGTGGTATTCATTATTATTATATTTAGAAAATGACGCTAGAGATTTGGGTGTAATGCTATTTCACATTGTGTAGTGACTAAGCAAGGCAAGATTTCTTGGTGAGAAAGCACAGAAAACAATAGAATGAAATCACACATGCTTCATTATTGCCTGCAGTAATAGAAAAAATGAAGAGCATAAGGTATTAACTGATGTTGAGGAGAGTAATTAAAATGTTTCATGAATAAGAGACTGGATAATTTCAGTGGTGTTCTTAACAGCTCCAACCCTGAAGACAAACACACATAAATGCATAGAATATTGTGGGCAAATACTCAAGTCAATTACAGTGTCAGGATGTTACTCCCAACACATTAGTCTAAATTCTGTGCAGTAATTAACAGATATTAATAAAATAAATGTAATCTATTCCATATTCTGGTAAGTAGTTATTTATAGCCACCCTGGGAAAGTTTGAATTATTGTCTGTCCTAATTGTGCCAGGGACTTTTTTATTAGGCATGAAGGTCTGACTGGGAGGAATTAATAACTGCCTGCAAAGTCTTTGCATTACAGTTAATCAGATATCTTGGCAGAGCTGCCTCCTATATTTTGGTCTTATTTTTCTGTTCGTCCATTTGCCACATCTAGAATCAGAATTTGTGCTCTTCTCTTGCTGTTGTAGCATTTTGTCTACACCAGGACAGTGTCATTATTACCTGTTTTCCCCAGCCTTCCTTCTCCTTAGCCCCTTGGTATTCCTCTTTACATCTAAGAGATTTCTGCTTGTAACACAAAATCTGCTAAAAAGGAGTAATCAGTAAATGCTGTATGTGCCCCTCTCTCAACACATCTTTGAGTCTAAATGTAGGTCATGTCTGCCTGTAGAAACCTTCTCTCATGAATATTTATAGCTTGCTTGGCAAGTTTGCTAACAACAGGTATATTCTGTGTTCCTCACTGCTTTTTACTTGCATTATTTTATGTGGAAAATAGAACCAACTTTCAGCCTTTTAATTAAACATTAAGGTAGCTATAAAGGAAAAGAACCAAAAAAATCTTTTGTGTAATAGTTTCCTTCCATCCCCTGACTGAATAAACGAATATATATCAATAGTTAGGGCTTGTGAGTTCTAAGAATAAGCCAAATTTAATTGTAATTTCCACAGCATCCTTTCATTAATGAATATAATAAATATTTCAGAGAGCAGAGGGGAAAAAAAATGCTGTCCTAAAATATTCTAGAGGCAACTGAAATAAGGACCAAGCATTGGAAGAGGCTGCCCAGGGAAGCGTTTGAGTCACCATCCCTGGAGTTATTTAAAAGGTGTGTGGCTATGGTGCTTGTGGACATGGTTTAGTGTAGATCTGGCAGTGCTGGGTTAACAGTGGATTCGGTGATTTTAGAGGTCTTTTCCAACCTAAACAATTTTTTGATTCTATATTTTATGAAGGATGGATTGAAATACATAGAAAGAAGATTTGAGTTAACTTCGGTGTTAGTTCTAAAGCAAAGAAGTGGCTGTAGAGACACATTTTAACTTGAAGTTGTCTTTTTTCATGTTTTCTACACCTTTTACTGTGAATACATATATCACTCCAGGAGCTTTCATATAGAGCTTTGCTGAAAATAATTGTATAAAAATTTTGTCATTCAGGCCCTAAAGTTTATATTTTGCTTTGATGGTTAAGGAGACATGAGTTTCAATGTTCACATTTATGTTGAAAATTACAAACTAAATATAAACTAATTATATTAAATAGTAAGCCAAAATCTGCTTAATTATTTATTGACCTGTTCTCACATTAAGATGAATTTAAGGATTTCTGGAAGAAATAAGAAGGTTGCTAATGATTATATCTATGGAATCTATGTACATCTTGGATTCAACTGGCATAAAATTTCCTCATGTTCTTACATTTTTTTTTTCAGCTTGTAAGTTTTCAGACATGCTAAGTCTATGGCACCAAGATTTACGGGGCCTGCTGGTACAAAATAAATTATTCAGCTGGTAACATTTATGATTTTTTGTCTGCATTCAGAAGTGGAAATCCTGGCCACCAATGTACAACATAAAGACATAAAACTTTAATTAGATAGCAGATATAAAAGGGGTGATATTGAACATACAGAACATAAGTAATGTTTTATAGCTCTATTGTAATTGAGGCACTTTGACTTTGTGTATTTAATTAAACTTTTGTCCTTTGATAAACACTTGGCTGTTAGAAAACTACTTGACCACCCAGAGGCTTTCATCTCTGGTACTAATTGATTGGAGTCCAGGAGGTTGCAAAAATACAGACAGCAAAGTGATCCCTGAATTCCAGCCTCTGAACCATGTTAATTGGTCTTTTCAATTAAAAAATCTGCATATTTTCATGCTTAACAAAGATAAATTGGAATGTATACCATACTATGAAATAAAATCAAATTACGTGGTCCACGTACCACATCTACTTTCTTGTAAAGAACTTAAAAACTACTGGCTGAAATTTATATTGACCACCAAGAATGTTCTTACAATGGAGACCTGCAGAGAGCAGGTGTTTGGGAGCATTCAGACTGCTAATGGAACAAACACTGATTGGAGTTCAGCATGGCCATGAAAAGCCTTCTCTTCAGATTCACTGAATCTTACAGAAAAGCCAAGTTGCATCTTGTACTGGGAGATTTGGAAAATAAATACAGTGCCTAGTGTGTAGGAGACTGGAGGAACCGTTGATTGGCTCAAAACAACCAGGTGAGAAGTGCCTTTTTCCATCAGAATGTCCAGAAAGTGAAAGTTGTTTTGAACCTCCTGAGAAGTTTGTTGTTTCTCTTGCACGATTCCCACAGTAAATCCAACTACTTCCCCTTGAATCCACTGAGCAGACTTAGGAGATTACAGTGTATAAAGTACTGTCATGCTGTACAAGACAGAATGAAAAGACAGATCGTTATTGGTTAAGGCTGGAAATGCTTAAATTCATTATCTGTAAATGATAGTGATGTGTAAATAATAGACCTATTCAATTCAATATTCAATTCAAGAGTGCTACAGAGAAATTTATTGTGTTGCATTTCTGTTCATCCCAGAGAGAGACTAAATGATAACTTTTTGTCAAAGTGAGGAGGATTCTATTTCACTTTCTTGTTCTATATGTCAAACCCATTTAAGAAGGGTAATATGGTGTGAAAATAAGTGATAATTAAAGAGTTGCTTTATTTCATATCTGAAACCAAGATACGTATAGTGACATATCTTGGTTGACATACAGTAATACTTCACACCTGTCCAGAAGTAATAAAACTTAAGCAGAACTGCTAGTCCTACATTAGAAAAACAGATTGACAGATTAAAGCCTGCAGGCTGTTAATTGCATTTGTATTTTAGAGGGGGAAAAAAAAAAGAGGAAGTGGTGTTTATCTTCATTTTCTATAGCTGAGAAATCTCAAGAAAAAGAAGTATAAAATATTTTCAGTTTTTCAAGATAAAGTATCTTTACCCGTCACACCCAACCACAAAATCCCTGTAGCATGTTTCCAGTATTAAGAAAATGTAAATCAATTGTTGGTGCAATCATGCAGGTTGTTTATAATTGCCAGGTAATATAAAAATGAGCAAACAAGTAGCAGAATGTGGTTTTGACATGCGGAGATCTGTCACAAATTCTGTGGCTTGCCTGTTTTACCTAAAGTGCTCTGATTAACATAGTGAGATGGTAGAAATTAAACAGGTGCAGTTACATACTGAAACAATAATAATTAAAAGCTCTGTGGTTTTGCTGAAGAGAAGCAACTTGGCAAATAGCCATTGGAAAAAACTCAAACATTAATAAGTTGTTTGTAGGACAATAATGTTTCTAAATGTGACAAGTAAATCTGCAGACACTGTGTCAGAGAAGTTGGAGCCTTGTGTTGAGTGTCAGTAAGTGCACAGTTCTCTGGTGAAAAACTTAACAGTAATGAATTCATGCAATTGCTCATCCTCCCTGTAGGTTTCTCTTTTGTTTCTAAAGAGCAAGCTTTTTAAATGCCTATATGCATAGAGAAAATATAAGAGAAACAGAGAAAATTCTTTTTATGGTTCTGTATTTTGACAAAACAGGGGAAACATTTTCCCATGTTTATTTTTCATTCCTGCTCTTTTCCCTTATATTTTCCTTTTTCTTTTTTTTTTTAATTAATTTATTTTCATAATATTTTCTTCAGTTGTAATTAATATTATCCCTCTGCTTTTTTTTTTTATTTGGCACTCTTTACGAATAGTATTCCATTTGTCTTGGTAATACCAGGATTTATCATTAGAGTGCTGACTAGCAGTTTATTGATTCTTAAGTTATAGCCTTCCCTGCTTTTTCTCTGTGACTTTTTAATAAAAAAGTAAAGACAAGTTTCACTTGTCTTTGTCTTTGTGGATTTTAATTTTTAGCTATGTGGTCAGCTTTGGATAAAGCAGGCATCCAAGATATAATCTGAAGAGCACAGGCAGCTAATTTTACGAGATTTTTCATGCAGTCAAAAATGGGATGCATTGTACTGAATAATGCCAGTACTGGTACTTCTTATTGGCACTTGTTTATATGAGCAACCAAAATTACCTGAATTATCAACACTGTTTCCAGCACAGTCCAAAACACAGTCCCACACCAGCTACTGTGAAGGGAATTATCCCAGCCAAAACCAGCACAAACCTCATTCTCATTTGTAATAGGCACTGCCAAAAATAATTCTCCAATAAAAGCCTCTGAGTAGATTCTTACCTCACCATCAGTCAAGGGCAGCTACGTGACACACATTGTGTTAACTGATTTGTGTTGAACAAATTCCCAGCTTCATGGTTATTTAATTTGTAATTTTGGCAAGGATTTCTAGGAACTTTTCATTTTTGCTACATATGGTAGAACAAATTAAAATCTGGCCCTTTCTGTGATCTGAGAAAGGGATTTCACTTAGATCAGGTGAGTGTTTAGTATAGTGTTTTCTGCCTGTGCCTTGTGTTGGGGCTGATTCAATGCTGCGTTTTTTCTTTTTGTCTGTAATGGTGCATTTGTTCCCATTTGAAAGCAGCTTTGACCTTGGACATCTGTGCAACATAGAGAAAGTAACTGATTGTTGTAACATGGAAGATATGCATGTAATTGCAGGTAGAAGCATCACTGTGAAAGCCTTAACAGGAAGCGTGCTATTGACTCATCTTGGCCCGTGATGGAAAGCGCTCTGAGCCTCATTAAACTGTAATTAGCATTTTCAACTCAAAAGGATGGTGGAGCAGATTCTGATGTATTTATCATGCTTATTAGCAGCTTACACTGAAAAAGAACCCTGACACAGTGAGACTGATATGGAGATAGGGATCTAGCACACTAGAGATACCAGCAGCCATAAGTAACAGAGCAATATGTCTGCCATGCAGTTGGTGTCATTGTAAATTTTTGTTTAGCGGATAAAATGCTGAAAAAGAAGACAACTTCCTAAAATGTTTAACTCTGAACCTTATTACAGTGGAAGGACCAATGTAAAATTTTTATGGTCTTTCAGGTCTGGCAACAGGGATTTCTTAGTTGCATGGTAAGTGGCAGGGCCTATGACAAGCAAAGTACCTGCCACATTATTTTTAAATAAAGTGTAAAGTTACCCAGTAGACCATGAACAGGGAGGTTCCTTGATCATCACTGTGTACTCTCCTAGCCATATATAAATGTGGCAAATATACAACTTCTAAGGTAATTAAACTAATTCTTTTTTATGTCACACTAGTATATGTAGTCTGTTTCCACAGTCAGAGTGGCATTTTGAAATGCTTTAGCATCCTCAAACCTTTTTTGTGATAATTAGCTGCTTTTGCACAGTTGTGCTTTACAATAGAGACCTTCAGTCTCGTTATTCACCTTCTCCTTTTGCCTTTCCCCAGTGACCTTGTTGGTGATTTGACATTAATGCTGAACTTAGTGAAGTTAAAATGTCTTAGAATAAGCAAGATATTTATTTACAAAGAAGGGAGAGAGATTTTTTTGTTTTCATATATAGATTACCAATAGAATACCAATAATTTTATATTTGATGATTTAATGGTATGATTCATTTATAAGAGGAATTATGTCTGACTGTTGAATATTTGAAATTATGTAAAATTAGATAAAATATGTAGCAGCACAGAGAATAATTGCATAAAAAGAAGATAACTGTCAGCTGATTATAGGCTTTTTTCTCAGTATTATTTTAGAGCTAAAATCTGCTGTGACTTCCTTTCAGAACATAAATTCCCCACATCAAACCTGTTTAAGAATTGCCATTTACTCTGAATTTGTTAGGATATTATCACTAGTAACTCATTTCCCCCCTTGTCCTTTCCCATGTAGAAAAGGCTGTCCAAGTCCAAACTGGCCAAGGTGTATGCTTTGTCATAGTAACATTGTCATTAACTTCTTGGCATAAATAGTTATAAATAAATGGTAATATGCTTGTATTTGCTTTAAAAATGTAGACCCCAACACAAGAAACTGAAATAGTTTTTGAGTAATGCAGCAATAGCCACACCATGGGAGACTGCATTATCCTGGCTCTGGCTATTCACAGTAGCAGAGAGTAAATACATTTACACATCTATTCACACAAATAGATCACGAGATAGTTATGTATTTTTAGATGTTTTATTTATATATGTGCAATACAGTATATATGAATAATGCAAATGGTAATGTTCCATGTATTTTGTTGATATTTAATTTTATTGATAGTTACTGTTGTCTGTACTTCATTCTTTTAATTAAAGGTTGCATCTATATCACAATCTTTAATATTCGCAGTGAGCTTTCTTTCCTGTCACTTGGCACTTTGAATCTAGCAGTTCTGTCTTACTGAAAAAATTCTGGGTTCCAGTACAATTATGCATGATGCCCAGTAATTACAGTGTGTTTATGTCTTAGTTAATTGTGGGCACTGGAGGTTTAGTTTAACAGTTAAAGAAGATATTGCCTGATTTGTGAATTTTTGTTTCCATTTTCATGTTGAGATATTGAAATAAGTGTATCGAGTCTGTACATCAATTTTAATAATGTCAGTTCCTGCTCTCTCAGCAACTGATGTTCCTCCTTGAGATCATCTACGTGTGTGATAGCTCAGACCATGAAGGGAAAGCAGTTTCTGCTCCTATGCAGAATTGTAGAAGTGAAAAGGTGCTTTGAGGAAGCTCCTCTGCACATCCAGTGAGGGAGTACAATGTGGAAAGGCACTTCAGGCAGGCAAAACTGTGTTTGTTTGGCCTGTGTTGTGCCTCCCTTTAGGAGGCATTTCTTTTTGTGACATGTTGTGACATGACTTACAGATGAAAATCTGTCATTGCAGTCACGTGTTGCACTCCAAGGCTGAGGACTGTGCACACATGTGTGAGCCAGCACGTGGCACCACTGGGATGCAAAGATTGGAGTCCACAAAAAAGAAAACTAAGACAAAATATTTTGTAAAAGGGTTTTTTTTAGCGGGGTGTGTTGGGTGTATTTGTATAACAGAAGCTGTTGCTTAAGATTCTCGTGTGAACTGAGATATTCTGATTAATTCTTGATGCTTTTGTGCTCACTTCAGAGAGATGAAGTGCAATCCATTAGCAAGGTGCTTGGGTCAGCCCAAATGATCCTCAGAGCCAGAGCAAAACAAGGGGACAGCTAAGGAAAGAAACCAGACAAATGGATTAGTTTTAAATGTGCTGTGCTGCCCAGCAAGACTTAAAATCATTAACCATGCATATGAATATTTATATATGAGCCAGAAAGCAACTAGCTAATTTCCCACTTTCTGCTTTTTAATGCAAGCCTGAGCTGTTCACAGCAGTATTTTAGAAATTTGTTATTAGTAACCTCTTCCTCTGCCCAGTTGGGGTTTTATTCTCTTGCTTTAAAAACAAAAATCTGTTTGTAAGCAGTGCAAGTCACAATTCCAGACAGAAAAAAAAA
>VZRX01012761.1:30421-97301 GCA_013398075.1 Notiomystis cincta
AAACCCAAACTGTGATTTTAATTTAAAATACTAGTTCTACATTGGGTTCTGCTCTCTTACATTAGGAAGGGAAAAAGAAATGCAGGGGAAAAGATGCAGAATGTATCCAGCCTGCTGTGGGATAGGGCTGAATCTTCCAGATCTACAGCCTAACTTTAAAAATTATATAATTATAGACTTACAAAATTAACCACTGAGAATTGTATTAATTTTTTTAATTAGAAGTTTTCAATGCATGTCTCTAGCTATAGTTACTGTAAATCTATTATGAATTCATATTACTTTTTCTGCTTTTTTAAAAAACAGGTACATGAGTTGCACTGTGACAAAGCATAAATATACTCACTGACATGAGAAACATGCCAGTGATTAATATTTATTTTGAGGTGATTTCTGCAGAAATCCAGTATAGTTGCTTATTAGAAAGTGATATTTGCACTGGTTTGAGTTGGAAGCTGAACCCCCAGGTTTTCAGTGATGCACTTCATCTTTTTCTGATGTATAACATCATTCATTGCTTTGGATCGATTTTTCTGTGTGAAGCTACCTGCCAACAAAGTTTTTCAAATGATGAAAGACATTTGATTGGAATTCCAGTTTCGTTTGTTGTCTGACTTAAAACACTTCTTTTTGTAAAACAGGTTTTTATATGTGTATACATAGAATAGCAAACACCTGACTTCGCAGGTTAATATTGCGTGGCAGAAAGTGAAAGTAAAAAATACTCCACCTCTAAACAAGACTGAAAGCTTCTAGGTCAGGTAAACCACATGCCAAAGGCAGGAGCTGTGTTCTGTGTAGTATCAGATCTTCCTCACAATAACAATTTCAGTGGGCAGAAAAATTAGATATTCTTTATGTAAAAGTATAAATTAGTGCCATCAAAACATTGTCTTTCACTGTTTTCATTTGCCTATATATGTAAGTTGAAAGGGGTCAAATAGAATTATATTTTAAATCATATTTTGGACTGATCAGTATTTCACATTACCTTCTACTGACAAAGTGTAGCCCTAGTTAGTAGTTATGGCTTTCAAAACCTATCTACATAAAGAAACCTATAGACATAAAGAAAAATAATTGGAAATGTGAGTTATGAACCAGCCTTGATGATATTAAATTATTACTGTTTTATTAAGCATTAGAATTTTTTTCCCATCTATTTCCTATGTTGCTGGTAACAGAAGGAACTTTATTATTCTTTGTAAGAGATAGTATTGTGCAGTATTCTGGATTTCAGAATTGAAATTATACTATCTGTATGTGTTTAAAAACTAAGTAAATTAAAACTTGACCTTGTTCATTACCTATTTCCCATCGCTTAGTTTTCTGTGCACTGTAACTTTTTTCATTAAAATTCTTATGTCTTCCTAAATGTATGTATAATTTAAGAGGAAAGCTAGTCAGAGAAGGATCTGGTGGATTCATTTTTCTGTTGTGGTTAACCAGTGAAACTAATCTTTTGTCTGAATTACAGTCTGTAGAGGTTATGCTCTATATGTGTTTCTGAGGCTGCCTGGTTATGTTAAAATGCTTTCTGGAAGAAATGTTTCTAAAACATTGTAATTATCTTTCTGAATGTTAATTATGATTCAAGAGCTCATTAGAGGAGGATTCTCTCTCAGCAGTAAGATCTGAAATTCTCTGGTGGGAATCTTGGGCTTATTTTTCAGTGCAGAGAAAATCAGGCTTGGAGCAAATTGCCTGAATTTTGTTTTGCCTCGGTTACTTCTCAAAAGCCTGGAGCAGGTGTTAGAACACTTTTTATTTACAAGTCTCTGAGGTATCCATCTAATAAAACTCTGTCAAGTTATACCAGGAAGTGAGGTGCTTGTTTTGGAATATTCTGTGGGATGATATTCACATGTCTGATTTGGAATATGAATAACAGTAGAGGAAGGAAAGAAAGAAAGAAAGAGGTGAATGTATGAAGAGTCCTGTATGGCAATTTGGATGGTTCACACAGCTTGGAGCAGAACTCACTATTACACACTGTAAGTGTTTGTAGTGGCCAAACATGCCACCATATCTTAGGCAGTGACACCAACAGAGAGCACATAATATCTCCTGATAGGTTTTATGGTGGAAAAAAAAAGAAAAATGAACTTATGTGTTCTTTTTAAACAAAGTCTTTCCATGGACTTGGATTGCCAGGAGCAGGATTGCAGCATTTCCAAGGTAACCTGATGCATGGCTGAATCCTAAAGACCAGCTGTGTGACCCCTTGTGTTTTGCTACAGGGAACTATGATGCTACAAGTTGATCCATAGCTTTTACTGTTCTTTGCCAATTTCACACTAATCATAAGTGAAAATTCTCTTCCAGATTGGTGGTTGCTTTTTTCCAAGGAACCACGTAGCTCCATCCCTCCCAAGTGTAAGTTCTAGATTACTGTAGGGAGCAACTGAGAGAAAACTTAGGGCTTTTGAAAAAGAAAACAAATCAAGAAAAAAAATAAGTCCTTGCTTTTGTAAAGCAAAAATGTCAGCCTTCAGAAGTGCTTTTACAGTAGATAATACCATGTATACAAAACTGGCATTAAAATATGAGTATAAATGTTATGTTAGTCATCAAAACATTCTTCTTGCTCATAAACAGAATCATTATTATGAAAGCTGAAGACTAAGCTAGCACTTAGCTTTCATTTACTGAAAACAACAGTGGAAAATAAACAAGTTAGTGAAAAGAATTTGTTCATCAAAACAGAATTTGTTTTGAAGGCAAAAAAAAAGGCAGAAAACCAGAAAAACTAGAGCTAGATCTGTTGCATAGTAACTGTTTCTGCACTTTTTAATGGCCTAGATATGAATATTTGATTTCTATGTGTAGAGAATGCTTTGTGATTTGTCCATACAATTTATTCTTTGTTTAAAAATAAGCTTAACAAAAGGCATGACAGCAGAATTTACCTGTCTGCCTGAAAATTGAACATTTGAATAAGATTGCATGAAGTTATGATGGTATTAAATACATGGGGACAACTATTAGAAAATAATTTAATTTTAGTTTACTCTTGGATACAGTTTTTTTTGGACCTGTTATAAACTCATGTTCCAATGAGAGGGAATACATAAAAATGTGTGATTCTATGTATACAAAAATGCATACAGTTTTACAGATTCTACTTTATTCAATCACAGTTCTTACCAACAGTGTATTCTGAGTATACCTAAATACGTCACATTGACACATCCAGATAAAACTGCATATATGTGTGGAAAGTGTTGTGCCACAATTTTAATGTCTTTTTAGAAGCTCATTTAGTGTGTAGTGCCTGTATATAATTTAAATTTCTGTTATCACAGAATTCAGTCCTATCCTGTGATATCCAATATCACGCAGAAGTAACTTTGATTTGTTTCCAGTGAATGAAGCTTGCAAGTTGTTACCTATCTTATTTTTTATAATTATTATAATTATTTTCATAATTATTAATAATAAATATGATCTGTAAGCTAGCTGTTAGAAATATATGGAAATCTTTGTATTTATTTTTCACCATGGCACTCAGAAGCACATTTCATGTGTTTGTCCTAAAAAGAAAATCAATTAAGCAAACTTTATTTAGCTCTACAAAGCTGGGAGGATGGTGCAGTTTTAGGTTTATTGCACTTCATAAAAAATACAGTATCTCCTGTTTTTCACAATGATACATTCTCAGGGTTTCACTTCTTTCAGTTTAGTCATTGCAATATTCTTGCTACAACTCTTTTGCTTTGGCACATTTAGGCTTCTCTCTTCCCTTAGGGCTGGAATAAATAGCCATCAGTGCCCAGCAGAATGGAGCTGCTCAGAGATAAGAATGATGTGCTCACTGAGGGGAGTTTATCCAGTCTGTCTCCTGCACAGTCCCCCAGACCAAAGGGAGGACGTGCTGGGTGTGTGCGCTCTCAGGTGTGTGCGCTTGTGAGAGTACGGCAGGAACATCTTCTGAGCAGAAACTGGTTAGAATATAGGAATGTTTTGAGGGCTTCAGTCTTGCAGGTAGAGGGATATGTGAAAACAGATGCCCTCTGTGGAACAGAAATTCTAAATGGTTCTGTGAGTACTGAACCTTTAGAAATAAAGTGCTGCAAAAACCAGTAACAGAGAAAATATGGGCTTTTGTGTTTCACCTTTCCTATAGGCTAAATTTCCATTCAGCTCCCTCCAGACAGTCAAAAGCTGCTGATCTCATGGCTCTGCATCTTTTGTATAAAACCTGGCACATCCTTTGTTCCAATTGCCTATATTTTTTTAAAAGTAGTATAAAACGTTTTTATTAAGAAAGCGATAAGGACCAGAAAGATGCATCCTTGAGGAGAATCATGAATGAAAAATATTGTGTTGCTACAATACAAAGACTTTTGCATACTATAATCTATCTGATAATTCAAAGTTTAGCTAACAGTGCTTCTTTGCCTATAGAAAACGTGGATTTTTTAATTTAACCTGTGCCTTGAAAATAAAAATTAATATAGATTAGTAAGGCAGGCAACAACAAACAACTTAAACAAGTTGTTTGAATCTACAAGTTAAAGCTGTAACGACTCGTTTGCTTCATTTTAAAAAAGATAGTATAGATTTGCTATTTACAATTTTGATTTTAGATTTCAAACTACTGTATAACATGTTCATGCTGACTTTCAAAGGTGCTGAATGGTATTGTGTGGCAGAGTCTTAGGGGTATTTCTGCTCCTCATGAGTTACTTTTCCCTTTATTCAGTCTCTTGAGAGGCAGGTGAAAGGAGGGGAAGGAGGAAAGGAGAGAAAGAAAAGGTTTGGAGGAGAATTATGCAAGGAATAATTTACAAAAAAAGAAAATCTATGAAAAATAATTTAACAGAAATTCATTTAGCAATTAATTTAACAGTTGCAGTAAAGGCATCAATCAGATTAAAACAACTTCAAAATCTGAGCACAAAGCAGATACTCCAACTAAACAAATAAATAAAGAAAAAAACCCCAGCCAAACAAACCAAAACCCAGAACCCCCTTCCCCCAAATCCATGCGCACAAATTTCAGTTGCCATTGAGGCCGAGCTTGTAAAATAACACCTGGCTTGTGTCACCTTCACTATGTTTTGGAACTTTTTAGGCCTGAGGAAATGTCCACATAAAAGTTCATAAATGTGGATATTTTCCACAAAATGTTGCATTGTTTACAAAGCAGAAATTTTCAGATTAAAATACACAGACTGGGTCTCCTGCTGAGTTTATTGCCATTCAAACTGCTCTAATCTTCTAAGGTATCCATTCCTTTGTGTGCTGTTTTTCAAATAGGATAGAGTTTCAGCTTTTTAACTGTAATGGCTGGTGGGATCTGGAGTATTCTGTGATGCATCACTGCTATTAGAGCAAACTCAGTAGGAGAATAAAAGCATTAGACGTATTCCCTGTCTGCCCTATCACCCGCCGATTGTCTGTCTGCAGCTCTCCACTTCAGCAGTGCTGTACGTTGCCCAGCTTTTGGAAATGCCTCTGGCCTTCCCTAGTCAGAACAGAGACAGGAGAGGATTCATTAGCCTCTCTGGTGAAATCTGTGAGGCCATTTAAGCTGTCCATTACATCATCTGGTTTGTTAATTTAAAGTTTCACTCCTTTCCGATGTGAATGCTTAGTGCTTCTGGAATCTGCTTTTCCTCAGCTTTTTCTGTCAGGCCAAAGCAAACCCCTTCCTTGTTCTTAAGAAGAGCACAACCTGACTCATGTTCTTGTACTAGTTTCAACGTGCAGCTTAAGCAATGCATGGCCTGTAAGGACTCCACTTTTTTTTTAATTAACTGGAAACTTCTGTGAGATCCTGAACACTTAAATAAAGGCAGTCGTGATTTGAAATTCATACTTTTTTCACCAGTTGAACTTAATTCTGCCCCTCATTTCTGTCTTTGCTGGTCTTCTGTCACAGACACGTGTGTATGTGTGACACAGAAGTCCCCTTGTGTCAAGTGGGTGATTATCATCTTTCTTACCCTCAAAACTCTGCATTTACCAGTATTCTGTTTGAAAAGCACACTATCAACATACCAGAATTAATTATGGATGGGTGCCCTGTCATGTCTGTTAATTGAATTGCATATCCTTGACGAGAGAGTTCATCTGAACTGGCCAAGACAGCAGAAGGTGGAGTCTGGGGAATCTCTCTCCACTAACAATCTTTTTGAAATGCCAAACCTAATCAGCTGGAGTTGGCATTATCCCTTAGACCTCTTCCTTGTGTTGATGGCATAGACAAATGAGCTGCCTTGCTTATAAATTAATTGTGAGACAGCTTTATTTTGAATTACCACATTTAATTCTGCTACTGATGTAATTTGTTATGATAAAATTAGTACAGTGCTTGTTTAGCTTTCTCATTCCAGTGAGCTGTACAATATACCTGCCTGAAGAAGACATTCATTCAAGGAATATTATTTTTTAAAAAAATTGTTATTTGGGCTCCCAGGTGGAATTGGAGTCCTCAGCATCAATCTGATCCCTCTATTCACTAAATACAGTATCTCAAAATACTCAGTGTGCTGCATAGCAATATAGCAATGGGATAGCAATTATGGCAATAAGATCTGTCTGCTTGAGACTGTTTCCAACATCTGTTGCATATGCATTCCCAAAAGATCTGGACTGGTAAGACGTGAGCAGAATATATTCAAATTATCATGTTCTGGTTTGTCAGATACGCCTTGAAAGTACATGATTCTCTCTGCAAATACACTACCCAAGTTAATGCCCCTTTAGGTATCTTTGGTCTCAGACTGGATTGGAGAGATATAATTATTTAATTTTTTTTTAATTAGTTTGAGATGTATAGCTTGTAGAAGAGATGGCAAAGGGGGAATATTGCCAAAAGGATTGGGGTAAACCCAGAGGCAGTGCTGGTAGCACAAAGCAGATACAGTTATTGCTGTCAGAACAGGGTAGGGTGGAAAAGCAAAGGGGTCTGGGGGCAGAGGTCTGGACTAGGATCCAGCTGAGCTGAAATTTACAGGTTGTTAAAGCAGCTCATCTAGCTGTGCATTATTATATTCAATATGACATGTGGTAGCAAGGACAGACCTGACATCAGCAGGTCCTTCCACTCCTATTTAGTTTACAAAGACTGGACCTGTTTACAAAATAAGGAGCTCCATTTCCTGTGAGGTACACAAATCAACATCAGAAATACTAACTTTCTTGATTTTGGAAATCACTCCATCAGTTCAATTTGTTTCCACAACATCAAACACTTTCAAGATTCAGCTGGACAGGGTGTTGGGACATGTTGTCCATATTGTGCTTTTTCCAAGAAAGGTTGGGCTAGGTGATCTTTGAGGTCCCATCCAAACTGATATTGTATGATTCTATGATTTTACCATAAAAAACTAATTTAATGTAGATAAAAATCAAAATTTATCTTACAAGTTGTAAAAACCAATTGAATTATATTTGATCACAGGTAAGAATCTGAATTATCTTGTGTATAACTTGTCATGTTGGAGTTTTAATGCTTTGTTTTTGAAGACTTAAGTGGTGCATTAGTTTTTTGCCTGCCAGTTGTCATGTTTGCTTCAGTAGAGTTTAGACAAACAAGCAAAAAGCATTCTTTTTTAAAAAAGAATATTTATGTAAATTGTTTTTGAAGGAAATAAACTTTTTTCTGAGTTGTGTGCAACTAAACATAACATCATTATGCCTGCAATGGGAACTAGAAAGTAAATTTGACTGTTCAGGGCTGAAAAAGTCCAGACCTCCTGACAGTTCAAAGTGAAATGTAAGATTTAAGTAGTCAAACTGGTAATGTAATTTTTATCTTAAAACAATTAGATTTCCACCTATCTGTAGTTCCAAATCATAAGTGTAAAAGCTTTTCAGGGATTTTGTTTAATTTTTGGCTTTATTTCAGCTCTCTTAAGAACTGTCTAGCTGGCTTCCTGCTTTAATAGCTGCTGAAAGTTTCCTGAACTTGTGCAGAGCTACTGTAAGATTGCTGGGCCAGCTTAGCCAATCTCCTTATCCCTTCAAAGGATACTGCTTGTGGCAAGGTGATATAAAAATTCCTTTTACTACATGGAGATGGCCTGGCCACCACTAAAGACCAGGCCAAACCCCTGTAGTACAGAGATCCTTAAAGAATCAATGGTAACCAGTGCTGGTGCTGTGAGGGTAAAAAAGAAATGAGCTCACCCTGAGGGATGAATTCAGGAGTCCACACTCAACTCTGGAGCTGGATTTCTTTAGCAGTCCTTCACCTGGGTTTTAATCTGGAGAGATGTTTTCTCATGCAGCAGCAGCAGCAGCATGTAACCCAATGACAATAGTTATTGGTGCTGATCTGGTCTGCATCTTTCATTAAGTAGCTTAAGATATGCCTAATTACTTAGTACTAATCACAGAGGCTGAGATGGAAGAAGATTATATACCCAACCATGCATATAACATCTGCTTTAAATATGTATGTAACAAAACCTCACACTCTGTCACAATACATGTAAGTGAAATATGGCTTTTGTAGAAAATGAGATATGGAATACAATTTCTCTCACTGGTACTTGTCCTTTTTTCCCAGCATGAGACTGCACGTAGACACACTAATGTTCATCCTTGGTGAATCCAGACATGGCAAAAACTTGGAACTCAAGGATGGTGTCAATCAGTTTATCAATTGTTTTATCAATTTAATTTCTCATTTTGGCTTAGTTGTTGTATCTCTGAGTTTTGTTCATGGAACTAGAAGTAAAGAATTAGTAATATTGTTGGTGGATTTGGTGTATTTTTGTGATACTAATCAACAGGTAAAAATGGTTACTTGAATTCCAAAAGCTAGAAGATTGTTTTCATGCAAAAGCACTATTCTTAAGTCTCAGCAGGCATCCAAATAAAAGCAAAAATGCACAGAGTGGTGACTGATGTTTCTAAAAGATGTATGCATTAAATATAATGGGTATTGAAAACCTCTGATAAAAGTGAAGTGTTGGCAGGTACTTGCTGTATGTAATTATTTTTGCTTGTAGTACTAATTTTAAAAACACCTTTTTAACACCAAAAAAATGTCTGTGAAACTTGAGCTAGAAATACTTTCAATTATCTGACTGAATTTCATTTGCTTGCACAAAAGATTGGGGTAACAGGCTTTACATCTTTGTATGATTTGTACTTTGTACTTTTGCTTAACAGTTATCGTTCCCTTGCATCTGGTGCACAATCTTCTGGAATTCTGAGGCTTCTGTTGTGTTTTGTCTGCATTTGGTAGTGGTGCTCACAGTGGGGTGGATGGGGTTGCCTATTAAAAACTAATACCCCTGATCAGCTACAGGAAGGTCATAGCCTGAGAAATGGTTTGTATTGGACTTACTTCCCACAATTTACTGTGTCTTGTGAGGGGTCCTGGAGAATCACAATGCCTTGGATTCACTTTTGGATTCCATACAATTCCACTGCCAGGAGATAGCAAGGCAGATTGAAATGGTTTGCTGTTAACACCGTCAAAATATGTTTTCAGTGAAAGTATTGGGTAACTGAATCTGCAATTTGTAGCAACAACCTTCTGAGCAAAATGTCACATACTAAACATGTTTTATATCTCTTCTGCTGTTTGAGAATGTGATCAGCTCTGTAGAGATGGAGTCTGCACTTTGGATTTTCAGGCTCATCTCATTTTAACATTTTCAGCTCTTCTAGAAGGTCTGATTGCCTTGAAAACCTTTTAAAACACACTCTAATCTTCCTGCTGTTTCATCAGCCCACTAAGTTAGCTTTGGGGTTTTCATCACTCAGTGTATCGCAAATGCTCTTCACATGATTTGGAAAGGAATCATCGTGGTTGTTTGACTGTGCAAAAGAAAACCGGTATTTTTTCCCTTCAGACATTTACAGTAGAGCCAAATGAAAATTCAAATGCTGAAAGCTGCTTCCTCAAACAGTGACAAAAAGTAGTCATGAGCGAATGAGAGCTCAAACACTTCAGTCGTACTTAGTTCCACAATCAGGTTTCACTTTTGTTCAAGCTTCCTGTATTTCATGAGCTTCTCTGTGTTCAACAGTGTGCTATGAACAGCAGAAGAAGTTGTTTTAATTTTGTCATCATGTGGCAAAGCAGTAAAATATCTGTAATGTATTTTGTGGACAAAGATTCCAAACTGTGTGACTTGTTTCTACAGGCAAGCAGTCCTACAACAGGAACAGCTCCCAGGAGTCAATCTCGGTTGTCTGTCTGCCCCTCCACTCAGGACATTTGTAGGTATGTTGAGAAAAATATACTCTCATCTGGCTGATACTTGTTAGCTGTTTCTATTAAATATTATCTAGCTCTTGCTTCTGCTTAACTTTATTCATAATTGACATAGACTTTAGTTTTCTTTTGATGTCTCTTTGTTTTGCTTTTGTTTTTGCTTTTTAGTCTCATGTTTTTCTATTAAAATTCATGTTCTCATTCTCATACTTTTTTTTGTTTTTGTGATTTCTCTTTCCACCTACCCTTACCATTTCCATCCCTTTCCTTTGCTTACTGCTTTGTCTAGATCTACTACCTTGCATGATTTGTCAGAAGATGAGCTTGAACATGCAACCCCTGTCATGGTGCTGGCCCCTTCTAATAGGGAGCCTGGTGGTAAGAAACACATAAAACGAAGGTTTAGGCGGAAAAGAGAGACTGGAGACAATGGTGAGCACACAGAAAAACAAGGAAAGGGGAGAAACTGTAAATTGCATCCTGAGCCTCCGAGACCCAGCTGGAATGCATCTGATTCATCATCATCTTCGGATGAGAGTCAGTGGGCTCAGGCTAGGAGGAGAGCAAGAGAAAAGGCCAGGCTGGCCAGGAGAGGGAGAAGAAACAATAGATCATGCAGTAACCAGGATGGGTCCTCAAACAATAATGCTGTTGAACTTGCCACCCTGGGGACAATGGGAAAAAAGAAACAAGAGGTATCTGACCCTGAGAATCCTACTTTAAATCACCGCCGAAGGATTCCAAGGCTAAAGGAATCGCAGTCTTCAGCATCATCTCAGGAGGCAAGGACTTCCTCAAGAAAATATGGGAAAAGCAAAGGGAAAAGCTGCCACAGAGACCGTCAGCCTGCAGCTTTCCTTACACACACGAAGGACTCCTTTGCAGAGGTGGGCTCTGGCAGCGATGCTCTGGCAGCCCCAGACAATGGAGCACCTGCTGGGCCAGTGCCTCATGCTGTTCAGAAGCCTCCAGTGTTGTATGATGACTGGTCTGATGATTTAGAAGTATGCAGGTTAGTCCCTAATAAGAAGGATTTAGCATTCTTAAGAGGAGTTTCTCCCTGCCAGGGTCTGAGTGCCTTTCCCTTGACTGCTTTCTGTCACTCTTTCTCAGTAATAAACTGCAAGGCAGGCACAGGAAATAACACAAAAACCTTTGCTACCGAGCAGTTAGCATATCTCAATCTGAAGACACACTTCTCTTATTTAAAAAGAGTAATCCTACAAAGGAACCAAATGTTTGTCTTTGCTCCATGGAGACAGACCCACTCTGTCCTCTGGCAGAGTTCTGTTGTGTTTTAAATCTCCACCCAGAGGCAGAGAATGCAGAAGAGTGCCAGATAGCTCAATACAATGGGATATGGAGCTTTTCCTCCTGAAGTGGTCAGTTCAAATCCAGCTTTGGTTCCTCTCTGTCATTTCCAGTGATATATGAAATAAATTTATGGTCTTGATTCAGTGTCCCTTAGAGTTTGCATTACCTCAGGAATCCAGTGGATGGTGCCTGGAGAACATTGTCTCCAGTGGGGCATAATTTGTCTGCGATTTTGCACTGCTGAACACCTCCACACTGAATGTGTGTGTGCTGTTAGTTCAGTCACAGGCATTGGAATGATACAAAAGGATGATTGGGCAGAAAAAGCAATAAGATAAGCTTTGGGAAAGAAAAAGCAACACCAAGAGTTCTCTTTATTTCAGAAGTTCAGGCGTCTGACGATCTGATACCTTTGGTGTGAAGCATGCAACCAGAAGGTGAGCATTTTACCCTGGAAATGAGAGCAAGCCAGCTACTTCTAGGCTAACATCCAAATTTGGAGTACACAGCTGGGAACGCTTGAGTTACTTAGTTCCATGGTAAATGAAAATATACCATCCCCCAAGTCTCACTGAACTGAAACAAGTGAGCCAGCATTGACTCTCATCTACAAAGTGTCAGTCAGGCTTAGTTTCTTCATATGGTAACCCAAAACTTCTCACTTTTCTTTGCTGGGAAGAATTTGAGTGGAAATGTAAACAGAGGATGAGGAAGTTCATGATGCCACATCATGCAATTTCACAGTGTGCTTTAACCTAGTAGAACATTGCAAAGAACTTATTTCTAAAGAGAAAAAACATAATATGCAGGCATTTTGTGTTTTTTCACACAAGAAGATATAAGCAATTACTAACACAGGTAGTGCTATGCTGTCCTTGTACTTGTCAAGCAAAAATGCACATTTCCATTGTCTGACCATCGTCTGTCATAATAATTTAAGGTTCTTCAAAGTCCAGCTGTGTTTGTGCATTGTGCTTGTGTATCAGGACCAGGCTTGGGTTCTCTCTGCCTTAGAGAAAGGCAAAGAAACAGCAACTGTGGTAAACCATGTTACTGAAATGTATCTACAGGGCATGATGCAGAGGTGTGCACAGGTAACTGCAACAGCTTCAGAGTCGTCTTAGGTTTCTGAACTACCCAGCCTGCATGTATTGAAGATGCAGTGTGGTACATGCAGTACATATATAACAGGTTATTGATAATTGTTAAGATTAGGAGCTACCTAAAACAAGAAATAAAACCACTTCAGCATGGGTCTTCATAGGGGCTTAACTATATTGTAGTAAAAAATACACAAATAAATAAACAAATGTGTNTAACTGTTGCTCAAGTCACCAAACTTAGAATTTGCTTTCATATAGAAAGTGGATTCCAGTCTTTTGTTTGTCTTGTCCATCCACTGAGTTTTATTATAATTTTTTCAGCACTTTTTGCAAGACTTGGAGCTTGGTTCAAGGATGGACCTTTTGGATGTGCAAGCAAACTTTTCAGCCAGGCTCTTGCTTACTTGAGGAAGGTTGAAAAATCTTGATAGGTTGTGCCCCTAGGCTCACTGTCAGTGGAGATGTTCTTTGAATAACCAGCATTA
Source organism: Notiomystis cincta (assembly GCA_013398075.1). Lineage (NCBI taxonomy): Eukaryota > Metazoa > Chordata > Aves > Passeriformes > Notiomystidae > Notiomystis > Notiomystis cincta. Next base: position 43,507 of record VZRX01012761.1, read on the forward strand.
AACTTAATATGGTTGAAAATGAGACCTGTTCAAATTTTCTCAAGCCAGTCATAAACACATTTTTCTACATGTCAGGGATAATGCTATTTTTTTGTTGTTGTCATTATCAGATGCATCAGAGTGACCATAATACATCAACGAAAAGCATTGCAAAATCAAAAGCATGTTAATTTTTCATAGCTGCTGATAAGTTGTCTTACTTAATCAGTTTGCAGACAGCTGAAGAAAAAGAAACACATGTTTTTAGTACCAATTCAGAACAGACTGTAGTTTCTATTTCTCTGGACAGATCCATGCACTTCATTGATTTGTGATCTGTGGTATGTTTTCTTTTTAAAATTCACAACCTCCAATCTGAAACAATAATTAAATAATTACATGTCAATTTAGTTGTGCACATATACACCATTTTTCTGCATGAGAAATAGAAAAAGGAGGACAGATTTGTGATGTTTATTCTAAGACTGGGTTAACATGGCTGGTTGTGATATGGAAAATTTGTTTTCCTGGGATGTCTCTTCAAGCTTTTCATCCTTGCTATTCATGTCTTTTAGTTGATATGACAGCACTGGCTGAGAGGAATGGCCCTTACCTAATGGGATTGTGTGGAAATAGCAGAGGAACAGGGATCAGAAACATCTCGTGGTGACAGTAATTTTGTCTTTAAGTTTCTGGGTAGGCAACTTTTTTCCTTCATTTCCTCATGGATTGCTGGCAGTTTCTTCAATCTGCATTTAGCAGCATGAGCAGGAATGTGACAGGACACACCCAATTCGAGCATAAGCACATCAGTCACATAAAGTACAGTACCATTGTGCAACATGTTCTTCAGCTAGTCTGAGGGGAACCTTTTGGTCACTTCACTGAAATATTTGCCCTTCCAGAGTCACTGATTCTTTCCAAAATGCTGAAACAATGCCGTTGCATCAATGCTGACCTTTACAGTCTCTTCCCTGAACAACTACTTTCTCCTGGAGTCCATTAGGAGCCAAGGTTTTTTTCTTCTGAGATATGACATAAGTTCTGGCCATGCTGAGTTCTTTTGGCACCTAATTTTATTTTTTTAAAAGGTTCAAAGGTTCACAGGATAGGCTTTCTAAATCATAGAGTTGGATCCCCCTTTTGCTAAGTTGCCCTGTGCCTGAGATTTTCTTCATATATACTTTATCCTGGAATTTGCCATGGCTTGAGGCACAGCCTCAGAAATAGCTTTCTTTGGTCTGCATGTGGATAATCTCCCTGAAGGGAACAGCTGTGTATTGAACAAAGTGAATGGATTGTGAGAATTTAGTCCCATGGATTTTCACATGGAAATTACTAAGAAAAGAAAAGTGGTTAGTTGATATTACCACTAGTGGATCATAAGTGCTTTGTGTATTGATTCTGAATATATCTTGTGGTATTTTTATTATTGATGATATAGTTGAAAGATATTTTCTGTTTGACTAGTTAGGCTTTTGGTATAAAATCTTTTGTAGTTCTAATGCAGTCATTTCAGCAAAAACACATGCACTTAAATAAGGTGGAGTTTCTCACTTTGAAAAAAATATGCTTATTGGAAGTCGAATTTTGATTTTGTTGAACTCTGAATGACACTTTTTGCAGGCAGGTAATGGCAGGCCCTCATTTGAGGAGTAGAGTATAACAGTAGGGCATGTGAGAAAAGCAGGAAAGAGGAACTATAAAGGAGATGATGTTGTTTCATGAGATCTGCAGAGTATATTTCAAGCATTATTTTTTAAAAACTGTTTTAAAAATCTAGTGTGTTAATTAAAAGGCCATTATAAACTTAGGGAAAGACTAATACGGGCATTTCTCTGTGTTAGCGCAATTATAGATGAGAAGAAATGGTGTGTATTGCACATGACAAGAGGCAATATGATTATGCAGTTTCTCTCTGTGAAATAAGGTGCTGCAACAGGGTTTTTTCCCTTCATATTATTTAGTAGGACCTGCAAAACAAAAAGATATCTTCTATGAAATTAATTACATTCTGTAATATTCATGTAGAAGAGTGCTCTTGAAGTCAGCAGACAGAAAGGTGGTTGGTAAGAAACAAGTCCTTGAGGAAAGAAAAAGAGAAAGTTGAACAGAAGATATTTAGGTATATCAAATTCTACCTCTGAATTCTAAATTCTAAATACTTATGCTGAAACCTTGATGTTGGACCCAGTGAAGAAACTGTAATGCATAATATGTAGACTTGAAATATCATCCAGAGCCCTCTAAAATCACTGTAAAATGGAAGATGCTCTACTTCCAGAGTGTGGTGTTTGGCTGAAGGGTTTTTAACCTGTTTCTCCCTGGGATGTTAGTGTGTACCTTAGTGTGGTCTTGGAATGGCATGTCAGGAGCTAAGTCTCTGAATCTTGTCCTGCATGTTGACTCCTCACCCCTTCCTTGAAAAGAACTGTGACTGCTGCTTCCTTTCCTGTTCAGAGCCTTATCTTTTGCAAAGTGACTTTTTGATAGGAATCTCCTGCTTTTTGAGGAATCTCCTCCTCTGCTTGGTGGTCTGGTGGTTCATCAGTCTTTGAAGCAATTTGAAATTCTGGTTAAATCTATTCTCTGTCTGATGGTTCAAATCTCCATCTGTCACCTCTTCAGCCATCTGGTTATGCAGTCTCTTTTGGAAGCTCTCCATCATTCACAAGGATGCAAGGAGAGCCAAAGTAAGGCAAGCATGTCTTTGTTGTGATTAGGCTCACTTATCTGAGGGAGAACTGGGTCCTGGTTTCTGCTTGTTTCTCTCAAAGCTTATCATTATTTTTAAGGGGAATAAGTGAAATGGCACAGCTTCCTGTTAGAAAGTTACCCTTGGTTTTAAGGGTCCCGTTATTGAATACTTAAATCTTGTGTATTTTGTGTATGGAGTTTAATTCCTTAAAGCTTTGACTTTGACTAGATGGGTGGGAGGAAATCTATATCCTATTTTAAGATGCAGTCCTTAGTTCTTTGAACTTGTTCAGTGCAGTAAATCTTGTCAGACACATATCTTGCACTAACAGTGCATCTGAGGCAGCAATTACTTGTAACTTTTTAGATATCCTATTTATCACCTATAAAGGAAGATTAATAGAAAGAGAAGAAATGTCGACAAAATAAAATATTTATGTGCTTTCGCTAATGTTCTTTGCTCTTGGGTCTCTTACAGATTCTGATCACTTTTGCAGAAATGGAGAGAAAGCTTTACCAGCTAGGCCCTTATGAAATTCCTCCTGTGTGGTGCAGCATTTTAAAAATGGTTTTTCCTCTAGTCAGGTAAAGACAGCTGACTGTATAGCATAATGGAAGGGCAGGAGTGACAGGGAAGAGATATACAAATGGATTACATTTGGTATGGAGAATTAATGTGCTTCATTCACACCATGTTTAAATGCAGAGGAAGACCAATTTGTCATTTAGATTACTTTGTGGTTTAAAAGTGGAAAGAATGGAAATGAGATTAAAAAAAATGAAAAGCCTGTTAAATTAAAGCAAGAGAAACACAGCACTCTGTAGCCTATTGCAGGGTGAACATATTCAGTGAATTTAACCTTTTTTTTTTCCAAGTGATAAACTACGTGTGAGCGGAGTTTGATATTTTTGTAGGTTCTTTTTATGAATGACAAGTACTTGCTCTGAGTTGTTCATAAAGTTGTTTAATTTTAGGTTCTAACTATCTAAAAGTACTGTAAGCACTTTATAAATTGGCAAAAGAGAAAATGACCTTTTTTTGGACAGAATAGTTTTCCTAAGAAAAAATCAAACAGTAGTGACAGCAATTTTGTGCATCCTTTTGCAGTCCTGGGGAATTGGATCCTTTTGGTCCAATTAAGATAACCTAGGAGCTTGTGGCATTTTATGCTGGCAGCTAAGAATCCTCACAGCCAAAAATCAAATCCAGGGATTCACTTGCTCCAACATTTTTCAGTTCTGCTGTTTATTCCTGACTAAGCTACCTTTAGCAATAGTGAGATACAGTGACAAGATGTACCCACCAAACAGAGTAAGAATGTGTCTTTGCATAACCATTATGAGTCCTTAAGTGCTTTCCAGGGAAGGGCAAGATTTAACTGTCTTTTCAATAATTTCTCACCAAACAAAATATTTCTGGAATAGATATTGTCTTCCTTGAACATATTTATATGGAGAAAATATTTCCTCTTTTATAAGGGAAATCTGTTAAAAGTTCGAAAGTGTTTCTCTTGTACTGATATTCTTCCATCTTCAAGAAAATGACACTGTGGTTATTAGGCACCTGTGTTAATTTAGTTCAGTTTGACTAGAAATTGCATCACAGTTGGTGTAAACATGCCACAGCCACAAGGCTCCTCCTAATTTTGTGAGTGAGGAGGCCTCCATTAGTGCTTTGGTACAGATAAGTAGCCTGCTTTGGAAGGATGTGTGATCAACATTATTTTTGCCATGGTTTAGACCACACTGAGAATTTTTCTCAGGGTTCTTCAACTGTATTTCCTTTGAGTATATTCCTGGTCCAGTCTAAAATCAGTTTCAAGTCAAAGAAACTCCCACCAAGACAGGTCTGGTGTAGGTACCCCAGCTTTTAGCACCAGCTGGTTTTATTCAACAGATTTGCTACAGTTTCACTGTAATGCTCGTTATCATGGACAGCACCCAGAATTTCAAGGAATAATACAGATTTTACATAATTACATCATTTATAGCCTTTAAGCATTACTGTGCATCATTATCAGTATGCCCATGCCCCCATATACACTTCCATGTTTTAAAGCCTCAGAGGCATTCTCCTACATTGTACCTTTGTTAATGAAGGTGATATTTGACCTGCTGTATTTTCAAGGAAGTCTATAAAAGCTTCTGTAGCTAAACCCTTGGTCTATGTGGGATGGCCAAAAACCCTTAACCATTTTTCCAGGTACTGAGATGTGGGGCCAGTTGCAAATATGGGATCCACAGAAAGAGTTCTGGTGATGCAGAATCACTGCAAACAATTTTCCAGCAGCACTGCTCCTAGTGACAAGGTTCTTAACGTGGCTTGCAGCAAAAGCAGGGACATGCTGATTGATTCTTGTTCTTAATCACTTTCTTTTGGCAGTAGTCATCTACAGGAATCAGCCAGCCAGACGCTGTCCCAGAGGAGCACTTGCTGGCAGGGCAGGAGTGGAGCACTAAGTCTCACAGGACTCCTGCAGGATAAATGTGTTTTCTACTTCACTACAGAGGCACAGGGATCAGCCTATTTCCTTAATTTCCAAGGAGCCAGGTGGATTAGTGAAAGACAGGTTAGGGAAACTGCTGGGTTTCCAGTGAGGGTGGAGATTAGCAGCTATTCTCTTTAATGAGAGTAAAACTGTTAGCTGCATGTGAAGAAAAAGCTACAAATCTCTTGGAATCTGCCTGTATCTCTTGCAATAAGCAGCTTAGATGCTAACCATCTACATTGCAATTACAGTTGCCATCATTTTGCCAGAATAAATAACTGTTGGGAAATCCTGAAAGTTTTCCAAGTGATCTCCTTGTTCCATACTGATTTTAGACCTTTTAAACTGAGATTATATTCATCTGTATGGAAAATGGAAATGTTAGTCTGTATGGGAAAAAAAATCTTAATTCGATGAGAAGTGAAAGTCAGTCATCCAAGATAGCTCATGCTGTTTTTCTGGAAATCAGCCAAAATCCATTGAGCATAGGAATGCCTACAAGTTTTAGACTGGTTTCATACTTCCCTTTCTGCCTTTTATCTTTTGCAATGGACAGGACCATGGAAAACATGGGAAAGCAATTCACAATCATGGAATTTAAGACAGTATGACAACACTACATTCTGAAGATGCCTCACTTCTGAATGTTTTCTTTAGCTGCATCTCCTTAGTTTGATCTGATAAGAAATTCCTTTTGTTTATATATGTATGGTGGCAGTATGTTTTGTAAGGAACATACAAGAGCTCTGCAACAGTTTTTATATGAATTATGAAAAAAACTTTAACAAATACTGATGTTTTCAGTTTTAACATTTTGTATTTTTTTCCCTGAAAATATATTTTTCTTAATTTCTTGCATTATAGGTGAACCTCTGTTTAAGAACATTCTTTAAAGAATTTTTGTGCAATTTTTTTTCACCTCATGTATGCACAGTGTTGGCATTAATTTCTGTGTTTGGTACATCTGCTTGCTGAAGGTTGTAGAAACAATTCTGTGCTAGAAAAATATGTGCTATGGTAATTAAAATATTGGCATATAAAGCAAAAGGATGCATAAGTATGACAGCACTGTTAGAGTATTTTTTCATAAAGATTCAGTGAGTTTTATTTAAAGAAATATAGATATTCTGTGATCTCACTGTGTAGGGATATGATTGTAGTTATATACACATACACACACAAAATTTTGTATATCTGAATCAGATATATGGCTCATATATCCTATGTTGTCCAGTGTGTACATGATTCATAGAGCAAAAACTCTTTTAAGCCTTGTGCTCATCTTTTCCTCTGGAAAAGAAAGGTCCTGTTCATAGACAGAAATCCTTAAAGTACTAAGCTGTCAAAAAAAAACCTCCCCAGAAAAGTAGTCAAAGGTATTTCTCTATAATGAAGACCATTTATCTACTAGAGGACTAAAACGTTGAGAAGAGCTGAGTATGTAGACTCTGCAGGTGTGTCTAAGCACCTAAAACTGCAGCTGTTAACAATGATCAGTGCTGTAATACATCTTGTAAATAAATCAGTATAGATTTAGCAAATTATATATTTTTTTCTTTATCATAGACAGTGAGTTTAGGGTTTTTTTCCATTCAGTTAATTTCTGAAGTATGCAAACAAATTTTACTCTTAGGGCAAGTTCAGCCCACTAAATAATCAATCTGATGGAAGTTTCAAACAGGTGTGATCATTTGACAGCAGGAAACTAGAAAAGTTCTTTGCCTCCAGCTTGGTCTATACATGGTTCAGGTATGTCCCTGCTTTGTATCCCTACCTTCATTCTGTTGGCAAACAAACCATGACTGACAATTTCCTTTCTGTAGTTTGTGATAATTATAATGTACATTATAGATGAACACATCAAAGACGCACAGAATTGTGGTTCAGTTCGAATGGCTGAGGAAGTCAGAGCAAGTTACCTGTTCCAAGTCTTTAAAAGATGTTTAAGCATTTAGCCAACAGTCTGTTCCCACAGGTGTTGGGCACCAAAAATTTTTAAGACTGTCACTATGAGTTTAGGTGCACAATCATTTTTTAAGCTGATTTCTTCTTGTTAAACAAATAACAAAGTCAAATTGCACCAAAGAGCACTCAAGCTAATGAAAGTTAAGCCTTTGGTCATTTTCTCTGGGCTTTAATTCCTACTGAAGTTTATTTTAATTCTCGTTACATATTTCATGCTTATAAAGCTAGAAGAGGCCATTAGAATATTTAGTTTGAGCTTCTTTATACTGTAAGTTCCTAGTGCAACCCCGTTATTTATACAATTGGCTTGTGACTTATGTACAAGGAAAGCCCAAATAGAATGTATAATGCATGTGTGTTTTTCTGTAGAAGTATTTCTACTAAGGATTATTTCTATTAATTTCAAATTTGCAGTGTCACTTTATTTGAAGATCCCAGTGGAATTTTAGGCTCGTATTTTAGCTCTGAAAGTAATTTTAAACAATCTTGGCAGTAGTAGAATAAAGGCTATTGGGTACATAGCCTAGTTGTCTAATTTCTAAATAGTTTAAATGCTAAGGCTGTAAAATAAATTATGTATGGCTTGAATTTAAATGAAAAAAGAATGCTGGTCTTCCTTTGGGGAATAGCTTTAATTTAAAAAGAAAATTATGTTTTTTATGTAATGCTCAGTTGGGAATGCATTTGTTAGAAAAATAACTATTCAGTGTTTTGAAAATATAGTTCTGTTTAAGCTAGAGGCTCAGTAAGAAATCACCATATAGGCAATTCCCTCTAAGAGCTAAGCTACTGATGGACCTAACTCAGCTGGATTAATAAAGACAAGACTGTAAATTGAGTTCCTGTAAAATATTTCTCAAAAAATGAACATGTGCAAGAAGGAAGTTGGGGGTAATTTGTTCTCCTCTTCACTGCTGTGGGGCATGAAACCCTGTACAAGCACCACTGCAGAAATTGAAAGTTGGCTTTTGTGGACCAGGTGTTCAGAGCTTCATTTATCTGTTGGATTTTTTTGGTCTCTTTATTTCTGTATGTCCAGCAAAGCAGCTTTGTTCTGCTTTCCCATTATCGTAGATTCATTTTCTCGTGGCTCTGGGCTACACTGTGGAAGAACAGTGGAGCTGCCAGTTTTGATCTATAGGTCTTTAATGTAGACATTGGAATTTCCTCCTGCCTTGCTTATAGACTTGGCAGCCTCAGAGCTGTGCAGTAGCCAGTCTTTCCTGGGATGTCCTTGCCAGGTTGCCTCCTGACAGGCATCAGGAGCTCCTGCTCTAAGAAGGTCACCCTTCTTGCCAGTAGGAAGACAACCTCATCCTGAAGCTCTCCTACTCCTTTTCCTACCCCAGAGGCGATGAAGTCATCGTTTTCTGTATAAAAGGGTCAATTATTCCTCAGATGTCTTCAGACACTTCTGCATCTGTGCTGTCTGAGGGTGCCATTCCTAAGTTTCTATCGTTTTCTGTATAAAAGGGTCAATTATTCCTCAGATGTCTTCAGACACTTCTGCATCTGTGCTGTCTGAGGGTGCCATTCCTAAGTTTCTAAGGCCTAAGTTTCAATATGTGTGACAACAGGATCTGTGCTGTTATTGCTACTTCTCTCTTTTGAAGTAGCATTTCTGAGGCTTCAGCGCTTTTTTTTCCCTTTTTTTTTCTCTTGCATGCAAGCTTGATACTTCAGACACTCATTAGGCCTTGGGTGCTTTGTTGTGTTTTTCTAGGTTGGGGATGGGAGGGAATTGTTCTTGTTTGAGGTGAACCTCCTTAACTTCAGGTGTTTGGTTAAGCCTTCTGCTCACTGTAGAGCTTTCTCTGCCTGCTAAGAGATGCTTGCCAATAAATCTGACATTGTTTTTGATGGGTGAATGTTTTCCTGATGTGATCAGGAGACTGTTTGGAAGAGGGGAAGATCAGCAGGACATTTGGACATGTGTCACAGAAGAAGCCCTTCAGATGATGATGTTAGAACACTGATCACTTTATGCAAAACCACAGCATGAAAAGCTCTGTATCCCATCATAAGGTAAAAGAGTTCTGGGACCGACCTCTCTCTTAGGGTCAGCTTGCAGAGTAGTTTTTGTTTTCCTAGATAATGCAGCTGTCTGCTTCAAAGAGACAGTGGGGAATAAAAAAAAAACCATGACTTTTCAATACCTGCCTCCTAAAATGTGTGCATGCGTGTACACACTGTGCCATATGCATGACTCCAGAGTGCTCAAAACGGCTCTCTGAGTCTTCTAACTGTGTAACTCCAAAGAGATATCCTAGGAACTTTTTGTACTTCTCACACTGGATATTTTCAGCTTGGGTTAAAATTTCTCTGCCTTTTAGGATTTTATTGGCATTACTTACAGACCAAGAACTGTTCTGCTCTTAGAAAGAGCTCTGGTATTTGTCTTAAAGGTTTTGCCATGCATAAAAGGGAAAAACTGTTATTTCTATTGATTCACCTTCAGACCACGTAGCAAATTCAAAGAGAAATAACTAAGTGAAGAGAAATTACTAAATGGCAGAAGGGAACAAGGAAAATGTTCCCGGGCCTCCATCTGAAAGGTCATATACCTGGCATCTTGTGAATGTCAAGGCTGAAGATGAGAAGGCAGTGTAAATACGCCAGTGCCTTTGCATTGCTGGTTGGCCCGTTGCCTCACTCGCTGTTGCTGTCCTTCCTGCCAGGATCTGTCACTGTGAGGGAGATGATGAAAGCCCCCTCATCACGCCGTGTCGCTGCACGGGCACCCTGCGCTTCGTTCACCAGGCCTGCCTGCACCAGTGGATCAAGAGCTCGGACACGCGCTGCTGCGAGCTCTGCAAGTACGACTTCATCATGGAGACCAAGCTCAAGCCTCTCCGGAAGGTAGGGCCTTTGGGAGTTCCATTTCCTCACGTGCCACAGCTCCAGAATGGCTGTGAAAAGTGCAAGCACAGTTGATGGCTTTGTATTTGCTGTTGTTAAGCAGTTACGGTGACTTTATTCTTACATTTAAGTTGGTTAATTTTCAGCAGCAGAGAATTTGACTAAATTTCATCACAGACACGATATAAATGCACAAATAATAGTCTTTTGGTTTAGACTTTTTATCTTCAGCTTTCTGTTGTGGGTTCGTCTGCCTATTTTTAAGCCAGAAAGAAATCCTTTCATGTTTTTCTCCTGAGTAACATGGTCCATTTCACCTAGCAATTTTTACATGGAGCCCATAACTTTTGGTTGAGAATGATGCTTATACCAACATGGAGACAGCAGTTATGAAGTAACACAGTCAATTTAACTACATCTGTTGTAGCTGTTACACTCATGGGCAAATTAATCACTTCTACTTTAAAATTAGTTAATGGAATTTAAAATACAGGGTGACCTTGCTTCTTGAATGTCAAATGTATGCTATCTGCATTCTTCTATTTCCTAAGATAAATCAATATAATGCTACACAGACTGCCAGTATTGGGAAGGTGAAGCGTTTATTAAACATATGTGGGCTCTGTTTTCTTTGGAGTGGATAATTTCTCTTCAAATTTTTATTTTAAAATGCTCTCATCCTTCTGGAGTTTTGTCAAATCTTTGAAGTTTGAGTCAATCTGGAACTGGGCAGTTTTGATTTAAAATAAATTTCAGAGTGAGAGCCCTTGAAAAATATGTAGAAACTATTGCTTATGACTAGCATATGCCTATATAGTAGTGTTTTAATGGCAAAAGACATTTTGTTTTTGTCAGCCTTACACAGGTAGCAGTAGTTCAGAGAAAGGAGAATCCATGGAATTCCTTCACGCTTCCCATTCAGAGCAATTTTCTAGTAAGTGCCTGGTGATAAACCACAATTGAAGAGAGAATTTGGGCTAATTTGGCAAGCAGAACTTGTGATAGGAAAAAATACAGTTCTCAAATGCCAGGTAGATCTGGCCAAGTAGGCTAGAAATTGGAACAGATGTGAACAGAAAATTAAAGATGGCTAAAAACTTAATTATATTGACTTCAGTTTTAGTAATTGCAGATAAATTTTAACTAATGTGACAGGATGAGATAATTGTGAAAAAAGCCCTGCCTGTTGCATATCTTTGGGGATTATTTCAGCATATATGTTTCTATTTTCAAACCAAATTGCTTTAACATCTAACATCTAACAAGTACTCTCACAACAGTTACTTTTCTCAAGAGAGTATCTGTATCGACATTTTTAACAAAGCCTTTTCCTGGGTTTGTTAGATAATATAGAATCTTTTATAAAAGGGAAACAAAAGTTATGGCAACTAAGGAGAAAAGGAATGAAAAATGTGCACAACTTGATATCAGAAGTAGGCACTTTTTACTCAGTGTGTGGTCAGTGCCACATCTCCTCCCCCATTTAGAATGGTAATTCCTGCAAGTCTGTAATTTCTTAATTGAATGATTGCTGCCTTATTATTATGCTTATCATTGCTTCTCAGGTATGGTTCAGATTTCTGATACAGAAAAGATTAACCTCTTCTTTCAGGCAGGATATTTTTGTCTCTGCCCAAAGCAGTACTCAAAAGTAGTTTATCTGCCTGGCAGTCTGTGCTGGCAACATTCCTCCCTTCAAATACAATGCTAACAAATATTTGTTTGTGTGGAATGGACCCAGCATCTAACTATAAATCCTTTCTTATAAATCACACCCATTTCAGAAACCAAAGTTCTCAAAGATTTCAAAGTTAAAAATAGTTGTCCTTTGGCATTTATAGCATTCAACTGTGACACCCTTCACGTGTTACATTTAACTAAACAGGTGATCCTTACTAAGTGTGAGCACTATCATCACCATTGTTCACAAATGTATGAAACACTAAACAGTGTATGAGAAGCTGTTTTGCAAACCAAGTATTTTCACAGCTGTAGCAAAACCAAGGTAAATGAGGAAAGAGTGATCATGAGACCTGCCATAGAGTAGAGCTGACTGGTAAATTTCCATCCAAACATCCTTTCTAAAAATCACTGAAACTGTTCTGGTTTGTTGGGGGTTTTGTTTGTTGTTTTTGTTTGGTTTGTTTTTGGTTTGGTTTGTTTTGTTTTTTACATGTTTTGCAAAAGTGAGAAGTCCCAATGAAACACTGTCAAATTTCTTGGCAGCTTTTATGAAGCCCAAAATCTCAGTTTTGGGGCATTCCTTGGGAGTCTGTGTTTTCAAAAGACTTGCACCAAGGGTGGTTACCAGAAACCAAAGTGCTGTGGGACAGGCAGCTTCTAACACCAAAGCTCTTCAAAATCCTGTCTCCTTGATGCAGGATCTGAAAAGCACTGCTTACTCTGGGATTTCCAGACCTTGAGAGCTTTGGGTTTTGCTAAGGCTTGGTTCTGAACTAGACCTCAAGAGTCTTCAGCCCCCAGCACTAAGTCTGGCCTGTCAGCAGTGAATCAAAATTTCTGAATTTCTGAAATTCTCTTGTCATGATGGCAGAGACATTACAAGCAGTTATATCTGAAAACAATGCAATTCTTGTCAACTTTGTTAGATGCTGATTGGAACAGCAAAATTGACCCCAAAAAAGTTATTAATTTTGCTAATAAGCTTTGAGGAATTCCGAAAACTGATTTCTTTTCCACGCTTCCTAAACCGAAGACCACATATTTTCTTTCAAAAAAAGAATCCCTATTCAATTCCATAAGAAACTAATTTATTAAAAAACATAGAAGTTATTTCCTCTAACATGAAAGTTTCTGTCCAGCTCCAGATGATGCAATTTCCATTGGACCTGGCTTTGAAGTGACATTCTCCACTTCATGGAGAAGTCATGTCTTTTAATCAGTTCTGATTTTTTGATTTTTAATCTCTCTCATAACTCATGATAGAAGATTCTAAAGTTTGGTTCCTGACTGTGCATTGTTTAATTATGATGAATTTTATCATAATGTCTTTGTAAAATTCCTACTGCTGTTGTCCCAAAGGGAAAAAAATTACAGACTACCAAACTTAATTACGGGAATCTATATTTTGCATTTTGCAGTATCACAAAAGCATGATTTAAATATAAACCAAACTATTTAATTCAATAATGAATTACCATCTTTATTTATGCCTCAGCCTTTCATGCACCCTCAATGTTTCATAACAGACTTTTTATCAAAGTCTTAGGTTTTAGAGCACGATCACTTTGTAATATCATGCCATATCTGTTAGCACCCATAAGTGACAATGTAGAGCATACTAAGTTAACATAAATTAAGATAATCACTATTAAATCAATAGGTTTGTGCCAATGTGAAACAGTTACTTAATTAGAGAATCCCTGAAAGCACCAGACATCAAATAAAATTCAGTTTAATCATTTTAGCGAGTCTTTGCATCGAATTAATCCTTTTAAGCATTGATCAACAGAGATTGCAAGTGTTTCATATATTTGGACAGGTCTAATTACTCAGCTTAAGATAAATATAGAGATAAAATATTAAGCATTGCTTAGTATTTCTGGTTTCTTTCTCATGGTCTCTATTACATATGTCTGTCATTATAAATACTACACTGGCTTTTGTAGCTTTGCCTCTCAGTATCTGCAATTCATGATTCAGAATTTATAAGGTGACTTTATCACAGAAGGAGATAGAAAGTGGCAAGAAGCTTGTGTGAGTTCCTTATTGAGCTCTCTCAGGTAGTAGCTTAAACCTGAGAAAAACATTTCTTCTTTAAAAAAGATGCAATCCTAGAAATTAGCACCTGCATTTCATCTCTCGAATTTGGTGTTGGAAGACTCGGAAAAATAGGAAATGAATGAAAATACTGTGAGTATGAAATGGATTAAAGTGTCATATTAAAAGGAGCATAAAATGCAGAAATATCTTCAAATGGAGATTTCTCAACAGTGTCTTGCTATACTTCAAAATACTTTTCATATTTAAATTTTGCTATCCATTTAAGACGTCTGGTATCTGATGGGATGTCTTACTTTGATGCATCATCCCAACAGATTATTGTGTGGTGTCAGAGATGTCTATTTTCTCTGCCAGTTTTATTTTTAAAATGATTTACAAATAAATTCTTATTTATGTGGGGCATAAGCAATATTGCACATTGTCCTTGAGGAAGAGCAAGTCAATTTTTTTGTTTAAAGAAGCATTATGGACCAGTTAAGGTTAATTTCCTTTATGATAAAGAGGATATCTGAATTTATCCCTTTTAAGACACAGAGGACTGGGAATGTTCTTTTAGTACAGAGGGATATATTTCTATTAAATTAAACAGAAGGAAAAGCTGATACCGAAATAAACTTGATCCTATTTATTTTGAATATATATCTTCTAAGTGTTACTCCTCTTGTATTCTGTATTTGCTTATATGTTGATATTAAAAAAAATCATGCCTCAAAAATTCAGTGACAGCAAAATATGTTAAGGTTGTTTTTTTACTTTTAGTTCAATGGTAGCTTCATAATTCATATTTACATTCCTTATTTAAGTGTATGGTGATCACTGCCAAAAGTCATAGAATCTGCAGAGAAATTTCTCTGATGCACTGCTTTGAAATCAGAAGTGCTTGCCATTAGAAACTACTTCTGCCAGAGTAAACTCTCAGATCCACACATGCCCAGCAGAGTCTCAGGAGAAAAGCCCCAAACTTTTGAGCAGTCATTACCATAGTGTTTGCTGTTCAGTTCTTACTGCCCTGGGCTGTGAGGTATGAACCGCCTTGCTTTGTCGTCCGTTTTCTAATAATGCTCATGAGAAGAAGTGGTATCAAATATTGCATAGGACTTGCTGTGGGACAAGTTCCCTTTTAACCCAATTTGATGAATATTTTGCAGTCCTCAACATAGAAGGAGCTTCTGCATTTTTGTTTGATTTCTGGTGCAGCTACAGTGTCGTCAAGGCAACCTGCTCCAGTGTTATCTTTCTTCCAGTAAACTGTCTCAAAACATCAGTATCCTCAAATAATTGCCTGCAATATGTGGGGTCAGACACTTCACCAGCATGCACAAAGGCACAAAGCTATTACTTTCTCTTTGGCTATCATGTCATTATAGCAAATAACTTTGGGCTCAAGGGACAATGTGTATATTAAAGCTTGTAAAGTAAAAATGATTCTATATCATTTATATCCTATTGTGATGCCTCAGGGATGCAAGGGACTACTTTGTTCAGACAGTTGTATTCTTAATTTTTGAGGATATTAGAGCATTAGTGCTAATTTATCTGTATATAGGTAGCATGCTGTAGTTCACAGACTAATGCTTTTTCTTGCATTTTCTGCCACAAGAACAGTACTAGAACTTAGCTTTCTTTTCGTGGAATTTGTAGAATTTGTAGAATGGTAGTAGAATTGTATTGTATTTTGTAGTATTTGTGGAATTATAGTAGAATTTGTGCTAGCCTGCCATCTCCATATGTCTTTCTCTTCCATTCAGAACACAGCTTTATTCACACAGCTATTCCTGTTCCCATGGACTTCTGACAGGAGATTCTTGTGCCTCTTACCTTGAAACCATCATCACATACCCTTGGGCTTGTAAAAGCCATCTTACTGTGATATTTTTTCGGGACACCCCCATGTGCAGCATCCTTCCTGGAGGTGGAGCAAGATGTCTGCACCATCATTGCTTTGAACTTGCATTCTCTTAAGAAGCAAATGAAAAATATACCAGAAAATTAAATGAAAACTCTGTCCTCTCTAATTGCATGCCAGTAACCAAATTGGCTGCTTCTGCTGCTCAGTAGCATTTACGAAACAAAGGGAATTTGGGAGATTGTTCAGCTCTGGATATTAATGGTGTTATCCACTATGGCACAGACCCATGAACATGAGCTCTGGGAGGTACAAATCTTCTGTGCTTTCTGAGGCTGAAATAAACAGTTTGATCTGAGCTGTTTTACAGATGCCACTTGCATCAAGAGATTCAATTTCCATTTTAGAGTCCTACTCCATCCTACAGTTCGTCAACCTCTCTTGTATATTTTAAGAACTTGGGGTCTCCATTTTTTTATTTCAGCCCTTTCAGTGTTTTCTTTTACTGCTTGACCTCATCAATAGTTATAACTGAGGAAGGGCTGGGAAGCTGAAGCATTGAAAATAATTAAGAGAATCTCTGGCTTTACAAATAGAGTGTAAATAGAATGCTGACACAAAATGTATAGCTAGTAATATGAAAATTAAAGAGCATAATCAACCCAAGCATTGACCTAAACCAGTCATTGTTATTTGTGGAGTTTTTTAAAAGTGCCATTTTTACCATTTAATTTTGAAGTTAGGAACTTTACCAACTCCCAAGGGAGAGGGCTGCTATTCATGATTTGATTAATGCATGTAATTATCTGTCACGTAATTAACACGTACAATTTTACAGTTGTTATTTGCATCAAATTTATTTTCCCTGGGACCTGTTGATGTGAGAATGATCTGTTCACAGGGTGATTCTTGCTTGTTGGTGGAATGCATGCTAAAAATGACTTTTCTTTAACACAGTGATGTTTTCTTGAACACAGAAATTCCAGTAATGGATCTAAATTATGATCAAATGGGATAACTTTTACTTTACTCAAGTGTGGTGGTTTTTGTTAATTTAATTTTATTCCTGTAGCATTGTATTAAAATTATTGGGAAAAAAAATGTAAATTTCTCACTATTTTCAGAATGAATAGCTTCCCTCAACTCTTTATTAGAGCACTAGGCTGTAGTTTTGTGTTAATTATTGTAGCTTTCCTCAGCACAACTTTCCTTTATTATATTTTTCTTTAATTGGATCAAAAGAATCTCTCCTGTGGGAAAATTAAAGGACAGAGAAGGCAACTGTAGCTATTCATTGAGAAGCCAGGATTCTTGCTAAAGCCATATTTATAGATAATTAAAAGCATCAGCTCCTTTTTAAAATCTTTGTTATGTGGCAGTTCAGATGTACGTGTAGATACTGTATAGATAGCTGCAAAAATAGGATATGTCTAGGTATGTTTAGACAACAATGTATTTTAAAATACCAAGGGTTTGGTAAACAAAGACATTTAAACCAAACCACATCTCTGTAACAATTTGAACTGATTCTCAGCAGGCTGGACAATTTGACATTGAGGAAATTAATCACTGTGATGAATACTGGAGAGAAAGTGACTGAAGTAGACTAACAAAATTGTAATGATGTTCTACAACTTTTTTTTAAGTGCCTAAAGCAACAGATATCAGAGAAATTTCTTTCAACTGGACATGATTGAAAGACTAAAGGAAGTGGAGAGGCATACAAAACTATGTAATAGGATGTTGGTCTCCAGCATGTTGCTATATCCATTTTTCTAATTTCTCTTTTTTTCCAATTTCCACCATGCTATCCGAGCCTTCTGTCCCCATCCATCACACTACAGACACTCAGATGTGCAAAGGGAACCCATCCTCCTTGGTTGGGAGATGATTTGTTATGGCTCCTGTAGTGGAGAAAGGACTTGGGGTTGCTTTGAGCCCAGCAGAATCCATCTCAAATCCACCACTGGGCCTGTGCCATGGCTGCTTTTATATTGCCCATAGAATACATACCACAAAATGCAGCAGCCCTACCTGTTTTGGTCAGGAAGGGAAATTTCAGCATAACTGGTCTAGCAGCAAAAACTGTGGTCTGTGGTCTTGTGGCATAACTGATTGATTGATTGTGGGTTTTTTTATGTGTGTGTCTCTAAGATGTTGTTTGAGAACTGGACTGTAATTTAAAGAGGTTTGCTACTTAGTGACTGGAGGAAGTGTCATTCCTTCAATTAGATATGCTGCTCTTTTGGAATACAGAGTAGACAGAGGCAGGAATCGACAACTGCAAAGAGAACTAAAGTGACAAACTAGATCCTTTTGATAGAATCATCATAGAGATACTGTAGGGAGAGCAGACAACAGTAGCATCTGTTTCTGTTCTTGACTAACTGTGATAAAAGGTAATGGAGACACAGAGTCTACCCCTTTTATCCTTGTTTCTTTATGGGTTACCAACATGTAGCTTATTTTCTGATTTTGGAGTAATAAAGGCATGTGCCCAGGTACCTGAAGTAAATATTTTCTAGAGTTCTAGATGTGTGCCTCTTGTTCTTAGTACCAGATATTCCCCACAGTTTTAAATTATGGTGATAGTTCACTCCTGATCAGTGGTTTAATGTTTACCTGCAGTTTATCTGCAGTCAGGATTACTTTTTAGATAAGGTAGCTGAAGTGTACTGTGCTTGGAGATAATGATCTTTTTCTGAAAGGTCTTACAAGGCAAGAAAAGAAAAAGTAATTGTAAAAGAGGAGCTCATGATAGCACTGAAGGCTCTATTGAACAAAAAATTGGTTAATGTCTTTTCAGCGTTCAAAGAAGATACTTGGAAAGTAAACACTTTGTCAAGTACTTCTGCATTCTATATATTGATGTAAAGCAATTTCTAGCAGATGGGAGCTAGAAAGAGGCTCCCAATATGGAGAGATTATGCTATAATTACTTGCCGTGGGGTTTCTTGCACGTCTCACTGAAGCATCTGGTGTTGGCCTCTATCCGAGACAGAGCATTGGATGAGAGGGACATGAGGTCTGGCTGTTCCTGTATTTCCAAAGCATAGCTTTTTTGTTGTTGTTGTTGTTGTTGTTTACTCTGTGTTGGGATGATTAGGATGCAGGTACTGAAATTCTTTTAGTTGGTAAATGACAAGTATTCTCAATACCACTTCCACATTGCAAAAACAGCTACTTCATTTTAGAAATTAAATTCTTGAATTATTTAGGTTTTACACTTCTTAATTTCTACACTTCTCCTTCACACTTTTTAAGAGTTTGCTAATTGATGTCATACAAAGCTGAAAATCACCTAAGCTTGTGAAAAGTACATACTGATTATATCACTTAAGTCCAGCTGTTTTAATTGTCACTTAAAAAAGAAATAACGTGCCATCTTGGTTATGATACAACTGAATTATTAGTTCTTTGCAGATGATAATCTTAAGGTGTTTATCAAAGTGAGATTTTTCATTATGTATTTCTTTTCTTACTCTAGGTATGCATATCACACAAAAGTGAATTAAAGTGTGTTTGTCTTTAGAAATGAACCCATTTCTGGTTCAGTATTAAATTTTTAATAGGTGTTTTAAATACACCACAGACATTCTTCTGAATTCCAGCCAGGTTTGTTTAGTATCTCCTAGGGACAGAAATAGATTTTGGGCAAACTTCAGACAGGTTTACCAGACAATGATCTGTACTGTAACAGCTAATGAGATAACTAGCTCAAGGTAAAGTTGTGCATAGGTAGAGCCATATGATGCACCAGGTGACGTGGGATTTTAATTTTTTTTTTTTATTTCCCTGTTTAGTGATTAACACAGCAGGGATCTAATCCTGGGCTTCTATTCTTGATCCTTACAAGAGTTTCTTCTCTGGATACATCTTTTGAAAAAAGGCATGACAAATATGTTTTCTGCATTTTCTATGAGCCTGCTCAGTTCTCTCTTCTCTCTGGATGTGTTTGGGGAAAAGAACAGAGTGTAGGTGTTTTCATGGCCCAAACCCTTCTCTTGTCATCCATCAGACCTGGCACATTCTGTTGGACTGTCTGAGGGGCACTTCCACGTTGGAGCAGGGTGTGGGGACACATGCCTTGTCCCTTAAGACACAGTCCCCACGGTACAGGCTGTAACCACATGTTGTTTAGATGGCACAGAGAGGCCCAGAATGCTTTTATTCAAATAACAAGGTTTGAAGTCTCATCTCTTATGAACACTTCAGATTTCAGCGAGGCTATTTTATTCTCCCAACATGAGTGGAGCCCTGTTGTCCTTTATTACTATTATTTCTTCCTCTTCCACCCACTGCACAAATTCCATTCTGCAAACTGCCATGGCAGCTGCTTTCCTCCAGCTGGTAGGTTGATAGCAGTGAACAGCTCACCATGGAGGCTGAGCTAATTAGTACTGTAACAAGTGACCAGAAAACCCTCCCTAATATAAATAACTCTGAGCTACATGTACAGACTGTTGACATATCTTCACTGCTCAGTGCACTTCAGCATACACTGCTCCAGTTCTTTTTGAAAAGCACTGGCTAAATCCCTTGGGTCGAGTTTCAGATAAGAAATATCTTTTTCTGTGTTTTTAGTGTGCAGAGTGCAGTTTCTACAGCAGCCCCTAGTAAGTAATTGTAGCCTTTATTTTGCAGGCATAATTACTTTAAGGTAAAGGTTGGCTCAAAGTATTTCTTTAGACTGTAGACAGAATTCAGAAAATATTGCATGGTGACTTTAGCTCTAAGCGAAAGCAGAAGTCTTTCCAGCTGTGGGTGTTGTTTACATTACATATACAGTAATTTTTTTCTGCTAAATGATGGATAGGGAGAAAAATGTCAGGAAAAATATGTAATATTAGCAATGTCACACCCATACCAGATTCCCCTGCCAGACCTCCTTACATGCAAGTTTTAAAACAGGATTCCTGAAAATACCCGGGAGTTAAAAAGTCCAGGCACTCATCACATGCTGCAAGGCAGCCCATTAACTTCACCTTCAATATTTGGCATCCTCAGTGCTGAGCCCTTGCAGAAGAGAAACCTTCAGCTACAGAGGTGTGACTCTGCAAACCTGCAGTAGAACTGCAGTTACCTGAGGACAGCTGTGTAGACAAAAATCTGTAGCCAGCATGACAGAATATTACCATGAGCAGAAGTCAACACGTGGACACAAAGTGGTGGATGGGAGCAGCAGGCAGCAAATGTACAATGTGAAGGTGGGGAGAAGAAACACGAGCAGCAGAGTTTGCTGCCATTGTGAGGTGTGGAAACAGCTTTTGTGAGGGCAGTGTGGAGCTTTCGGTTCTGCATTGGGCCACCGTGAAACCACTTTGCAGAAAGCACAATGTGTGAGAGGGAATTAAAATTGCAGATCTGCTTCTGTTAAGACAAGAAGCTGTGTTGGAATGTAGGTTATAAAGCAGCATCCCCACACTCACAAGGAGTGTTTTTATTTGTTGCATATTGATTAATCAAGTTTTTATTAGAAGGGACATGCAGGGAGACAGATTTTTGTCCTCTAAAATAAATATGAGAGATTTTCTCAAACTACAGTACAGGAAAGGGAAGTGGTTAGCTACATATGATTTCAAGTTCCCTGTGTGTTACTACTTTTTCTTTCTTTTTAATTTTTTTTTTCATTTCCCCAGAAGACTCATGACTACACTTTATAATTACAAGAGTGGGATTTGAAATCAGTAGCCACTCTCTTGGAAGTTTCTGAGTGAAATCGTCTTTAGGAAACAGAAGTAAAACATGAGATAGAAACCTAGAACAGGGTACAGTTTTACAGCTGCCGCTTTAAAGATTATTCCAAACTTCTCTGGCAGTAAAGCAAAGGAATTCCAACCGAGGGGCACGTTGTGCCTTAGAAGCAGCTGTAAGTGGTGGTTGGGGTGGGACGAGTGTTCCTGATCACATTCACAGCCCAGCTTCTTTCCGTTCTTGGTAGGAACCTGTGAGTCAGGCAGTCTCCTACCACCCTCCAGTGGCTTTCGGAGCGCAGTGCAAGTGGCACGCTCGGAAAGCTTATTCACAAAATAAAAAGCGGGCTGGGGATGTTCCAAGCTTTCTGCTGGAGACACATATCGTTACACTTTGGGCTTGTTTGGTGACTTGTGTAAAAGGTCTTTTGGTTCTCGTTAGATGTTACAAAGTGTTCTGGCACACCTGTTCTGTGAAGCATTATGATATTCATGCGGTTGCTTGCATTTGTAGGACATTAAACCATCTCCATCTGTGATGATTTCCAGTATGTGTTTGTATTGCTGCCAGGATCACAGAATCTGTGGGTGTGAAAATTAGGTGTACAACAGTGAAGGGGTGCTTTGTAGGGGGCTGGGCAAAAGCTGCAATTTTTCTATGAATTTAGTGACATAATAATTTGCAAGTCATTATAAATATCTCCTCTGGCTCTTAGTCTTCCATTTATTTCTCTCTTTATAGTCTCTAGAGCACCTTAGGGGCATTGACATCTAAGTTTCCAAGGAAAATTGCATTTGTGCTGTTTTTTCTGTTCTTGGTATCATCTGATATTCTATCCATGGCATGTCACAGTGTCATCAGCCTGATTGCTGTATTTTCTTAGACATCATTGATCAAGATAATAAAACATGACACAAATTATTTTTATCTTGCTGTTATGAATGTGGAAAGCCATGAAAACCGCAGGAGCTTCAAAACACAGCAGGGATGAATTTATCAGAGGTTAAGGAGGCATTAATGCGCTGTGTGACATGAAAGGTAGCACCTGCCAAACTTCCCCACACAACTTTAGGCTGTATTGAGTTCTGGACTATAAAGCACAAGTAAAAGAGGCTGATGCTTTCATTGCTCAGTATGTTGTCTTCTTGTTGTCTCATTCTTTGTTAAGTATTTTCAAGCAATTTTTCTTTCACATAACTGTGCTTTTGTCCAAGCAAGTCTGTGCTAAAACTAATAGTTAATTTTTTGATATAAGCCTATTGCAAAAATCCTAATATAGGGAATTGCACTTTTCTGCTCCAGAACAGCATAAATTGCTGGCTCATCTACTAAGATCACTCATCTATAGATCATGACAGTAGTCACAAAGTACTCTCTGTTCAGCCAACCTAAAATACGTGAGTAGGATGGGCAAGTTATGTCAGCTACACCTGGGATCACCAGAAGCACAGCACAAAGGTTAATTGCATTTTCTCTTCTGAGTTCAGCCCATCATCACCATAGTTGAGAGAATTGTGACTGCAGCAAGGGCAAGGCAAAACAAGAGTAGCTTTGGGGCACAATAAAATGTATAAAATGCTCCCAGGTATCTGTCCATGACAGATGGAGTCTCTCCCTGGACGTTGTTCCTTTCCTGTATCCCAAAGTGGGAGTACTAGATATTCTGCACAGTCTTCACCTATGCCCAGGAGACCTCTCCCAGTGTCCTGGCAGCCCCCTTCTGTCTGGTGTGGTAACGTGTGCCTGGATAGAATAGAGAGACAGACAAGGAAGGTTGTCCTGTGGGAGAAGACAAGGGGCTGGTTAGAGGAAGCAGAGTGCAGTAGCCTTGGCTTGTTGTCTGGCTGGATTTCATCACGGGATGATGCCAGGAAAAAGGCCTGCAGTAGCCAATTTCTGCTGGCTCCCTCTCCTGATACACCTTTCTTGTAAATCTCAGCAGAATTCTGTGAGCTTGCACCTTTGTTTACCTATCCTGCCTTGTGGTTGGTTGGTTTTGTCTGGGTTTTTTCCACCTACAAAATATTTGCATTTAGTCTAGTGGGACCAGCATTTGTTTTTGACTGGGCATTCAGATCAACATTAAGGCTTTTGAGTATGTTAGAGAGTAAAATGGCTATAATGAGACTGCACATATACATGACAATAAAAATTTTGCATAGTCTTCTCTCCAACAGACCAAACAGTGTATGATCAAAGTTGAGATGACAGACAAAATCTGTTTAAGAGCAAATCATTCTTTTTATGTTCTATGTTGATCTCTCACAAAGCATCCAAAGGTAAGTAAAGGGTTAAGGTAAAGCCCTTTCTTCCATCTGGACAAAGACAAGGTTTCTTTCTTTGGAAAGCAGGTCTGTTACAAGACTTGAATTGAATTTTCATTGCAAAAAGAACCAAAGTCTCTAGGTCAAAAGCTGTGTAACCTGATGACTGTAATGATATAAAACTGTGATAATGCCTCACAGTGTCTGGTCTGACCACTGAATATTATCTACATGAACTACAATGAATATAAAGTTTTGAGGGTTTATTACTTTTTTTTTAAAAAATAGTATTTTTTTTAAATATCCCATTTTTCCAGACTGCTATGCAAAACTCAGCAAGCTTTGTTTTCACTCCAAAGTAGATGCATCAGAAACTGAAATAAGGTCTCAGCTAATAAATAAACAGATAGCTCTGACTCTTTGTATATTACTCAGGAAATAGTTACATTTTTCTAAACAGTTACTTATGCTTTGTGTTCATGAAGTGTGGGAGAAGTTATTCTCAAGAGACCCCACCAGGAATGCTGCATCCAGCTCTGGGGTGCCCACCCAGGACATGTTGGAGTGAGTCCAAAGAGACCACAAAACCAATCAGAGGGATGGAGCACCTCTCCTATGAGGAAAAGCTGGGACAGTTGGGGTTGTTCAGCCTCGAGAAAAGAAGGGTCTGAGACCTTATTGCGGCCTTCCAGTACCTAAATGGAGCCCGTAAGAAAGATGGAGCAAACTTTCTAGCAGGGCTGTTTACAGTAGGACAAGGGTTAATGATTTTAAACTAATAAAAAAAAGGGTAGATCTAGACTACATTTAAAAGAACTTTTTTATGATAAGAGTGGTGAAACAGTGGAATAGGTTGCCCAGGGAAGTGGTAGGTGCCTCATCCTGGGCATTAAGGTCAGGTTGGACAGAGCTCTGAGCAAGCTGGTCCAATTGAAGATGTGCCTGCTCATTGCAGGAGAGTTGGACTGGATGACCCTTAAGGTCCCTTCCAACCCAAAATATTCTGTTCATAAATTCTGTCAAGGGCTCGAAAATGTTCTGGAGACTGTGTTTTGAGGCAACAGCTCTGAAACATCCAAGCTGTAACTGCCATTAAAACTGAAATTTGTTTGACCTAGCATGTCCTTTTCTACAAGCAGGAAGAAGAAGTATTTCTGAGAGTTTTTCCTCTTGGTGACATGGCCCTGACCCTCCTCAGGTTTTACTGCAGTTGTGCTCCTTCGAAACGTAACGCGACAGCAAAGAGTGTTTAGAATAGGATGGCCATGTTGGTTCAGGTTAAAGACTAAACATCGAGCTTGGATGGCATCTCCAGCCCTGGCCTTAAGGAATTTTGAGAAATTTGTTATTTCCTGGAAACAGAATTTTAAAAATCCCAAACAGTGAAAACATCTGACAAACCCAAAAGTATCCAAAAAGCTAAACAAGAAAAAGCAAGCTGAACTCACAGCTCGGCAGTGAATGCACAGCAGGGCAGTGCTCTGCAGTGGCCAGGGTTGCTGTCCCACCTGTAGCAGGTGGCAGCAGTGCTGTGGCACCGAGCTGAGTGTGACTCAGTGCGATGTTCACAGGGCCACAGGGAGGTGGCACTCGCATCTCGTGCTTTGTACTGCTTTCCTTCCTCAGGTGCCAGTGACTGACTCCAAGATAATCCACCAGAATTGAGGCATTTTGCTTTTAAGTGCCCTGTGCTTTCATCTGTTTTCAAAGGCAAATGTTTTAGGAGAGAGGGGTTTTGTTTTGAAGAAGTGCTGGAAAAAAAAACCATGTTGAAAGTGAGATTAAAAAAAATCGCCTCAAGGGCCGCATTGTTCAATTGCAGAGAATAGCCTATTTCATCTTAAAATAGCCTTAACTTAAGCCAGGATTTAGCACAATTCACAAACACGTGCCTGGAAGATCCTCCTTGCATTACTGAGGCTATTTGGCTGCTATCATATATGATCATTTCCATGTAGTCATCTTTTTGAGTTTATTGAATGTAATCCTCAACACACTTACATTTCCTGTGCTTTTATTTTGTGGGAAGACTGGTACATAACTGCGTTCCTCTCATTTTAATACCTATTAAAAACTAACATTTGGGCTTTTCCTTCTCTCCACCAGAAACACAAATTTAAAGTAAATATTCATCTTTTTACCTGTCTATTAATATGCTATGGCTGCACTGTAATGAAATTAGTGAATGAAATCATTCACAAGAAGACACAGAACAGAGGTCTTCATTCCTCTGAATCTGTGAAAATGAGATCATTGTAAAATTTACAGGGACAATGCACACACTCCTGTAATTTGTATTACCAAAACCAAAGGATTTGTTAATTTTATTACTGCTTGTAGTAGTAGTGAGGTAGAGCCAGAATGGCCTAATCAGTTTAATGTAAAATTTTACAAGTCAGATTTTTAAATTACTTTTTTTTTTATTTCAGTGGGAGAAACTACAGATGACAACAAGTGAAAGGAGAAAAATTGTGTGTTCAGTCACATTCCACATAATTGCAATTACCTGTGTCGTTTGGTCATTGTATGTTTTAATTGACAGAACAGCTGAAGAAATTAAACAAGGCAATGATAATGGTGAGTATCTTTTACCTTCTTCACTGCTGTTGGTAATGCAATAGTGGGCCTTGAAAGGCAGCTCTGTAACCAGTCACATTCTGTTCTTAAATAACAGCTCACACGGCCACACCAGAGGCTCTAATGCAGAAGTTCTGAATGCGTCAGTATAAAAATCTTACCTTATGCCCCGGGAGAGAGAGAGAGCTCCACTTTGTGTAATCATTACAACAGCTTAACTAGCCTGCCGGTTCTTCCTGGGTTAATCTCCCATTATCTAGGTAATTCTGAAGCTCAGGCAAAAAGATGAGTCAAGTTCAAACAGCTCAGAGTAAGCTCAGGTCCTTAAATAGCAATTTATTTGTGTTACTCACTTGAACCTTGATAGGAATTAAAGTATGATAGAGCCTCTTCATTAACAAGCTTCCTAATAGGAACTTCCTAGAGACTATTTTCCAGTTGTGTTAGTCCTTAATGTGGGACTTGAGTAGCATGGAAAGCCATTCCTGTGTCCTTTCAAATAGAATTTCACTGTGAATGTCCCTGTTCCAGCTGTATTTATTGGTTAAGCACTGGAACAGAGAAGTCACGGAGTCTCCATCTGTGGAGATACTGAAATCCAACTGGACACGTGTAACAAAATGCGTGCTTCATGTCAGGAGGAGCCATACTTAGCATATGTGGAAAATATATCCTAAACTGAACTACTGTTTGCCATTTCAAATCTAAGATTGTTTGGTCTTAAATTTAGCCTTAAATGTGATCATGATGATAAAAAGCTTTTGAGTTTTGATCTGAATTTAATTTAAGCACCCTAGAGGAACAAAGGTCTCTAGCTTTGTGTTATTTTCTGAAGTTAACATGGAAAACAAAACAGGTGGAGCTTTGTGCCTTGCTAGGTAGATAAATATTTGATGATACTCCTGATGCTTGCCTTTCTTGCCTCAGAGAGGAAAATAAGCAACCAGCCTCAGTAAGTCACACATGAATACACACTACAAAGTCTTGTTTTGCATTCTTTCGAATTGGGTAACCTTGTTTTCTATCTTAAAAAACCAGGCCCAGAGGACAGGACTAGGAATGGCTTTGAACTTCTATTTAGGAGTACAGCTACATCACCCTACTCATTACAAGGGGGAAGCTATTTCTGTAGATTAGCTGAATTTACATAACAAAACAGCTAACAGGGATTTTTGTTGTTACACACAATGCAAAAGAATCGCCTTAATTATTCCTGGTAGGCTCAAAGAGTATTTATTATTTGTATAGCATTCAGTATTTGCCAAATGTAATGGCTGATTGTTTACACTAAAAAATGGACAGAGAGATGCCCTGGAGCTACTTACAACATGCAGAAGTGTTTGTGAAGAGGATGCTTTTGCCCCAAAATTTCCTTGTTGCAGGAAATTCACAAATTCACTTTTACAAAAGTGA
This sequence comes from Notiomystis cincta, assembly GCA_013398075.1. NCBI lineage: Eukaryota > Metazoa > Chordata > Aves > Passeriformes > Notiomystidae > Notiomystis > Notiomystis cincta. The sequence goes on from VZRX01012761.1 coordinate 71,034, forward strand.
ACATGTAATTAGGGGGGAGTAAAAAGGACATATATGTAGTTTGCTTTCTTCTCCTTTTCTCTCTTTAAATGAGAATTGCCAAGACAAAGACAGTAAGCACTGGAGAAAAAACACTTTATAAACATATTTTGAGAAGGATAAAAATTGAAAGCCCTGAAAAATACTAGTACTGTTGGTTAATACTATGTGAGTTCAAAAATCCCAATTTAAATGGATATCTCAAATTATTTAAAGGGATAGGGTTTTTTTCTCTTTAGGGATGTATATAATGCAAACCCTTGAATTGCTAAACCTGACAACAGTTTATAGAGAAGCCCATTTTAAATACATTTAAAATATTCTAGAATTTATATGGCACCAGTGGTAGGGAGTCAAGTTTCACATAAATTTATTCTGCTTGAAGAAACAGGTCTAGGTTCAGCTGAGCTTTCTTTCTCCTAATAAAGCTCAAGTCTGAAAACATGGCAGTGGAATAGAAAATCCCATCTATTTCCTAGAGCCACAACTGCCCAATAGCATGTAAGTACCTGGGCATTCTTAGCAAGTGGCTTCTTTTCTATATTTGTTACTGAAGCTCAGTGCTTGATATTCAATATATAACACAAACTTTCTGTTCCAAAGGTGTCCTTGAATGGCCATTTTGGACAAAACTCGTTGTGGTGGCCATTGGATTCACAGGAGGCCTGGTCTTCATGTATGTGCAGTGTAAGGTTTACGTCCAGCTGTGGCGCAGGTTGAAAGCCTACAACAGAGTGATCTTTGTTCAGAACTGCCCAGACACCATCAAAAAACTGGAGGAGAAAAGCTCCCCATGCACTCAGCCCTCGGAGGTGAAGGATGCAGTGGTGGTGCCAGTAGCACAGACAGGTACAAACTCTCAGCTGGCAGCGGAAGAAGCGACGTCGGAGGTCATGCCAGTTTGACACGGACAGCCTTGCTTCTTCTTGCAGAGTAAGCTGTAGTGTTTGCTACACTACAAGAAAGTAGAAATGACTGTGCATTTTTTCAGTTAAAAAAAAAACAACAAAACCCAACCAAACAACGAAAAAATACCCCGTACAAAAACCAAAACCGTACAAGGAAAATGGATCCAGCAAAGCAACTTGTGACTGTATGGAATGTGGCTGTTCGTGACGTAGTTCGCAACTAGTCAGCAAGTGTAGTGAAAGTGGAAGTGTAGAAAGTGCAATAGAGAACAGGTTTAACAGACAATGCCAAACCAATGTGACAACGTACTTTTTCTTTTTTCCTACCTGGGCTGGCTGGGAGAGTAGAAAACAGAAGTGATACAATAATTTTGTTTACAGAAGACACCAAACCTTTCATCTGTTTACTACCAGAAGCTGTATTTGCTATTTAGCTTTCCAAAGGTACACCTCAAAGGGTACCAGTCCAGTTATGTGTGTTAACAGAATCAAAGTACAGAGAGCTGTATCGCAGCACGCCCTCTCTAAGCCTCGTGTGGTAACACCTCCATGTGACTGTAGTGGAGCCTGAATGTTTGGGCAGCTGTGTCAACTACAGATATTTGAACCAGTTGTTTTTAACCATGGCTGAATTTTTGAAAAGTAAGCAGTTCCAACCAGTATAAACTCACATCTCCATAAGCTACCAATAGCTTTTTTAAATGTCAGGGAAGTAAGTACAGGAAGGAGAGAATATGTAGATATGCATTTAGAAGAGCAGCTCTGCTGTTTATTTTACTTTATAGGAGTGAATTAGACATAAATTGGATACACAAAGTATTGAGGCAGAATTGTAAATGAAAAAAAGAAAGCAGTTTACTGCAGAATTACACAAAAGTAAATTGTCTATTGTCAAGGGTCTGAAAAAGGATGATACATACTGAAGATGGAAGCTACTTTTGGTTTTATTTTTTAAGATTCATGATACAGAAAGGTAGATGTAAGAGAACATACCTGCCTACATATCTTAAGAAAACATTACTTTTTATCTCCTTGTTCTAAGAAGTTAGTTTTTATCTTCCTGACTGAAAAAACACATCAATGCTTTCCTTCTGTACAGGTAAACTTAAGGTGTTAGAGATTCAACAGTTCAGTTGTTAATTTTGTGTTTTGAGCACTGGCATATAAAAATGAAGTGTGAATAGCATTGAAAGGTGCAATAGATAAATGAATGTAGATATAATACTGTGTCCAACAGGGTGAATTATATATAAAGAACCAACTTTTTAATTCACTTTGCAAAACTGTGGTGTTTACTACAAGGACACAAGAGCAAGTATTGACTCGGAGTAGTTATGTACTGGTGTGGACAAGTCTGGGGCCTGAACATAACATGTATTTTAAAAAGAAGTTGCAAATTCTTCTTTTAATCTTGTATTTAGTAAAGGAGGAAAAGCAAAACAGCAAATAAAGAACCAGAGTAATGAGGACAGGAGAGTAGAGATTCACTTAAAGGAGGGGTACCTGCCACAATTATAAGTGAACTAGAGTTCTACAGAAGCCTTGAAGTTTCTACTGGTAAATTTTCTCTTTATACACTCCAGTATTTACAGTGAAACAACAGAATCGTCCCATTCTTGCAAATATCCAGGCTGCTGAGCCTAAGATGTATTGGAGTTTATATATTAGGTATTCCTTTGTGAATGTTTACTGGCTTAAGGCTCAGGGAATACTAGAAGTAGCAGTGTTAGCAAGAAATGTGTCTTTAATCGGATCATTATATTCTTTTGTATTGGAATTGCTCTTGTAATTCGGCTGTGACTAAGTGATCATTATCTGGCTAGACAGGACACAAAATCTTGGTGCTTGAATGGGTCCTTAATACACGTCAATATTTGCTGTAAGTTACTCCAGGTGAGTTTGGATTAATGTTGAAGTTTTTTCATGTTATGGTATGCACTTTTTTATATAAAATAATTTCCCAACTATACAACTGCAACTTCCAATTGTAGCAGCTTCTTATTTGAAATGACATACAAGAGAAACCAAATCATTTCTCCATTTAAAATACAAGGTCTTCAGAGCATGATGGCACGACTAAGGAATGTCTTGTAACTGCACATGCTTAAGATAGTCTGCAATGGCATGGTTTTCAAAAAGCTACTTGTTAAAAGGTAAATCTCATGATATCTGAAGTCAGAAACTTAAAACTACTAACTGCATCTGAATGTTTGGAAGGATGTTTACAATAAACCTGAGGAATCAGCAAAATTTACTGACAAGAACATTATTATGAAGGATAATTAAGAGCTTTCTGAAATAATAGTTTCTTACTAAGCAAAAGTAACCCTGCTTCTTTAGCCAGCTTGTTCTTTGACTGCTGTAGCATCATGACCCCACTGAAAGTACTTTATCCCCCATTTTGTCAGTTTACTGGAAACTAATTCACATTGGGGTCTTTTTCTTGAACAAAATTCACCTCAAAGAAGAAAATACCTGAAGATTCTGAAAGCAGAACTGTAGCATCCAACAAGATTTTACATTTTTTAAAAATACACTGAAGAGTCAGCAACAGAAAAGACAACGTGAAAAATTTTATACCAATGCCTTCAACTTCAAACACTGTTCTGGCACTCAACCGTATATGCAACTGAGTTTACAGTTAATTAAATAACAGAAAGGAGAAAGACTTCAGTTGAAATTCCTCCTCTCCCTTGGAAATATTAATGTGGACAGCAGGAAAAGCAGCAAAATGGGACAGTGCCTGCTGAGATGGACAATGAGACAAGTCACCAGCAAGAGAGATTTCAGCTGGCTTGAAGCAGCCTTTAACCTTTTAAAGCGTTACAGTGTTAGTCCATGCATCCCTTTCTCTTCTTAGGTGCACTGGATTTTCTAGAGCTTTCAGGGATTTCATGCAGGATTGGAATTTGTTTCTGAAGCAGGGTACAACCTCTTCAAGAGGGCAAGGAGCTATTCATACCACCATGCCTTGGATTCTGGTCTTCAGTAATATGGAAAGTACACAGATAGAGAAACTAGACAGATCCTTAACCAATGCTTTTTCGTTCCCACACAAAGTACAGTTTTCTGTATTAATTTATTAACCACAGTATTCTATCCTGAAAAAAAACCAAACAACTAAACAAAACAGTATACTGAAGGGTTTAAGATGAAGTCTAAAGACTTTTTTAATGAAACTACCATCTAAAATAAAGAACCGTGTCAAACTCCTCTGTAGCCACAGTGCAGCTCTGGCAAATTTGCTGACAGTGGAATTTGGCCTGGCTAAACCCACAAGGGCAGAACCTGGCTCTGAACTGCCATTAGCAAGAATCTGCAATTTAATCTGCATTCTTGTTTAAACAAAGTTTTAATAAAGGTAGGTAGAAGTAATATGGTGTCAGGTCAGATCTGAAAGTTTAAACAAGATGCTCTTGTATTCACTCCTGTGAACATGCACATTTCTTTTCTTATTTTTAAGTTACAAGCATTATAAAGTTTATTTCAAACTGGCATAAACATACCACTTTTGACTATCAGTAGCATTACAAAAATTCTTGACTAGTCCAACTGTGCCATTCACACACTGCTCTGTCTGAAGGTAGTCTTTATTTTTGTTGTGTAGAAAAAATAGTAATTTCCCATCTCCAGAACAGTTTATAATTTCCAATACTGCAATGAAACTTACACCGATGAAAATATTTTACTGTGTATAATATTCAGAACTATGAGTTTGTGTTATTTGTTTAATTCCCTCTCTTTTTCAAAAGAAAAAGTGTATGTTTTTGTGGGTGAATGTGTACTGGAAGACAGAAGGTAAGGGAAACAAAAGTAATGTATCTGCTTAATGTTGTGAAAAAATGTATTTGTATTAAACAAATTACCCAAAGTACTGTAGTATTCTACATCTGTCACCTTGTTACATAGAGCATCACATGCTGAATATGAACTGGCAAGACCACACTCTTGCAAGAAAGGTGAAAAATATACTCAGTTGCTTACTTAATACTGATAAACCTAATAATCTTCAAGGGGCCAGTTTTGGGTACCCTGCCTTGGCAGAATGCCCAGGAAAATACCTCATAGTACAAAAATGCTTGAAAAGAATTATAGTAGAAGCCTAGAAAGCAAGTGGTTTTGCATCCATAGAATAATGGACAACTAGTACTGAGTTTCAACTCCAGGAGGGTGAGATGACAAAAGTTTCCTAAGGAAAGCAGTGCCTTGGAACAAACTGTTCGTTACAGCGATTTTGGAATGTCCAACACATAAAAGCTTTAATATGGATTGGACAGTTAAATACTTTAAAGCTAATCCCAGCTCAGACTGTCAGCATGGATCCTGTTCCTTTTTGTGTTATTTTATACTTCAACTTGGTGAGGTTTTCCCCTTTTTGAAAGCCCGTATTTTTTTAATGAAAAGGAGTATTACACGTTTGCATTATAAAAAAGCCTGTGCATTTTGTGAAGTATAAAACCAAAGAAAATATCTTACCTTGACTAAAACAGAATGTTCCAACCAAGGTCCAAATTTAGTCTTCTACAGATCCACCTACCCCATATCTTTCTCCTAGATGGTCAGCTGGGGAGAGAGTATACCAAGTTTCAAAATACCACAATTCTAGCTGGAATAAGTCATCACATGGCTGATGATTGCTAAGAATATATGTTCAAAACACAGAAGTAATGTTCTAACAAATTTAATTCTCTACATCCAAGGCTAGCCACTTGTTCATTTTCTTAAAGCTGCCCTAACTAGCTCACTTTGTAAATGGATCCAAATGGATTCACAAATCCCTGCAAGATATAATACTGAAGAAACAGCATAACCAAAGAAGTTGCAGTAATAAAGATATATTAATTTCCATTTATTAGCATGTGGAAAAGTGGAGCCAAATTTGGTTTCAGAATTAAGACAGTAGAGGTATGGGTCCCTAAGCCTTTTTGCTTTGCACACAAGAGTTCGAATCTCTTGATGAAGGGTACCGTTAGAACACAAAACACATTTCTGTTTAGTTTGATGTCTGTATACACATCTCAGCCAATAAAATATTAAGGCTGTTCTGCATGAGCTTTCCTAAAAGTCAAAGATTAATTGTCAAAGAACTTGCCAAAAACACTGGTGTACCACATTTCCACTACCTATGACACAGAGCTCAGAAAATAACCTTGACTGAGAACAAATTATTCCAGTCTGATGAACAATGTGGACCCTGGGAAAAACTTGCCCTTTTAGTACTTGCAAATACTCATAACTATTCAGGTTTTTTAACACATAAAAGATACTATATATGAAAATACAGTAATTGGCACTATTCCAAATAAAACCCAAAGAAGATAGGTCACAGTAATTTTTAAGAGTGTTAAGTAAATTACTAATAATTTAAGGAGATACTTCTGTAATGAAACATGGATCATTACATCTGTGTATGCACATGCCTGGGAATATGGTGAACAACATCATCAACAAACTTTAATAATGGCTCACAAAGAGCATAGAAGTGAAAAGCAAAGTAGCAGGATTTAGATAGGGTCATATTAAACTCAGAAAAGGACAAACCCGAGTGTTAATGGCTTGCAGAAGAACGACTGCTACTTAACAGCAGCCCAGAAGATTCAGTCAAAAGAACAAATCAGTCTAGAAGCTCAGGCAAAGGCTTTATTGAATCTTCAAGTACCACTTTACCTCTAGGTTTGCTACCAAATTTTGAGAGCTGGGGAAAAAGAATATTTCATTAAAAAGAGTGGGTAAGATTTTTTGAGCACTTTGTATCTTAGCAATGGGCATCATCACTTTATCAGTTTTCAAATCAGTCCTGTCTTGGTTAATTGTGTGAACTTGAAAAAGAGCTGACATTAGTAGGATTTTTATTTAGCAAATGCTTCTGTTTTTAAACTAATGCTGTCATTTTAGTCTAACAACTTGATTAGTTTTGCTTTGCCTTTGTAGCAGGTAACTAGTTACATATTAAACCCTCCATTTTAATAATACAATTGGACAGTATTTATAATCGAGCAGTCAAGGCTTAGGGAACTTGATTACAGGGCCATTATGATAAGTGTCTCACCATCAGCTTATTTTCACCTTCATTACAGGAACTCTGCACAGGACTTTGGCAGCTGATTTTAAGATGACAGCTTAAACTGCAGTGCATAAATCACAACATCTCATTAGCAAAGTCTCTTACCTTCATGAAACTTACTTCTTTTGGGGAAGTTTGGAAATCAACTATAATGAATTTTTACTCTTGAAAGAGCTAGAAGATAGAAAGATAATGTATGCAATGTATCATGCTGAGACTGACCAAAGAAGCCAATTTGACATAATTCTGTACTGCAGGCCCTTTATTAGAAAACTAACCTGGAAGCTTCCTTAAGCAGAGAACTTTTCCTGCTGAAAAAAAAGGTGTTGGGGTTTTTTTTTTTTTACTACCCTTTCATATCTGCCAGGTGTCTAGCAAACTCCAGTTTTAAAAAAAAGTTAAACTCCAATATACATGTTTTGGTCCCAGACTCTGTCCTCACATATGGCAGTGTCATCACAGAGATGAGTAAATAATGCTACTGCATTGAAAGACAAACAAACAAAAAATCACAATGTAAGTATACTCCCTTACAAATGGCTTAATTTGTTTCCAATACTAAGGAACTGTAAATTAATTAACTTACATTTACTGTATACAACCAGCTTTGAGAATGGCAGCATCTTCTGCTTGGTTTTGGCTTTTATTTTTAAAATCACATTTGCTTTGTTCACATGAGTGAAAAAAGTCATTATTTCTACTGGACTTTAAATCAGTTGGTTCTTTCCAGCTGAAACCATCAATAGGGCATGTTTCACAACTAACAAGTCAGCTGCTACTGAAAACTTGAATGTAATTCAGCCAGTTTCTTAGGGAAGTCATAGCTCTCCAAGGCTGGCTGAAGTAAAACATAGTAAGAACACTGCAACAAACAGGAAAGTACACTAAAAATCCCCAAAGTTCTAAAGTGGCTTTATGTGTAAAAATATTACTTTTTCGTCTACAGTGTTGTATATCTAAGACATGATAATTAATGAAATATCAATTGTAACTATTACAGGTTTGAGTTGAAAACTAAAAAAAACACAGGAACATTGCAAAACAGTAACTGACAAGTCAGAAAGAAATCTTCCCTAAAATTAATCCTTTACCAGAAAAAATCCCCAACTGTAAATTACAGAGAATTGTAACAGAGAATTTAACTTTAAATTCTGAAATCCTTACTTACAAACTAACTGAATTTCAAGGTATTCCCCACAGCAAGTTCATAAGAACAGAGAACATCAGGTAACTATTTCCCATTCCCAGCATCTACTCTCCACATTTTATAGAAACAAAGTAACAATTCAGAACTCCTGAGAGCATTCATCTTTTTTTGCACCTGTAGGGAAGAAATTCATCAACATACAAAACTCTAATAGCTGGTTATACAGCATGACTGCATTATGAAACTAGTTGAAGATATTCCAGCAGCTCATCTTAGTAACACAAGTGAGGAAAAAAACTCTCTCTACATCCCCCCCCACTCTGGGCCTGTCAGGACAAAAACTCTCAGCACATAAATTATAATTAAATAAATAAATAAATACATTACTTTGGGGGTTTTTGTTGTTTTTTCCCACTGGCACGTTAATATTCTGCAACAACTCATCTGATAAATTGGTCTTGCACATCATCAGTTTAAGCCTAAATTATTTTCAATTCAAATATGAATACTAGACAGCTACATATGATTTTTTATGATAATACAATGTAAAAAGTTCACATGCAATTACTGCTCTTTTTTCATCGCTTGTGCAGTAGGTTAACAAGGCATTTTAAAAGCCAGCTAAACAAGCAATGAATATATGGACTTCAAGGAAGAAAAACCAAAAAGCTCAGTAAGGCCTGATCTATAAATATGTTCTTCTTGTGTCAATGGAAAAATGTTAAAAAAAGACATAATTTCACATATTTGACCATCACATTAATCAGATTTTTATAATGTCTTATTACTGGATTGTTTCAAGGAATACAGAACATCTCATTCTTCCTACCTTTGCATGACAATCTTTTTGAAGCACTCACCAGGATGTCAGCCTAATATACTGTAATTAGTCTGACACCTTCCAGTTAGCGAGTTACCTGCTCATTTTCTTTCCATATTTTACATGGTGTCACAGGAAAGTGACTCAATGTTTCTACCTGGAATTTAAAACATCAGACTTTGTATACAAGCAAAAATTCAAAATGAACTTTCAAAAGACAAAATCTGTCAAAGCACTGAAACAACCACATAACAAATTTAGTTCGATCCAATTACCCTGGCTCAGCTTCTACTGTAGTTTAGCACCTCAAGTTTTATAAATCAAAACAAGATAAATTCCATCACACAGCTCAATTTAACAAAGACATAAAAATACCAAAGGCCTGCCCTGAACTTCAGCACACTGATCTCTGAAACACAAACACAAAGCACTGATGTGATGGCCTGGAGATGTTGCTGGTGTCAGAGGATAAGACCTCTATCCAGGTTTAAGACTTGCAGTCCACTGGAAGATGAATTAGATCACCCACCCATGCTCCAGGTCTGTTAAAGTTATTCAGGTTTCTTTAGATTAATTTAAGGAGGACGATTGTTAATTCTGTATTATAACCTAAACAGACTGGTTTCCTGTAATGTGAAAGGATAGCACAAGCCTATTTGTAAAGAGGGAAGAACATAATATACACATTAACAGACTTAACACTCACCGTTAACTCTTGCTGCACAGCTATGAAAATACACACCTGGATGCCTGCAGGAGAAATCTGGGAAACCCATGTAAGTATTCACTGTGACAAAGACTTGATTGCTTAGCACACACAAGTGTACTAGGGATCACATACTAGAAAGATCAGCCACGAGGAATAATTATTTCCACATTATTTCCACATAATTTCCAGGCCTCTGAGCTGTGACTATTACCATGTATGCAAACAGTTCAGCTGAACTGTGACTTCTGTGCCCAGACAACCTAATATGCAGAGCTGTCCTACTTAATGCCTGCTGTGGAATTATCCCTAGTTTTGCCCTTGCACCCTTTTTTCCTTTTCTATAGATTCATTTTACAGCTTTTAAAGTGATAATCTCCTAAGAACTTTCCTGAAAGACGCATTTGAAAGCATCTAAAGAGTTGCTTCATAAAGCAAGTCTGCTATTGAAAAGTCCTCAGTGGCTTCAATTCAATTCTCAACAGAGGGGTTGGAGAAAAAATATGGACTAAGATATATTTAAAAAAGGACTGTAGGGACTTTGATCGGCTTTTGATCTGAATTCTGCAATACAGATTGCTGAGGACAGTAACTCTTTCAAATTCTCTTGACAAAACATAGAAACTCCATATCTGACTGAAGCATTTCCAGCTCTCTATGATCCTGACACAGATTCTCAGAGAAAAGAAGTTACAAGAGTTCTTCACGAACAGGTAAGGATGTCTGACCAGTATTCCAGTTGGAATCTAGACAAAGGAAGGGTACTCAGATAGTTGGGATTTCAGTTTACACTAATAACATTTTAAATATTTCTTTAGAGTCAAAAATTGTTATCCAATAATATACAGCTTTACCCAGTAATATTGTTTCCTCTTCACCACAGGTACACAGATCATAAAAAAAAACAACTAACAAAGCCTTTACAAATATAGTTAAATTTTATTATTGTTTCCAGTGATAATTAAAATAGGTTTTTTACAACTATTTTTACAACTATTACAACTGTTTCAGCTCTTGAATCAGTTGGTGCTCATCAGGGTCCACCTCTTCTTCATTCAAATCTTCTTTTGCTTCTGCATCTGTCACCTCAGGGTGACTGCAGGCAGCATCTGTAGCTGAGAGCTTTTTCATTTTGATGTTTGGCAGTTTCCTCAGATCACCATCCCATTCTCTTAGAGACAAAAAAAAAAAAAAAAGGTAATGAAAACCAATTACCAATAGAAAGGAGGGAATGAAGAGTTAATTCACATTTCCTCAGAAAACACTAACTCAAGTGAGGCTGCTTTTCTAAGTTATCCTCTGTCCCACTGTGGTATGAATAAACACCAAAGACTTCACCTGATTTTCTATACTACAGAAGCTGTAATTTCTCTGTGAAGAAATAAGTACTTTCAGATGTGATATTCTGAAACAAAAATATATTATTCACTTTATTCCCACAGACTTATTGTACACTCAGTTACTTTTGGCCACCTGTTTTTAGGTTTGTCTCATTCAACTTGCAGCCTGGTAAACAACAGAAAAGCTGATCAGAAGAGTTTCTTCATCTGGATTCTTGATTTGCATACATAACATCACATGTACATAAGTCCCTCGTGATTTATGGTAAATGTTTACATGTTGTATGACTGACTTCAAGAGAACACAAAGGGTTGGTAAGCATTAATTCACATGGTGAGTGTATTATTTCAAAAGGCTGCATGAAGGAGAAAGAGTTGTTTTAAATATAAGTCAAACCCAGTACTCACTTAGCAGAATGCTTTCTTGATTGTAATAAGTGCACTTCATGGATAATTTTTCTCAAGGGCAAACACAGTATTTGCCAATTACAAGATATGTTTTTCCTCTACCAAGGCAATACAATACTTGTATCTGATGTCCCAGTTCAAGAAGTCAATTGCCTATTTATAAATACAGCAGTCTTTCTTCTCTGGGACTTCTGGCTTTATTCCAACATCCTGTATGTATGACTTCTGGCTGCATACCATCCCTGGGAGTCAGTGATGTATCATTACTTGCAGGATAAGCATTCCTAAGTTTTGGTGTTTTTTTTCCTTTAAAATACTTCATTTGATAGAGCTGTTAGCAAAAATGTTCGCTCCATCTAATACCAGGTGAGCCAGCAGCAAGTTTCACAGCTCCCAGATCTTTTAATTGGATCCAAGCTGTAAATTCATTTGAGATTCTCAACTACTATATACACACATACCAACACTACTGTGAACAGCTGAGGTCAGCATTTTAGGTAAAATATTATCTAAGAATATTGAGAAAAAAAGTCACTTAGGTTAGAGAAATTACATTCTAACTGTTGAATCTAAATCTTCCAATGTTTTAACTAGTGTCACCACTGTTTAGCTTGCAGCAGCTAAGAAATGCCAAAATAGCAGTGCCACACCTACTCTGCTTTCTCAAGTGACAAATTCTATGGCAGTTTTGCATAAGTTCCTTTTTTTATGAAAAAACCCATACAACAAGTGAACTTCAGAAACACTATTTTGCATAAACATATTATTAATGATAATAAAAAACTTACCTGAAAAATTTAAGATGCTTTCTGTTCATAATATCTGGGATTTCTAATAAGAAAGAAATTAAATTCTATGAGATGTGTTACATTATTCAAGGGAGTCTCATTTCAAAGGAAAAAATGTGAGCTAAATGGCCTGTAACCAAAATGCCTACATTGCATTTCCATTGCAACCAAACTGTTCTAAAAGAAACCTGCCATACATATATAGAAATAATAAAATAAATAAAAATAATAATGCAAATAAATAAAATAATACAAATCTGTATTATCTTTGGCAGTAAAAAGAAAGGGAAATATTTTGTACTGAGACCTGTGGAACAGGCCATTTTGATTTTTTCCTCCTGAAGTAACCAAAATCTTCCTACTAGAGTGCAATTTATAAACTTGGGCAGATTTTTACATAGGATGCCAAAGCTGCTTTGCCTCAATTCAGTGTCATTCTTTTCCTGGTCACTCCTGCAGTGTTGTAAGTGGCCTGTGTTTAACATAACCACTGATTTATGGAGATTTATACCTTAGGAGCCTTGACATCTTTCCACAGTATAAAACACCTCATTACTGTCTATGAACTGTACAGATTTCACAGCCAGAAGGTTTCTCAACAAAGCAGATGTTTTCTACCTCTGTAACAAATTCAATTTATTTTGGCTTTTTAAATTGTGACATTTCAGCAACTTTTATATTGTCCTTGAACAAACAGTTCTGCCTTTGTTAATCTATCAATTTTCTCAAGTCTTAGAGTAATAAATGAGATCATGCTATCAGTACAAGATTATGGATGATTTTGCTATTACAAAACCTAGGATGATGACACTGTCATTTATCTTTGTGGCCAGACTTTGTGGCCATAGTAAAGACTATTCAGAAAACTATTCCTTCCTTTCACAATTGGTTATAAAGTTACCAGCTGAAGAACAGTAACATATGCAAAATATTTTAATGACAATTAGAGTGCTTTCTGCAGACGGCTTCTCGGCCAACAGATGAGGTGATACTGCTCACAGCTGAACAAGGCAAGGCAAAGAAATATTTACCTAATGCATTTTTGGTCTGCTGAGTCCTAGGTTTCGATAAAATCCATGCCACATTAGGTCCATCCTTCCCAATAAAGCCTTGGAACAAAGCCATGGTTGCTCTTGCTTTCTTTGCAGTCCCTTGAACTGCACTCATGGCAACACAGTGCCAAATGCTGGAACATCCCAGCTCCCACAAGGGAAAGAAGTTCTTCTCTTCTCCCAGGTATTTTACAAGGAGCAAACAAGGCTACTGTGTTTGCCTCTAGTAGTGCACGTAGTGATGTGAACAGTGAGTTTGGCAGAAGTGGCACCATGCTGAGATTTGTATTTGTTCCTTTTATCAAAGCACTGATCCAACATACAGTTCAGTGTTCTTGTCAGACAAAGCAGGACTAAATGACAAGACTTTCAAATGAAGCCCTTTCATTTGCTTTTCTCTTTTTTTTTTTTTTTTGAAAACATTTAATAGGTTTAAGTTATGCAGACCTTTTCCAAAGAGAATATTCTAACAGTTTGATCTAGCCTATCATCCAGGGCTCACCAACATGAGAAAGCAGGCACTCTGAAGAGAAGATTCTGTGACAAACTAAGATTAGGCACTGAATTCATCTTTACTGCTTTGGCAGTGGCAAAATTTTTAAACTATGCTTACATGTGTGTTAACAATGTTACACAATAAAAACCACTGAGTTGCCAGAATAAGAACAGAACTGTGTGCAGAAGTGAACTAACTATATACTGCACAGTAACTGATTTTCTAAATTATGCTGGATTAATAACACTTAATGTCTAACTCAGGTGCATCTCCTTAGCATCCACAGCTGCCATGGTTTTTGCTGCTGCTTGTGAACTCCTTCATTTGCTTTAAAATGTTAATTCACAGGAACACTTTTTCTGAACTAAAGATAGAAAAAAATGCCAGGGAGAAATATGGCAGAGGAGTTAGTGGGAAAGAAATGAAGACAGTATTTGGGGAAGTAGATTATTGTCTGGCATTTCTAAGACAAAGTATTCAGCAATTTATGTGCTTTCACAGCAAAACAGCAGTGAAAGATTTAAGTAAACATTTTTCAATGTTCCTGACCCTTTTGGATAGTTTTACTTTTCTTTCTTCTGAGGAAGAACAAACAGACTGTTAAAAAGAAGGAAACTGCAGATGCTCTTCAGGCAAAGAACCATTCAGTTACACAATAATGATCAGGACAGAAAACAGCAGGTAATGAATTGTAACAGAAGTTACATTAGCAGATACATGGAAATGATACAGCTTTCACCTGAATTAAACTGATTTCCCTGTAACGTGAAGCCTCCAGAACTAATTAATAAAACTAGTGTATTTAGTTTTAAAAGCCACTTTCCCATAAGATTAATATTATGCATCTGAGAGAACATGCAAGGTAATAAGAAGCAAATTATCAAAAATGGATGATGTTCAGATGAAATAATTATGATGCTTTTTCCACTGCAAGTGTGCTAACTCTGGTTACAAATAAACAAATAAATATCTAGCATTACCTTTCAATAGCTTTGCTATAAACATGTAAGACCAGATAAAACAAAAAACCCAAATACAAAAAAATGAAAACAAGAGGAAGAAAACTGCAGCAAAACTATTGTAGATGTATTTAAGGAATAAGTGACAAGGTGCTGCTAAACATCAACAACCTCACTGATAATGTTCCCTGTATAGCTACTGTTTGTTTAAAAAAGACTAAAATTTACTGTATTTCAGGAAGTCTACTACTTTTGTAAATAAATTTTTACATTTTGTAACGGATTTTTAATTTACATATATCCTTGGCAGGGCAAGAGGAAATGCCCTCAGTCTACACCCAGGGAAGATTCATGTTGGACATAAGGACAGATGTTTTTTCACTTAAAGAGTGGTTAATAATTGGAATGAGCAGCCCAAGGAAGCGATGGAGGAAGCCTGGGAAGTGTTCAGGACATGACTGGATGTGGCACTTAAAGCTATGGTCTAACTGACATGGTGGTGTTTGGTCAAAGGTTGGACTTCATAATCTTGGAAGACTTTTCCAACCATATTGATTCCATGATATAAATAGACTGCATCAAATTTTAGTAGACTTCCTAAATGAAAAGAATATGCTGTCTCTTCATAGCAAATGCATACAACATGTAACTGAGTTCAAGAACAGTGGGGAAAAAATCCAACAAATCTAAGCCAGTTATAAAAGCTCCACTCACTAAAGCTTCCAGGATTAATAATGAGCTAGAGGCATAAAAGCACTGTTTCCAGCTGATTTCCATTTATGCCCAACCTCTAATTACAGTATTTAGTTGCTATAGTACTTAGCAGTAACTATTTTCTCTGAATGAACACTGTCCTAGACAGAGTGCAAAACCTGCAGCAGCTGTGATAACAAATAATGAATGATTTGAAAGTGTATTTAATATGTGAAGTTGCACTGTGCTCTCTGAATGCTTTACTTACTAATTCTATAATAACCTCAAATTGTGCCTACAATATTTCTAGCTGCTTCATTATTTTTATGTTGTGCTTGTGCATTTGACATCTTTTTCTCTAGCACTACTGCTTTTTTCTGTCAGCTTTCCACAAAGTAGTAAGGAAAAAAACCGTGACATTTAAAAGCAAAAACCAAAAAGAATACTTTCTACAATTGAGCTACTTGATGACAATCACAAGATCTATTTTCCTATTACTTTTTCACCCTCCTTCTAAGAAATCAAAGATTATGCATGAAGGCATACAGATATTCCTAAATTCCTCTGCCTCTGTGGACCATGCTGGCAAACTTTTAAAGCCATTAATTTTCTTGATTTGTACAATACATATCAGGGTGTGCTGATTTTGGCTGGGGTAGAGTTAATTTTCTTCAGAGTAGCTACTACAGGGCAGTGTTTTGGATTAGCTGGAAACGGTGCTGATGAAACCAGGACGTTTTCATTATTCCTGAGCTGAGCTCACACAAATCCAAGGCCCTTTCTGCTCCTCACCCCAGGCCACCAGTGAGGAGGCTGAGGGTGCACAAGGAGCTGGGAGGGGACACAGCTGGGACAGCTGACTGGGGAATATGACAGACAACCCAAACCCTTAATGTCTAACAAAGCTGTGCTTTGTATCTCAACTACAGAATAATGTTGATTTTCCATGTCTTCCACAACATATTTTACTATTAGAAGGACTGATTATGTCTGGATAATACTTCAGCATTAAAGCCAAGTTCATCACTCAGCTTCAACTTGCATATTATTGGTTAAAGCAAAATACAAACACTGCACTGCTTGACTATCTCCAAACTCTTTGCTTTTTGCACTTTCATTATCCCTTTGTCTTTCTTCTTTATTTCACCAGCTTATTGCTGTTTCCCTTCAGCCTAGTTCCAGCTATCAAAGGAAGGTCCAAACAAGCTGCTCAACAGAATTTCTATTGGAGACAGGTATATTAAAATCTCACTTTAGTTTCAAAAACAGGTTATATATGCCTGCATTGAAAAGACAGTACTACCAAAGATGCACAAAGGCAAAACTAGAATATATAAGTCAGATCTCCACCATCTTTTTTTTTCTCCTTTTCTTCACCCTGCCCTTCCTCCCAAATAATTCTGCAAGGCACAAGCACCTAGCACCTAGTTATTTTCTTCAAAGAGAAAAATAAGGACAGTGCCTAGACAGTTTGCTTAGATCCTGGCCTTGTGAGCAGGTGTGAGCAGAGAATTCTTTCTAATGCTTTTACACACCTATTCCATAGCCCTCATAGAGTTGTCTTTCACGTTCTATTGTCTGCTTGATGACAGTTTCCCGTGAACCATGCTGCCTTCCTTGTCTGCCTTTGATACTGTTTTGTAATTCAATCTGCTCCAATTCAGCGTTGAATCGACACATGTAACTGAAAGAAAAAAAATGCATTACAGTGAGATGCAGTCACAGAAAAAAATTGCAAAACAGAATTACTCTGATAAATTATTTTACTAATTGTATTTATTTTCTAATTTATTTTCTTTATTTACTGGAGACTCAAGGTGTAAGTAGTATGAAATCTGTGCATTCAGGTGTCACAGAATAACTCAACAAGCAAATGCATATGATTACTGCTGCCCAAATCATTTAAAGTCTTCCACATACTACAAAACTAGGGATATACTTCAATAATTTAAAAAGAAAGAAACTACAACACATGAGTTACATGAATAATTCTAGTATGACTACTATGTCTCTCAATATATGTCAGTGGCAACAAAATCAACTACTTGGTATTATTAATAGCAATATATACTCCTCTGAGTCATCATCACTTTACAGATCTAATTTTAAGAACATTAATTTTAACAACAAGTCAAGCTTTTTAATCTCGTTTTTAACACCACTCTTACTTTTCAATTAGTTCACCAGCTTCCTTCTTTGTGTACTCAATTTTGCTGGGGTCAAGGTGACTTTGAAACCATTGCAGTTTTTCTCCTACAAGAATAAATTTAACATTAATGATTACACCACCACTGTAGCATCAATACAGATTAAAGTTTCTTGACGTTTTTTAAATTCCCCCCCATTTTTCAAGATTTTGAATGGCATCATAGACTCTGATACTGTGGATACCAGGTATGAAGGCAGCTCTAACAGAGACATTCACACATCATTTCAGATTTATTTTATACCTTTATACAGGAAAATGAAAAGACATTAGGCTTTGTTTCACTGGAAATTAATTAAAATATTAATATATCAATTGCTTAGGAAGGAAACTTAGGGGAAAAAAACCACAAAATGGTTTAGTAAGAGTTCAGATCATCACCATTTTCTAACAGATTAAATGGAAAAGGTATAGGATCAATCATATGGAAGAGAAAAATACTCCAAGTTGTGTCTCAAAGTTTTGAATTTATTTGCTAGCATGATGTGTCTTTTAACCTACATATATCATCTTTTTACAAGCAATTATAAAAAGCATGGAGACCAAATACAATAAATATGTGTACAGATGTACAAAACACTCATTTGGTCTCTACTGCCCTGTTGCTGTGTACACTAACTAAAGATTAGCTCTGCTCAGCCCCAAATTCAATCCTGTATATATTAAGTGGACATATCAGATATTTCAGTATTTCAACAAAATCTATTAGAAGACTGCAGCATCACATTATAGAAAAAGAAGCTCTAACTGGACATCTAAAAAGCTGGTAAAACTTAGAATCTCTACTAAGAAATGGGAATTCTGGACTCAGTACCAGAAGTTTCTGCTTACCAATAATACTTAAACGCAAAGCTTTGTCAGTCTTCAACCTAGCAGAGAAAATACAGGTATGTTAGCCAGGAATATATAAATAATGACCTTTATTTTATTCTCAAAAAGTTGGGTTATTTTCAGTCACAAAGAAAGTCAAAGTAAAATTTCAAATAGAAATATTTGACAAATTCCAAACAATGTAAAACTTCTTCTGTTTCATCCAAAAGATCAACTTTTTGGTAAAACTACTAGCTGAAATTTGTCCAGTTTATCTATTAAGCTGAACAGTTTCTTGGAAGAAAAAAAGACACAACATTTTTCTCAGAGCAACAAAAGGAATTGCATCAAAGAGCTGCATTGTCACAATTTCTTTAAGTATTTCTGATATTTTTCTGGTATGTTTAATAAGTTTGGAGACTTCTTGCAAATCAAACATGCAATGTGAAAAATACCATTCTATTACCACAAAACTTGTAATAATTAAAGTTTGTGCTTAGCAAACAGTAAAATTAAATGTGTTAAGCAACCAAAATTAACTTTACTAAAGAAAATGAAAAAAACTCCAACTCTATCTCATAGTGCTTTTATCTCCACCTCAATCTCTAGCAGGATACTCAAGGTCTGCAGTACTCTATGGGATGTGTGTACACAGTTCTATTTGGGATTAATTTTCATCCTAATTAGGAGTTCTCAAAAAAGACAAGTTCTCTAATAGGAAATCCTGTGTCTCACGCTCTTTTGTCCTCAAGGTGACAGATTCAATCTCCATCAGAGGATGTTTCAGTGTTCTTTTGTTTCCAGAAAGGAAAGTAAGACATTACTGGGGTAAGTATGAAATTTGTCACTGGAAAAAATATCCTAGCTGTGCATATTCAGTGTATATATTCAAGGACCTTGGATAAAACTGACACTATTACTATTATTATTATCATCATCATTATTATTATTATTATGAAAATTGGTAATGGATTAAGTACATCATAAAGGGTATAATTGACAAAGAATAAATAAGGCTAAAATTCATCACAGTTCAAAGCTATTGTGCTCCTTTATTAAACTCCTTTTTCTCTATAAAATTTAATGAGCATTTTAGCGTGAACTGAAGTAACTCAGAGCACACAAGTCTATTACCTATCACAATGGGATCAAAACATAAACCCTTACTTTCCAGAGACAAACATACTTGTGACACTAGTCTGCAAACCTACATTATTTAAATAAAGATTAGCTTTTTCAAAAAGTACTTCATCCTCTGAAGACTGTCTAAAAGCCATGTAAAAGCAAATGCACAGCATGTGTGAGCTGCTAAGACTTCCACTAACATATTCAAGAAATTTTTACTTCTAGGATACCCCAGCATGTGTAGAAGCCTTCAATAAAAGCTGGGCAGGCTTTTATCCTCAGAGGACTTACACCAGGGAGCTTTGGATGGTAACAGCATCCAAGAAAAAGACACAGGCTCCACTCAATGGAACTCCACAGCAGCAATCCCTGCTGGGAACCCTGCAAGGCAACACCACCAGACAAGCCTGTCTGCAGAGCTTTGCCATGAAGAAAACTACAGTGGCACCTAGGAAAGCTGCCTAAACAGAATCATGTCATGCATCTATGCTCTAAACCACTACAAACTGCCATTTGCACCTGCTAGGGTCACTAAAGCATTTATTTATCAAAGCAGCAAAGTACAGAACCACCATTTTCTTCTGGAAGAAAAACCTTCAGTCTCCTGATGCACACAACTAATTTCAGTATGAGGAATAATGAATGATAGGCTTGGATGTTGCCTTACTGTACTTCTCATAAAAGCCTCACCTCACTGACTGCTAGAAGACAAGAGCATTAGCAGGGAGGCTAATCAAATCAAGTGAGTCAAAGAAACTTCCTCTCCTCTCCTTCCACACAATGAATAATAGCTTTTGCTCAGGGGAAGGAAAGGGTGAGGATGGGGATATGATCTTGTGGCAGGCTGTTGTTTCTTGATGATCTTCTTCTTCACCCACCTTCCAGAAATCCTTTGCTTAGCAACTGATTGTTAATAAAAATCATTAGTGGTTTTCTTGATGTCTATTAGGTACTTAAAAAGTTAATTGTACTTTCAGCAGCTCTTTATCTCAGATATTGTATTCAACTGTTCTACTCTAAATACCAACAATGAATAAGTATTTCCTACATCAGTTTATGAACTCAGTATCTTTCCACAATAATATCCACACATACAAATGCCATCTACGGCTCTGAACACTAAGATAGGCTTTTCACTAAGAAAAAATAAGATAAACATTAAGAGTTTATAAGACATATTTCACTGTTCTAGACTGCTAAATATCTTTCATAATTCTTCATACATATCCAATTTTGTTAGCTTGGTTAAGCATTTTAGGGTATTTCCATATGAAAATTCCTCTACAAGAATTAAATTTTTTTGCAGTTCATTTAGTTATTTCTGTAAGCAAAATAAGTAACTTTAAAAGCTAACATTTTTTTCAGTTCCACGTGAAGAATCTGCAAGAGCATGTCACAAAGCATCACTGCTGCAAGCAATGCAAGTAGAAGCATAGTGGGTCAAGAGAGATTAGGAAGTTAGACAAGGAAAAACCTAAAGGAAAAGCAAACAAACAAAGAGCTCTACCAGGAGGTATTTTAATGTTATTGCTTACTTCTAAAGGGTCACTTCATGCTCCATCACTGTAAAAGCTCCTTAGCTATCATATCTCAGAGCATGTCAGTTTTAGACTGGCTTATTTGTAATGAAAATGTATTGACTCCTAAGAAATTTATAATGCATGCACAATAGAAAGGGTCTATTTTGACTCAGGAGGGAAAACGACAGGAAAAGCAGTGCAGAGCTAGATTAGCTTAAGCTGCCAAAACCACATAGGTATTTCTGCAGCTGCAGGCAAAACATGACTGGTATTGGTACACCACTACTGTGGAAGTTCCATGAATTTCCCACTGTGGTCTGGTTTCCTAAAGTGTAGAAAAACCAGTGTTCTACCACTGACAGTGAAGCAGCTCTTGCTGTCTCATAAAAACATCCCTGTAATTATTTAACAGAGCAAACAAGCTGCCTAAAGGAATAAGGACTTACATGTAGATTAAGAGTGAATAAACTGGTAGTAATACACTGGAAGTTGCTGCTGCTCATTAGACCTTGAAGAGAACTGAGAGGAGAGGGATGCAGACAAGAAAAAAATGTAATTCAAGTGAACAAGATGACTTAAGATTGTAGCCAATTTTCTAAAAGCAATTGGTTTGTCTCCTCTTATTATGGTTAAGATTGGTCTTTTGTAGTGCAGTCACAGTTTTTGGACAGTAAACTTATAACTGCTGTCTTATTTTGTTATGAATGCTTGCAGTGAAGAGTGGACAATGGAGCCTGTAAAAGACTTCTGCAACTTAATGCACAATTTCTCCCTCCTTTTTCCCAGTGCTGCATTTTAAATATTGAAATTCCTTGTGAATAGTATCTACCCTTTTACTATCTTATCTGGGCAGAAGATACTGGAATATGCATCTCATAAGTTAATGCAACTTTCCTTCCTGTATAACATAAAGAGGAACATTCACAGTAGTTATTTCTTTACCTCCATCCTATAGGAAAGCTAATATGCAAATAGAAGCCCAAACTGTCTCCAGTCCTGAATCCTGTCTCCAGACAAGTACCAAAGGTAAAAAAATAACAATAAAACCTGACCAAAACAAGCAAAACAAAAAGAAACAAACCACATAAAATCAATTGACAGATACTTCTATTAAAGATATTCTCACCCTCCAGTAACAGGCTGTTCAAGGGCTTCCTAAACCCTACATCTTTGTGTTAAACAGCAATCAACAGATAAAATGTACATATGTTCAAGAAGTATTACTGGACAAATTTAGCCAGCCACACTTAGAGCATCTTCTGGCAAGGAAATCCACAGCTTAAGAAAAACAGTACAGATGAACTCTATGGACTTCCTACATTCACTGACTACTCTAATCCAGTTCTTCCATTCTGCAGAAGTGCACTAGCCTGTACAGAGAAATTACCCCTTTACTCAGGCCTGGTGAGATCATATTGAGAATTCTTTTTCCAGTTTTTTTGTCCTATTCATACTTCAGAAGACTTACTTCTACACAATAACAAGCATGGACAAGAAAGTGCCAGATTTGCAGATGGGACTAAGAAAGAAAATTCTGTAGAGATTACAAGGCAGCTTTTCCTATTAACCTTCCAACCAGAGAACAGGGCTGTCATTCAATAGAAGCAATTTGGAAAATTGTTTAAAGACATTTAATAGACCTGCAGAAGCAATGCAGAAGAAAAAAACTGGTATGAGCTATTTCTTTTTCCTGAGACTGTAGGAGTGGAAAGCTTTCCTCATTCACAGCACCAGAAATTTATCTTGTCTTTTTCAGAGCTATGCAAAATGAACCCAAACCTCACCACTATATTACAGAAACTGAAAGCTAAGTAATTACATTTAGAAGTTTAACACATGTTTAAGTCCCAATATTTAGAAAAAAATCCAGGAAATTTACCAAGCTGATCATTTAGATAACAGAGATTTAGAAGAAACTGGAACCCTTAACAAGTCTTTTAAAAACGCCAGGGGGGAAAAAATCAACATTATTCGTGTATTTCAAATTAAACTTCTCTTCAAGCCAAGACAATACAGAAAATAGAATACAGAACTGGAGGATGCTTTTAAGGCAACTAGTTTTTAGTTGTATTTTTATAATGTCACAACAAAATGGATCTACAAAGTACATATCTGTGAATAATGTTAGTTAACTGTTCAGGCCCTAGAAGTGTAAAAAACTTGTTTAGAAATCTCATTTATAAGATACAAAGATATAAGATCATTTTGCTATCACAGAATGCTGTGGAGGGTCAAAACTGTCACACTATTCTTGGTGCAATGGTTTCCCTATGCAAAATGAAAGGTTACATCTTTTACAATCTGCCTGGATTGAAATAGCAAGGATAGGGCTTCTTCAAATACACCAGTGACCAAAGGAAAACTAAGGGTATCTGGGCTTCTTACTGAATTGAGGGGGACCCAGGCAACAGAGGACACAGAGAAGGAAGAAATATGGAACACCTTCCTTGCATGGGCCTTCACTGCCAAGAGCAGCCCTCAGGAATCTCTGACACAGCAGACCAGGGTTAAGGAATGTCAGAAAGGAGACTTTCCCTTGGCCAAGGAGGACTGGGTTAGAGAACACCCAGGCAAACCTGACATCCACGAAGCCATGGGCCCTGAGGTAAGCATCCATGAGTGCCAGGGAAGCTGGGAGACACCATGGCTACACCACTCACAATTATCTCTGAGAAGTCGTGGAGATGAGGAGAGGAGCCTGAGGACTGGAAGGAAACAAATGTTATCCCAGTCATCCAAGAGGGCAAGAAGGAGAGCCCAGGGAATCACTGGCCAATCAGATACATCTAAATCACTGCAAAGGCAGCAGAGCACCTCATTCTGGAGGCCATCTCTATCCACATAGAGGACAAGGAGGTGATCAGCAGCAGTCAGCATTGATTTACTAAAGGTAAGTCATGTTTGACCAACCTGATTGGCTCCTATGATGAAACAACTGCCTGGATGGATGAAGGGAGAGCAGTGGATATTGTCTAGCTCAGTTTCAGCAGGGCCTTTCAACTTTTTGCTGTTGCAAGAGGAACAAAAAGTAGCACTCCAAGAAGAAACATCAGCACAGGTGTCAGTATCAGTGTTAACTCTAACCACACAAGACCATCACTAAAAGATTTGAGTGTGCCATGTTATGATGAATAACATAAGCATAAGCATTCTCCCTCACTAAGTTTTCTTATGCATGTTTTTCTTTATGGCAAAGTCACAAAAGCAAGTGCTAAGAATCATAAGATTAGGTCATCTTTTGTGATAAAGAGCTGTGAGTGGCTGTTATGACACAAGGTGAGAGAGGTAAGGGACAAAAGTGGTCAATTTAGCAGTAGGAAAAAAATCTGCAATAAAAACTTACAATCAATAGTCAGAGAGCACAGAAAAAATATGAAGCAGCAGGGAAAACTTCTTGCACATTAGGAAGCTGCCCAATTCTCAACACATGCTACTTGTGAATTCTTGTAGCAGCTCTGCTGGGGGCTACATGACCCTGCTGTGGTGGCAAAGGCCCCACTTCCAGTTAAAGCAACAGTGCAACTGCTGTGGATAAGCTTGTACACCAATCCCAACAATAAAGCTGCACAGTCTCTGGACCAGGAGTTTCCAGTTTAACACCTCCAGACAAATGAGTATTTGGGCTCAGCTCACGTGGTCCTTCCAGACACTACAATTTGTGTAGCATTATATAGTTGATACAGTGCTATACTATACTTAGACTGAAAATGCTCCAAGTTACCTTTAGTAACTTCCTAAATAAATGTATTTATGCATAACAATGAGCAAGCTGACACAATGTAAATTAACAGCCACTCTTCACCAGCTGTCTTTTTGCTCTGTGGGAGGGGGAAGTAAAACTTACAAGCAGAAAAACAAACTTGCCATGGAACAGCAGAAAACCAAAGAGGAGTTAATTATACAGTTTTATTCAGAAATCTCTCTTCTGCAGGAAGTTTTCTGGGTTTTCTTTTCCCTTAACTCAGCAGAAGCAGGATTCTTAGTGACTTGAAGTAAAGCCAAACCAGGTGACTCACCTAAATGTGAATTCACATGGAGAACAGTGAGAATCGTGCTCTTCAGATCACCAAAGGCAAGAAATCTGACTTGTAAGGACAACAGCCAAAGTCAAGCAGCAGAACTACACACTTTGCATAACCTGATTTAATGCATGTAAGCCTGTTACTTCACAGGGCCCAGCAGCAGCACTAAGTTACACAGGCCTGTCTGTTATCTCATGGCTGTATCAGCCTGACAGTCCATGTCCACTACCACAAACAAAAAGTATCCTTTTGTGATGCTATGCTTTGGTCTGTAGAGGGTTTTGCAGTCAACTTACTTTTCCCTCTTCTCCTGTTTGTGTGCTTCCCTGGCAAGCTGTGCAGCTTTCCTGCTGTAGGGATGGATAACTTTTTTCTCTTGCTTCCCTCCTTGAGGTTTTCGTAACTTTGGCTGAAAAGACATCACAGACACCACGCACTAATAAGGCTGAGTAAAACATTAAAAGGAACACAGAAGTACACACCGTGGTGAAGACTCAAAGGGTCATGCACTGATAGCTCAGAATCGGTAACACCTTATTGATTTCACCCACTTCTGTAACAAAATTACCTGAAGCCAGTACATGCTGTAACAAAACCACCAGAGCACAGGAAATGCTGTAAGAAATCTTACATAGTGGTTACTGTCAAAATACCTGCTTAGCAGAACTCTGCAGCTAGGAAACTAAGATTAGCTCTCTGTATCTTTGCAGTAAATGTCCCCGTTCAAGTTTCTATCAGACTGTTGCATCTGGGATTCTGACAAGGATCATTTGTACAGCATAACAAAAGGGATTATCTTCTTGTTCCTCCCAAGAGATCATTGGAATGCCTCACACCAGGGAGCACCCAGACGCTTTCCTTCTCTACCCCTTCATACTGCTCAGAGAAGGAATGATATCACAAAATTCCAAAGCACGGTAATGCCACTCGAAGTTATGCTACTTTCTGGTAAGAAGGTGTTTGAACAGAACTGAAAGGCTTTATGAAATAAAATGCTATATAACTGCGTGTAAAAGAAACACCTTAAAGCAAGGGGGCTTTTCTGCATCCCGGTAAAGGGCCATCAATAAACGGAGACTTTAACAACTACTCTGAACACCTCGGGAAATCTCCGCCGCCGGCTCCTCGCACCTGCTCCACACGCGGACCGCGCCTCCCCCCGCCCTGCCGGCACACCCAGAAGGAC